>OX243818.1:10509425-10567194 GCA_945859605.1 Lumbricus rubellus
GGTCTTACTATCAGAGGGCGCTATATAAATGTCCATCTACAATAATTGACCCATGTTATAGAGTTAGATGTCTTGTTCATTCAACCAATCGTATAGGTCGGAGTCACAGTCGACGCTACAGCCAATGGTCGAGTGACAAACTGGCATCGGAATCGTTGAAGGAATTCTCAGAGCAGGGTCTGTCGAATGGGTTCGACGCAGAGTCACAAGGAAGCAAAGGTATCTACGACGCCTTCATCGGTCCGAACATTACAACAGGAGTGGGAACCGGCGATGTCAAGTTCCTCGCACACCCAAATTACCACAAGGTAATTGTAATTGAACATTTACATAGCGCCGCTCACAGATTCAGTAGCGCTCCCGACCCTAGTTAGCAAATTATCACAAGGTAATTGTAATTGTAATTGAACATTTATATAGCGCCGCTCACAGATTCAGTAGCGCAATAGTATGGTCTTCAGGTATAGTATGGTCTTCAGGTATAGGCATAGTCGCACAGAACTAGCTAGGATATTAACTCTTGTACATTAATTTTAAAGAAATTCATTTAAACTGCCCAATTACCTCATACAAGTATTTGCAACCACAAACGTTTTGTTGTTAAAAATGTTATTGTTAACTGCTCGAAAAGGCTTAAAACTGAGAAATAACGACAAAACGAATTTCAGTCGAAACTAAACATGATTTATAATTATGTAGAAACCTTAAAAATAGGTAGCTTTGTTGGCAACAATCGAACTCTTTACTAAATCAAAATTATCTGTCGATTGATTGATCGATCGATTGATTGATTGGTTGATCGATCGATTGATTTATCGATTGATTGATTGATTGATTGTTGTCTGATTGCAGTTGTCCTTCGTCGTTCGAATGATTCCAAGTCCAGACTGGTTCATCGGAGTGGACAGCGTTGACCTTTGCACCGAAGCTGGTCAGTGGAAGTCCAGTCTGACCCTTGACCTTCACCCTATGGACGCTGGGACTGACCGTGGTCTCACCTTCACTTCACCCAACTGGCCGGAGAGGCCACAGAAGCCGATAACCACCATAACGTCGAAGTCGCCCGATCACCCGGCTGGATCCTTCTACTACCCGGACATGGAAAGTCTGCCACCGATAGCCAAGGTTCAGCTGACGAAGGTCGAATTCGACTGGACGGACACAGCAGTGGAAACCACAGATCAGGTAGGACGAACGAAGACGCCAAGCATGCATACAGAGCCATATGCACGCACCTTAGCCGTCCATCTATCTGGCTGCCTGACTTTCCGGACTTGACCCGCTGCCTATTGATCTTGTTTTGATTAACCCATTTACCGCCAACGTTGCGAAAACGCAACGTACTGGTTAAAAATTGTGGAAAAATTCACAACGACAGAAACCTGCACGAATACATTTTTACTTACTTAGTGGGTGTTTACTAAGTATGCTGTTACCAAATATAATTTTATTTATAGACATTTTATATTTTTTTGATTTTGTCCAAATTTGGTCTTTTTGGCCTCTGCTTAGGGGGTTTTGTTCAACAATTTTTTTTCTCATAACGGGTCAAAATTTCTGAGAAGCGAAGCTGTACGATTGGAATACTAATGTGAATAATTAACGCCATTTGTTTATTAAATTTATATCTCAATGTATTCTGAAAGCGTAATCTGCGAAATTTTAATGTTGCGTTTTCGCAACTTCGGCGGAATACGCTATACGCATTATGGCACGTACAATACATGTAGTAACTCATATAAACTTATATGAACTTTCGATTGCTTGCAAAAAACTACCTGGGGTACTTAGAGTTTCCCAGGAAATTTCTGGCTTCCGCCCCACCAGCCCCCACCAGCGCCAACTAGCCTACGGGGCGGCGTGTCACACCCAGCCTCCAGACAGCCCCTACCTCTCTGGGATATCCGGCGTTGACGTACATGTAGCTCGGAAAGCTTCGGCTTTCCCCGCCCTCGCCACTACCCACTACCCCGCCCTCTCAACCCCATCCAGTTCCACGCTCTCACACCCCACCCCACTCCGTACCCATCCCCTTATCCAACCCACCCCTACCCATGCATTCACGCCTGCCGCCCGCCCTAACATGCTTCCACCGCTCTGGTGTCCCCCCAGTGTTATCCAGTAAATTTAGATTTGTGACTACCAACACCAACCGCCATTCCTGGCCTCACGACCACCCCACCCCACCCAACCACCCCCACCCCACCCCACCCACCCCACCACCACCCCACCCACCCAACCACACCCCACCTCACCAGTCACCACGTACCTCGCTGCCACCCCACGGAGTCCCCGTCCTCTTCTCTGAAGTAACCGGCGCTACCCATAGGCGCAACCACCCTATGGGACCAACGGGACGCGTCCCCCCAACTTTTGAGTGGTCCTCTAACTTTATTATTATGGTTCCCCAACTTTTAGGACGTGATTCATTATGGTACCCCCAACTTTTAGGACGTGATTGCATCTATGGCGCTTCTCATGAAATTTCGAGACAAAAGTTTTCGTTCACCCAGAAAGCCACCGCCCACCCCATCCCTGGTGGGCCACTGTGGGCGGGGTGTGTCCTTGTGGGCGAGAGGTCGCTGTGGGGGCACTCGGTCTAGCTGTCAGCTTCGGATTAGATGTGAAACTAGGTCGAAGATCTGGAAATAGCGATATTTGTTATTTTCCGGCCGCCCACTCCCCCCTACAGTGAGGGGTAAAAGCCAGTCCATCCACTGGATGACCCTGGCGGCCCTCTGTTCAGGTGCAAGGTTTCATGACAATAACAACGAAACTGTGGTCGTACATTCTGGAAAACACACATACCTACATAATCACATTCATCTCAATAGGCATAGATAAAGTTCACCTTTCTTGCCTTTGTTGCGAAAACGCAACGTCCTGAAACTAGGTCACAACAAATAATTTTAATAAAATTGCACTCTCAGAAGTCTATTGGCATCGTATTGATGATATACTATCAGCTGCAGCTTGATACCTTGGCTATTTCTCATAGCGGCGGTAAATGGGTTAAGCGCCTGTGAATAGCAAAGTCTAAAATTAACCGGCATTTAGTATGTATGTATGTGTGTATGTGTGTGTGTGTGTGTACATGTATGTGTGTGTATGTGTGTAATCGTAATCGTAATCTCAAGACTTCTACAGCGCCCACAAGAGCGAAGTCGCGGGAACAAACTTCTTTCTATTTGCATTGAGTTGAATCGCACTGTTACTATAACGCTCTATGTACATGTATAATTGTATATCTATCCAGGTTTTGCCACAGCACACACCAGTGGCAGTAAGCAGCCAATCCAGTGAGGTGGAAAAGACGAAACGTGACGTCATTATCGATCGGGAATCATCGTCGACCAATAAGATTGTCCGACAGAGAGTTTCTGGCGGGAAAAGGCAGACGAGAACTGGACGAACACACAGCTCGCGGAATAGGGTCGTGCCTGAAAAAATAGTTGCAGGTAGGAATATCGAAGGTTATATAGCCTACAATCGTAAATAATTATAGTTACACGTGCAAGGTGAGAATTGCCGGGGTTGGGGGTTTCAACCCCCCAGTTTTTCTTAGAAAATCTTTTTTCGCACCCCGATTATAAGTGGATCATGGTCCTAACCTAGCTATTTTTCGGCAATAGGCCTACTCACACTGTACAGTGTACACATGTGTGGTGTATGCCACATGACATTGTGTGCCTTTATGTAATGTATATGATATGCATGTAGGCTTACGTAAGTCTACAGAAGAAGATCTGCTGGTATCAGATTGGAATTTCAGAGGAGGACAAGAGTAAAGTAAGTGGGTCAAATGATCTGCCGATAGGCCTACCTATGCTGGCGTCGCCACTACTACCACTAGTTGTTTTTGAATATTTAACCAAAAATTGAAGTTGTAAGCTATGCTCAATTAACAATAATTTCGATTCTGACTCAATTTCGTCCGTTAAACTCCGGTCTATTGTTACTTTTTCCAGTGGTGGAAGGCCAGCCAGTCGACTGTGAAGTCTCCGAATGGACAGACTGGAGTGCGTGCAGCAAGACATGCGGATTCGGTCAGCGACTGCGCACGCGCACCGTCATTCGTCCCAATGGCAGCGGAGGTCAACCGTGTCCACTCATCCGCGAGGAGCAGCTGTGTGGCAGCATGCGCAACTGTGGATGGCAATACTTCAGTCGATCCAACCGCACGCTGTCGTAAGCCAACAGGGAGCACCTCTGTGTAGTAATATGCGTGAATGATGTACAAAGCGGGCAGCACGTTGCTGCTTTCGGCCGTGGACACTGCAGTTCTGTTCCAGATCTCAAAGACCTTACATGTACATAGCTGCTGCCGGAAATGAGATCGTTGTAACACTGACAGAATGGCCGCAACAAGAATGTAGCCACCCCCTCAGTGTGAGAACTGTAGAAAAATTACTGGGGGGTTAGACACGGTCACTTAGACCCTGACCCACGTGGAGTTTGGGTGTCGCAATCAAGACTGAACTATATGGGTTCCTAATATGGACCAGCGGGGGTTGAAATCCCCAACCCACCATCCCGGCGATTATCACCCTATATTATTTATATATAGACCCTAAACGACGAAACAGATTCGGAATTTTGTCCTTATTGCAATCGTAACCTCCACAACTATAGAGCGCCACTCGAAAGCCGGGGCCCCAGCTTATTCACGAGCGCTAGTCGGTTAGTCAGAGGAGGCCCGAGTTCTGCTGCCGGAGGGTCAGAGGGGCAGACAAAATACAATATATGCATTTATTGAACAATTCGAGAATAGTTCGCTGTCGACATTGATTCTAGGCTGTTTTTAATTGTCATATTATTGACGGAAATCTGCATTTTATGGCCTAGGCTGGCGGTTTCACGAATTAATTAATGCCACTGATAAAATAAAATGACAAGGAATTTTCTATAGGCCATGTAACAACATTCGTTTCTCGAGTTAAGAATGTAATCTAACAGATTTGTTAATAGGGGCCATAGGGCGATGCAATAGGCTACTAGTAGTAGGCCTACCGGTAGGCTATAGGTCTGTTTTAACATAAGACTCAAGCAATTGTCACATCTAATTTTGTAGTAAAGTTCAGAATCATTTCGATCCGCAAGTCTAGGTTTACGGAGAACAAATGGAACTAAAATTGGACTCATAAACGCATAATCTTTACAACGGTAAAAACCACACGCAATATTACCTATCGCTATCAAAGGTCTTTCTGCTCTCACACGAATGTCCATAAACGTTTGGAACCCGTTTTCAACACTTCAATACCGATCATTTTAGAAGACTGTGTGTAAATTTTTGTTTACGAGGACTTTACGGGGCATTACTGGAGAGGTTTGTTGTTTACACGAAAGTCATCTTCATATTTGATGTTTTGCTTTTGACTGTATAATGCTTGTTGTTTAATTGGAGAATAATTATGATACATCTGATTCGTTAATAATGTCTTTTCTATTAGATAAAGGCACCTTGCAAACGATACTGAGAGCAACACCCCCAAGTAGATGTCTTTTGCGGGTACCCAACATAGGTTGACAAAGATAGGCCTACCAACTTATCAAGTAGGTATGTTGGAGAGAAAGGTCTAACGAAACAATTACGTTGAAAAATCGGTTTATTAGTTTGCATAAATCTCACAAGACAGCAGCAGAAAACATTTAAACAAAACCAGTTGTTGAAAATTCACTACTCACGTGAAAAACTCGAGTCCCATCAGCTGGAAAAGACAACAGATGGGTGCCACTTTTCATTAGTATCCAACGAAAAGACCATTTAATACAGGCTGTGCATAAAAATGGACAACACTGAAAAAGTAGCTACTCAGCACCAAGCTGCAGTTTATGCATGATGCCTTAACTGGTACAGCCGGTTACGTTACATATTGCAGTTACGATAATTTACATAGCACCGTCAGCCAGAGGCGGAGACTTAGAAAAACCCCGGTAATTTGTAGTGGGGGGGATGGAGCTGCCTATTTCTATATCCCCTAATATCTCAAAAATATTTCGTAAATATCATTATATATATATATAAATTCTACAACGTTACCCAATATATGAGAAAATTTGTTAAGATGACAGACTAAAATGCCAACATTACAGTAGTATTAATAAAAAATTAAATAATGGGGAGACATTTATTGAAGTCTCAAGCCACTTCTTACGCACTAACTAAACTCATGATTAATTTTTCTAAGATGACATCTTAAAGTGTGGAAATTAAAAAAATGTAAACAATGGGAGGTGACAATTTTCAAATCTTAAACCATGATTATCAGCAATCTAAATGACAAGCAATTTCGTTAAACTGACAGCCTAAACTGCAACCATTGCAGTGTTAAATTTTTAAAATATTCCACAATTAGGAGGGCACATCCCCCAAACCCTTCCCCAACCCCTCCCCAGCAGAGACTGTGATCTGACGGAGTTAGATATGTAAGGCACAGGTTATGCTATAATTGCACGCATCAAATTCAGATTGATTGTCACTTTGGGCAAACCCCACCCCTTCTATAGTCCTTATGTGAGTAACCTCTCCTACTTTCTGTATTATGCCAAAACAAATTTTTGAGGGAAACGGCCTCTGTTGTCATAGGCCCTCGTCAAATCTGGATCCATCCATCCCAACTTCTCCTACTATCATACTTGCATGAAACACTGTCCATACTTGAGTGACATCTCCAACTGTCCATACTTGAGTGACATCTCCAACTGTCCATACTTGAGTGACCCTTCTCACTGGAATGACTACACTGACAGTACTCAGTCATCCCTGAAATTGACTATAATTGAGAGACCCCACTTTCCACACCACTTGAATGACCCTCCCACTGTCCACACTTGAATGACCTCCCACTATCCACACTTGCCGCCCCTCAACAGAGTGCCGACGAACTCAACAAAAAAACAACAGACAATAATTCACAATCCAAATACAGGTGCATCATATTTTACATTGACAAAGCAACGAGGCACATCAGTTGCAGTGCATCAGACTGAGAGCGTCAGTTTGTAAAGGACGGTCATAACCGACACAGAAAAATGATACATTATTAGCAATTGAAAGCGATGTAATGTCATCATCTCAACGTTTTGTAAAGTCGACAAAGCACAGATGTTTTGCATAAATCTGTTTGTAAAACTGACAGCGTGAAGTTACAAGTGAAAAACTATGGCATTTTGAGAACAAAATTTACAGCAAGGGGAGGAGAAATGGAAGGGAGTGGGAAAGATAAATCACAGACAGACAGACATAAGACAGACAGAGATAGATAGACAGACAGACAGAGAGACAGACAGACAGACAGATAGAGACAGACAGAGACAGACAGATAATGCAACCAGACAGACAGATACACAATAAGAGACAGATAGAAACAGACAGACAGACAGACAGACAGACAGACAGACAGACAGACAGACAAACAGACAGATAGAGATACCTACACAGAGAGAGGCAGAGACATATAGAAGCAGAGAAGCAATTCGACAGTTTAAAGAAAACCTAGAACATAACCACAAAGCATGCTGAATGGTTTAAGAGTTAACCCTTTCCGTACTTAAACCCGTCACTCTAATAAATAGCAAATAATAATCTGTGGTCATGAGAAATGGCTCAGTTTACCCATGTGCATTTAAAATGCTCCGCGTAAATCAACTATTACTCTATTACTAATAATAATGGTAAAAATCAACCATATCTGAATAATAAATAATATAACTGGTCATGAGAAATGGCTCACTTTACCCATGCATAAAATTATAATTACTGCACAGCGCAAAACAGCTATCAACCCTAACATACGGCGTACAGCAAAAAGTTACCCTAATGAATAAAGAGTCCGTGTTGCAGTTAAATAAGATCTCGAAACAAAACAGCCAGAGTGATTCTGGTAAATGGTTCAACAATAATAATTACAGTTGTAACTAACTCCACTTGCAACAACCTGAAAATGCCTCTCGCTCAACAATAGCCAGAGACAGCCGCGGTTTACCCTAAACTCTGATTAATCATATCGTAAAACAACCGTTAAAAATCGCATCAAAACAATGCTTAAGTGCAAAAAACAAATGCCTGGGGACGCCCCTTACCTTTCCAGGCTGTGTTGGCCTAATAAGCAGCAGGACGGCATTCCGAGTTTAAAAATAAATAAGCCATCCGTGACAATCTAGTGTCATTGAAATCAATACAAAGGAGTGGCTTCAATAATTATTTTACAAGCCCCACCTTAGTCCTTAACTTTTTGTTCCAGTCATTTCTTCTGCTCTTAACCCTGTACCAATCAAGGGTATAGAATATCCCATGCCATCTACTAACTACAATTTGGTCATTAAAGGGTTAAGATGATGTACAGCCATTACATGCTCTTGCAAAAAGACTGGCGTAAACCAAAAAACTGTTTCTTCCAGCTGTTATATCATAAGTCATCATTCATTCATTCAGAGCATTTATATAGCGCCCCTTTAAGAAACTACTCAGAGGCGCTCATATCAGATAAAAAAAGGTCTTCAATTGTTTGCTTCAATTGAATCAAGAAGTCCAGTAGTTTGTACAATCCATCTCAACAGATCTGAACGAAAGCTTTACGAAAAAAAACAACAACAACCCCCCACAGCATGTTCATAGTGATACCACTTTAATTTTCTCGGCCCCAGCGAATGAGTATGAATGCAAGGCCATTATTGCCTGATATTTTTCGGGGCACTTTAACCCGAGTGTTATTTGGTGTGCTTTCCATGGTTAAGTTTCATGATCATTTAGGAATGAAGGGCGACTGATCAGGTGTCTCCCCTATCCTCGGTTCAGATTTAGCCAGGGTTGTTCCCTGTTGCCCGGGAAAGACAACGAGGGCGTACTGAACCATTTTAATGTATGGTTTAATGTACCACATTCACAATGCAGCCTGTAAGCAAAGGCCAATATATTTACACGTTTTTGCCCCAACATGTAGACATGTCAAACTACGACCTCTCTTAAGGGCCATATTAATTAAAGACAATAGACAATTTGACAATCGGAACTATACAGGTGCACTCTACAAAAGATTGACACATTGACAAAGCGAGGCGGCACATCCCAGTCTACAGCATTGCAGGTTTCAAACTGAAAGTGTTATTTTGTAAAGGATTGTGACTAACGCCCCGCAGAATCATGTCTCAAAAACTATTAGCAATTGTAAGCAATGTAACAGTCCTGCATTCTAGACCAGTGCTGTCCAACCTGCTTTTAAATGGCTCGCCAAAGCTAGTAACTTTTTCACATGTTGTGAAAATGAAGAAAAACAAATCACAGGCCAACTTGCATAGCCACAAGTTCGTAACTCATTGTGTTATTTGACAATGTGAATACACAATCAAGTTCCAACACTGCATCCATCATGATTATTCCATTGTAAATTGTAATAGGCCTACAGCTCAAACAATTTACATTAGATCATAGTTGTTGTTTTTGAGTTCATCGGTGCGGCCCTCGGCTTCAAGAAAAGTTCTTTGGTGGCCCGCGGCGTCAAAAAGGTTGGACAGCACTGTTCTAGACCAATGTGAATATGGGAAATGATTCTTGCATAAGACATAAGACAAGGTTAGATGTTGCATCTCAGGCATTGAAAAATCAAACGAAAAAACGTTAAGGCTCCACGTGCAAAAAACTGTGCATCCAGATACAACACCGGTGACAAAAAGCAAAGCCTAGATTTAGCGCGAACAATACATCTCATCTTATAATATGTACAGAATTATTACATTAATAAAAGTAATAATAACTAATAATAATAACAAGAATAGCCAACAGTAATAATAACAATGACAATAATAGGAATAGACATTTAAAAACTGATGACAACAGCAACGTAATAATAATAATAAAAAAAAGAATTAAAAAAAACAACAATCACATCACTACTAACGGTGCTAAAAACAATACTAATAGCATAACAATGAACATGCAATTAACAATAGACATTGTCTGCCATACTGGGAGGCATAAGTTTAGAGTAATGATTGTCATTATTTGACAGCGTCATCATCCTCTTCCATAGTCTTTCTCGATTCACAATGCAGGCAATATTCAGTTCAAATGATCCTTCTTATTTTATTTTCTCTTATCCACACAACGTCTGAATTCCTACAAATTTTCCTAGGCATTTAAACTATTTTCCTTACACGTCCCGTTAACCCTTCACACACCAACTCCTCACAGCAAGTGTACACTAAAAGTGACTGAAAAACCAATGTTAACCCTTTACCGACCGAGCGTACAGGATTTTTCCAATTTACTACACTTTGGTCAGTAAAGAGTTAAAGAATCGAGCACCGTTATTAATTCCTAGCAGTCTAAACAACTCATTGCACAAATAGAAGAGAATGGAAAAAAATGGAGAGCAATTCAGCAATAATTATGCACCCTATCAGTCACCAGATAGCACCACTAACAGCTCAAAAGACAAAAAATTATGGAAAATAAACAGAAGACCTCAAAAAACGCGTGTCAAATAAACAAGACAGTCCCCTCCAACAATATTATTAGGCATCAAAATACTTATGAGCAAGGGAGGAGGTTATCAAATATCAGAGCATAATAGGAACAGATAAAAAAAAACCCACGCAAAACAGAACGCTACGAAAACAAACGAGGAAAAAAAGAAACGCCAACACTTGGAATGATTCAATTCTTAACCAAAATCAGCACGCAAACATGTTACATAGACATGTTACATAGACATGTTACACAAGCATCACACACGAACAGCAAAACAACGGTTTGAAAAATCATAATTCTAATTCTGACAATGAAAACATTCTTCGTTGCAATCAGAATAATATTATTATCATTGTGCGTTTGTTAATTGCCACAATCTAACGATCAAGCACCAAATAACAAGATAAGGATTAATTAAACTATCAAACTCCTGCCTCTGCTCTCCTTGCGACAATGCACAGCAATCTTAACCTGCTGGCAAACAATACCGCACATTAAAAATACATACGAATAAACCAATTTTGACGGACTCTGATGAAAGCAGGGGAAACTTTATTAAGCCTAGCCAATTCTTCTACTGATATTTAGAAAAGAATCTGTCGAAAATAGAAATAGAGTTACGATAGTGCACCAATGATAGATCGTCATGCTTGCCACCGACCATAACGTTCACGATGAAGCCAAACTTAACCCTTCAATGCCAGAGGGTATAGGATTTCCCATACCATTTACTACCATCTCGGCACTAAAGGGTTAAAGCAATGCATCAGCCATACATAATGATCAACAGCCTCGTTTTTTTGTCACCATGCTAAAATCGAAAATGTTTGTCTTGCAAGAATGTAACGGCAAAACAAAGAACAAATTTAAATATCCTCAAGTCTTTATACTTTTCAGCCCACCCAACACTTTGGGCCGCCTACCATCCACATGTATTCACTGGAGCCAGACTTGTAAGCGTATCAGCAGAATTAATTTCCCTAACATCGATGGCCCAAACACATAATTATCTAGCGAGAACAATATTATATCCTAGGAAAAGAACGAAAAACAGTTGCAATTTTCAATCTTGGTTATGCAAAGTCATTTTGCACTGCACGATTCAGAGTTTTGACTCAAAAATATCGATAAAAACAGACATTCCGGATAAGAAGTTCCAGACTGTCAAAGTCTTGCATAAAATCGCAACATTGCAAACACACACATATCACAAAAGCACGAGTTATACAGATACACAGAAATCAGCATCAACATAAAATCATCTGCATAGTCGCAGGCACTATGAACAACAGTCGTATCGAGAACCTCCGAATACAAAACGTCTTCGTGCTCAAAATGCACTTTTTCACCTTTAGATCATTTCTAGCTGAAACACCGAAGAATGCAGCTTAAGTGACGAGAGCAAAAACTAGGAAAAACTAGGTTTCAAATCAAGACAACAGCGCATAAAGTAGGGCTGTACCGAATATTCGCTTCGTATTCGCTGCAGGGCCGAATAGCGGGCGAAATAGCTATTCGGTATTCGGCCAAATAGCAGCGGTCGGACCGAATGCGAAGTGGTCACGTGACATCTGGATCCGCATATGCTGCTGCTGTAGCAAGTTTACTGGCATCAACATAGCATATACTGTGGTTGCAGCTAGGTCTTGCCTACTGCCTGCACCACGACATCGTAGTGGGAGTTTCATTCTTTGTGTACAGTGACTGAATGTTGTCGGCAGACCTAATCTGTACACAATTCGTATTCGTATTTGACCGAATAGTTGGTTCAATTCTTCGTATTCTGCTGAATAGCGAAAATCAAATATTCGGTACGGCCCTAGCAAAAAGATTTACATCATAAACTCGAAGATTATTGGATAGTGTCGAAAATCTAGTAGCTCTTACGAAATCTACAGTTGAGTAAGCTAAACTGCATTGGTCTGTGTAATATTTTGGTTACGATTCAAAATACACCATGCGTCTTTCCAGCACCCTGCCTTCTGCACCTTTTAAAATACTGAAATGCAACATTCAACCAATTCATTGAAGCCAGATTCCCCTCTGAACATGGTTCACTATAAAACAATACGTTATGAAACATGATCAGGGCTACGCAGCCCAAATTTTATTCTCCTGTATATAACACATTCCTGTAATGTAACTACACCAGAAAATGGCGCAAGTGGGACGTTTCAGTAATACTAATATTAAGACGATTTATATAGCGCCGTAGTACAGCAGAGACCAGTGCATGCATTGCAAAATCTGCTGCTCTTTACAGTGTATTCAAAAACAGATGGCTACATTTCAGATGACCCCTAAAGCAACTGTTCGTAAAGGCATAAAATTTTGAGAGGCCACAAAACAGAAATTCGAGATGATGTTGTTTCTAGGCCTGCTTAGATTTCTACTGATGACTGCAGGAAACATAAAACGATCAACTTGGTAATCGCGAGGAGTTATTAAAATTCAGACCACTCATAGCATAGATAACCGACAGGAGTGTGAAAGGTACCGCAAACTATGCTGTACACAGTAAACTGAAAAATTCAGAGTCAAGTGGGTCACCTTTGCAAAATGCTGAGGAGTTAAAATCAACCCCAACGCTTTACGATCAAATCTGAAAAATTTTGAGGAGCTAAAACCAACCACCCAAACTCTACAGTCACCTCTGAAAAACTTTGTGGAGTTGAAACCAACCCCAAACTTACAAATATCCTTCATTCCCAAACACGCCCTTCAAATAAAAATAAATCGCCTCCAGTAATCTTCATTTAATCGCAGGTAATCTTCATTTAATCGCCAGTAATCTTTTTTTAATCACCAGCAATCTTCGCTTAACACACTAATCATTCCACTAATCGATCTGCTAATCCATCCGCTAATCGATCCGCTAATCGTTCTGCAGATCGAGCACCTCCTTCATCAGCGGCTGGATAAAGTTCGGATCGACGTTAAGCAGCACCTGCGAGTGTCCCTCGTTCAGATTCCGCAGGTCCGTCAGCTTCATGAGCAGCTTCGGAAAGATGGAGCGCGCCGTGAGCAGCGGATGCCGCGACATGAGGAACTTCCGGAGCAACAACGAGTAGCGCTCCTGCTGGCGAGCAACAACATCCTTCTCCGTGAGACCCGGTCGGTCGGGGGAGAAAAGCGAGATCATGAGCATGAGGATCAGCGTCGTCTCCTCCGCCTGGAGATCGATGGCGATGGAGCGGATGAATTTCATGTGCTCGTCGAAGAGACCGGTTCCGATTTCGGCGTGCCGGAGCTGCTCGATGTTCATTGCCTTCGTTTCGACCTGGTCGACGGGGTCGAGGAAGTGCTGCTTGTCCTTGTCGAATGTTATTACGGAGCGAATGATGAGAAGTTCGATGCTGCCGCCCTTCAGCAAGCAGATCTGATCGGACTGCGAGAGGCTCTTGAAGGCGGCGACCTACGATGGAAAAGAAAATCGTGGATTAACCGGACTGTTACAAAAATGATAGAAAAATAATAATAATAATAATAATAATAATAATGATAATAATAATTTAATAATATTTAATAAACTTGAAACTGTTCTTTTTAGGCGCGCTGGAGTCGGGAGCGCCTCTGAGTAGTTCTTTTTTAACTTGAACGAGCGCTGTATAAATGCCCGAAGCCCCGAACGAACAAACGAATGAATGATTATATCAGGTGCCGTTTCAGATGTTTTTATTCTGTACTTAATTAATATTTAAATCCCTGAGGGATCCTAAATACCGTGGGGCATTTTATTTACTTTTTAATAATAATAATAATAACAATGATAATGATAATAATAATAACAATAATAATAAGAAGAATCACGACAATTTATATGGCGCTATAACACAGCCATTTCGTTGCAAGGGCGCATTAAAAAAATCTATAAAAGAATAGATGCATCAGAGGTAGCCTACATTCTGCCTTACTTCCACGAAGTTGGTTAACAATAAATAAATCAAATAAATTTAAAAGATTTCAAGAGAATATAAAAACGGAATAAAACGATGCAAAAAATATTTAAAAAAATAAAAAACCAAAAAAAGTTTAAAAAAAGTATGGTTAACAATAAATAAATAAAATGAATTAAACAGAAAAAGAATTTAAGCCAAAACCAAATGTCAGTTAACCTGCTTTGCCATAGCAATGACGCGTCGTATGCTAAGCTCGGCGATGTTGATGAGATCCAAGAAGCTGGCCTGGTCTCGCGAGACGTGCTTTTCGATGTTAACTTGGAGGGAGTTGTGGTAGGCGGACATCAGCTCCTGTATGTCAGCCGACTCCACGGTCGTCAGGGCGACCGTCTGGGATGTCACCTCGTCGACCTTCATCACCTGGACCTGCTTTTCCATGTCCCGTAGCTGCCTGGAAAGAATAATAATAATAATAATAATAATAATAATAATAATAATAAAACATGTGAAACATGCGATTGACACCAACGGGCACTGAGCCCATGGACCGTAATGATGATGATGATGATGAATAATAATAATAATAATAATAATAATAATAATAATAATAATAATAATAATAATACACCTGAGGGATCATAAATACCTTGGGTAAAAAAAAATAATAATGATAATAATAATAATAATATCCTTTCTTTAATGAAACGCCTGCAAGACGCACTGCGCTTTACATTTACAAGTTTTGCAGTAATCTTAATTAAACTTAACTACCAACTGAGCAGACAGCCTTGCAATTACAATGGCGCTAATAGCAGCCTACAAATCAAATCCACCCAACGAGGGTTCGAACCTGCTACCTCTCGCACTCTTGGCCAGCGTGTTAACCATTACTCTACCGGACCCCCACCCCCACAACGAAACAGACATTCAGACAAAATCAATGATTCAACATTGGGAAGAGATAGGCAGATGGATCATGGAAGCAATGTCAGCATTTGGAAGATTTCCGTCAACGCTGGAAGAAAAAGAAGAGGAAGATGATGATGGAAGGAGATAAAAACATTAGGTCTGTCTTAGGTGCAGCTATGGATATGAAATTCATTCATTGATTCTATGGACTTATATAACACCGTGGGATGCAGTGGTGTAGTGGGTATGTTCGTAGCCTTGGAGCCGAAGGGTTGCAGGTTCGAATCCACCTCCTCAAGTTGCCTCGTAGGGACCTTGAGCAAGTCCTTCACTTGCAATGGCAATCTTGGGCTCTTCGGCATGAAACTCCGATGCAGTGTCCACGCTGTAGTCGGGAGCGCCTCTGAGTAGCGAGCCTGAAGGGGCGCTATAACAAGTGCACATACAAACAAACAAATAAACTTCGAGAAACCTACTGAAGAGTGCTCACAGCCCAGCCATGGCAAAAGAACAAAAAATAATAGATTTATGAAACAAAGTTTGATTGGTCAGAAAAATGTTAGCGACTTCGTCTCCTTGGCCTCGGCATAAAAAAGTCAGGTGGTCAGTCTAAAAGTTAATACTACACTACAATCGTCGCTACATCAAATTGAATATATTACATCACCAACAATCACCATTTAAGAGGGAGAGGAATTCAAATACTCAGGTAGTGACTGGAATGCACTGAAAAGGCCGATCATAGTGAATAATGGACCACAGCACGCATTTACAGACATTTACAGACATTCACAAACATTCACAAGCATTTACAAACATTCACAAGCATTTACAAACATTCACAAACATTTACAAACATTTACAAACATTCACAAGCATTTACAAACATTCACAAACATTTAGAAACCTTTACAAACATTCACAAACATTTAGAAACCTTTACAAACATTCACAAACATCTACAAACATTCTCAAACATTTACAAACATTCTCAAACATTTACAAACATTCTCAAACATCAGCAAACATCTACCGGTCCAAAAATCAGCAAACACTTTCATGATAGAAATGAGGATAGCAGTCAGGACCTCAAATAATACTATACAAACAGAAATAGGTCAGAGGAGCCAATGGAGCGTTTGATATGACCCACAAGCAAAGCACATTCTCTACGCTACCACAACAGTGAGGCACAATCAGCACAGAAAAGGTCGGAGGTGGGGGTGTCCGGATCAGAAATTAAAATTTAATGAATACTAATTAGATTGAAAGCAGGCCTCATTAAGAGCACGTACATATGCATGAAACGCTGCCACAGGAAACCATGCAGGGCAGCAGCATAATTTTCAAAGGCATCAAAGGTTTGTTAAATTGGCCCAAAACTCAGTATCAGAAATCAAACTGGTCTGGGATTTATATCAATGTCACCAGTCAAAAGAATCAAGACAAGGAAAATATATAGACAGCTATTGTATTCGAGCCAAAGAAGAAAACAGACGTTACTAGCATCACAGCAAAATTGTAATTAGCAATTATTATTGTAATTAGTAACTGCAATTAGTATTCGTAATTAGTAAATGTAATTAGTAATTGTGATTAGGAATTGTAATAAGTAATTAGCAATTGTAATTAGAAATTGTAATTAGGCGTAAAAAAAAAAGTGTTGTGTTTCCGGTAACGCGACCGACCCATTTTTACGGCCGCGACCCAAAGATTTTTGTAAAAAAATGTTATTAAAAAAAATTTTTTTTCAAAATTTTTTTTTTTTTTTTTTTAAATTTAATTTTTTTTTTCAAAAAATCTTTTTTTAACATTTGTATTGACATAACATAAGAGACGTCAACAAAATGAAATTAATAGGACTGTTTCTAGAGCTGTTTTAGGTGCAGACAGTCGGGAAATAGGCAGTTTATACTTGCTTAGAACACGTACTTTGTTTCAGCGTGCAAAAAAGACTAGTGGGGTATACTTTTTCGGATACTCACTGCATAAAAATATTTTACAAAATAAAAATATTTTCCGACCTACCTACCCAATTTTTTTTAGCTCTGTTACCGGAAACACAGCATTTTTTTTTAGGCCTTAGCAATTGCAATTTAATAATTGTAATTAGTAATTTCAATAGTGATAAGGAATTGTAATTAGGAAAGAGATACGTTTTAAAGATACAAAATGGTAGAAAATGGAGACAGAGGAAGAGAGACAGTTCCAAACATTAGGTCCAGCAACCAAAAGAGATTGGTGGTCGCCAAGAATAGTTCTTGATTAAGATGCTGTTTGAGCCTGGATAATTCACACCTTACCCTCTCAGTTAACAGACGATTTCTCTCATAAAATGTAGGCCTACTGACTTTAGTTCTTTGCTTTGTACATGTAACACTGCGTTTTGGGTCAACAAGTCTGTTCAGTAAAGAATAGAAGTAGTGATAGTAGTAGTAGTAGCAGTAATAGTAGTATCAGCAGTATATAGTATTAGTGGATGCAGTAGTACTAAGTAGAAGCAGCATTGGCAGCAGTAATATCCGTAGTAGATGCAATAGTAACTGCAGCAGTAGTGAAAGTAGGAGTGATAGTTGCAGCAACAGTAGAAGTAGCAGTAGTATTGGAAGTAGTTGTTGCACAGTAGTACTAGAAGTAGCTGTATAGCGGAAGGTGTGATAGTCGTAGCAGTCTAGCAGTATAGCAGCAACTATTTAGAAGAAGCGAGATGACCTTGCAGAACAATGATAAGTCTGCTAAGAGCATGTGACTGAATTGAAAAAGCAGCACCATAAACATATCAGAATAAAAGGCTCTGAGCGAAGTTCGCAACAGCCGAGGGAGAGAGAGACAGCAGTGAAGCATGTCTTAGACCAGTAGTGCGGACCAGCTTTGGCAAGGACCAATAACATCAACAATGTATCATACACAGTGTAAAGGCAAAGGCAACCCACGCTACAGGCTAATGATGAGGCAGCCGCCGTAATTGGTGTGACAAGCGGCATGAAGACAGGCACAGAGAAAATAAATGAAATTCATGACCTAGAAAAGATACATGAACAGTTAGTTCTGTGGTTCAAGGTTGACTGATGAAAGCAGATAATTTCTGTGTGACCCACTGGTGGCGCGAGCTATACAATTTCAGCAGGTCACGTCAGGGTCATGGGAGTTAGTCAGCCGTTAGAAGGAATTACATGTAAGGAAGATATTAAAATCACAACAAAAATTTGGGAGACCTGTCAAAAAGACAGGTCAAGAGCAAAGAGGCAGTACGTCAAATGAGCTGCCTTGACTGCAACTGGTTTGACCTTATCATGTTTGAAAATATTTGTAATAGTAAAATCAAATAGTAGTAATAATAAATAATAATAATAGCAGTAATAATAATAATAATAATAATAATGCCAAGTACGAAACACGCTAGATTTCAAAGATGAATAGGTGCCGTTCCAGAGGTTTTTCTTTTATTAATAAAATAATAATATTTATAATTTATAAAAAATAATAGTAATTATAATAATAATAATAACTGAATTGAGAAAGCAGCACCACGGTCCGGCAGCCATAAGAAAACTGAAAACTGAAATTGATGTTTGAAATCTTCATCGAAAACTAAAAATTACATTCCGATAATAATAATGATAATAATAATGATAATAATAATAATAATAATGCTCAATAATTAGCATATGTCTCAGACGACCAACAATTATGGTAAACCCTAAACCAGAATAATAATTAACATGACAATTTGATTGTTATCCTGCTGTGGAAATTCAGATCACGACACACACGATAAAAACCCAGAGCTCGGCCGACGTATATACAACAGCACGAAAATCAATTTTAAAAATAGAATGTATCTGAGCAGCAAGAGAGAGAGAAAAGAAACAAAACAAGCCAATAAATAACTATTCTAAGATCAGCTAAGATAATTTATCCGTGCAGTGCACACACGAGGAAATTTACGCAGGAATGTCGTGAGAAATGTACAATCGATTCTTTCGCTAAGGAACATCCTCAAACCACAGATGTTTCACGGTCGATAACTTAGCAATTTATTTCTCGTAGAAAACAAACTAAAAGTGATGAGACATGAAAAACTTGACACCTTATAACTTAAATTGTGTTTTAATTGCGCGAACGACCGTTTTGCGCATGCACGTGTTCGTAAGAACACCAGAGTTCCTTTTTAATACGGTTCACGGTAACATCAATTCTGAAATAACACGGTCAACTACATAGATCTCAAACATAGTTCAGCTAGTGGAAAAACGCTCTTTATTGTTAAAAAGAACTTTTTGTACTTAAGGCACTTGCAAATGACAGCACAGATGGCTTTGCTTCTAACATATGGAGGCTTGCTTACAACGTATATGGTGGCTTGCTTCTAGCGTATGGTGGCTTGTTTCTAACGTATGGTGGCTTGCTTCTAACGTATGGTGGCTACTTAGGACACATAGCACCCCATTGGAACTTTTGTATGACATTAGAACATGAACTTTGATAAAAGGAGACCATTTCAACCCGTATACATAGGAGTAAACAAATAATGTTGCTTTTATGCTTAGTGTTTAGTCCAAATTTGCTTCACTTTGATTATAATGTCAATCCAATGTTGTTTATAATTACTGCATCTTTAGCACGGTTGATATAGTCTATCCAGCATAATCTATGTACCTAAGAAACAGAGCGGCTCTGCAGAACAAGTGTGGGCCCCTTATATATCAGGTTCCCATGGCATGCATAATGTGATTTTTGATTAACATTTAAAACAATTATCCAATGGTAATCAATACAGCTTTGTTTGGTCAGGTCCAAGTCTCTTTGGGACTCATCTAAGATCAAACATAGACCATAGCTATTGAGTGTATTGGACCAGATCAAAATCAAACATATCAAACATATTGGACCAGATCAAACATACTGGACCAGATCAAACATATTGGACCAGATCAAACATATTGGACCAAATCAAACATATTGAACCAGATAAAACATATTGAACCAGATCAAACATATTGAACCAGATAAAACATATTGAACCAGATCAAACATATTGGACCAGATCAAACATATTGGACCAGATCAAACATATTGGACCAGATCAAACATATTGGACCAGATCAAACATATTGGACCAGATCAAACATATTGGACCAGATCAAACATATTGAACCAGATCAAACATATTGGACCAGATCAAACATATTGAACCAGATCAAACATATTGGACCAGATCAAACATATTAGACCAGATCAAACATATTGAACCGAATCAAACATATTGAACCAGATCAAACATATTGAACCAGATAAAACATATTGAACCAGATCAAACATATTGGACCAGATCAAACATATTGGACCAGATCAAACATATTGGACCAGATCAAACATATTGGACCAGATCAAACATATTTAACCAGATCAAACATATTGAACCAGATCAAACATATCGAACCAAATCAAACATATTGACCCAGATCAAACATATCAAACCAGATCAAACATATTGAACCAGATCAAACATATTAAACCAGATCAAACATATTGAACCAGATCAAACATATTGGACCAGATCAAACATATTGGACCAGATCAAACATATTGGACCAGATCAAACATACTGGACCAGATCAAACATATTGGAACAGATCAAATATATCGATCAAAATCAAACATACTGGACCAAATCAAACATATTGGACCAGATCAAACATATTGAACAAAATCAAACATATTGGACCAGATCAAACATATTGGACCAGATCAAACATATTGGACCAGATCAAACATATTGGACCAGATCAAACATATTGGACCAGATCAAACATATTGGACCAGATCAAACATATTGGACCAGATCAAACATATTGGACCAGATCAAACATATCACGGAGTATATTGGACGAGATCTAATACACCAAACCATAATCAAACACATATTGTATACGAGATCTACAATATTATTGGACCAGATGGAGCAAATAAATTTACCGATTCTCTTCGATCTTTTTCTTCTTCTGAAGCTTCTCTTCCTCGGACATGATGTACTCGCGTTTCATTCCGATATCAAAGCACTTCTTCAGTCGACAGTGTTTACAGAAGCGCCGATTCGTCAGGTCCATGCGACAATTCTCGTCGTACGGACACTTGAAGAATTGCTACAAGGAAACAACTTTCATCTTTAGCATCGTGTTCGCCATAGAGAGAGAGAGAGAGAGAGAGAGAGAGAGAGACAGACAGACAGACAGACAGACAGACAGACAGACAGACAGACAGACAGAAGACAGACAGACAGGCAGAGACAGAGACACAAACAGAGACAGACAGACAGAGACAGAAAGAGAGAAAGATAGGCAGACAGACAGACAGACAGAGACAGAAAGAGAGAAAGACAGACAGACAGAGACAGAAAGAGAGAAAGACAGGCAGACAGACAGACAGAGACAGACAGAAAGAGACAGTAACAGAGACACAGACAGAGACACAGAGAAACAGAGAGACAGAGACAGAGAGAGGGGGAACATCTTTGTGAACTTCATACAGCTCTATATTAAGGTTACTAACATCGTGCTATAGCTTAGAACGAAAGCTCGAAAGCTCGGGTCTTTGACTTGATAATGAGTTCATTTTGTTGTTGCAGTTAAAAGCGATAAATCTCAACAACGTCTATAATGAACGAGATGACTTGTTTATGAACCGGCTTTTGTTCAACATCCCAAAAGTAATCATAGGGCTCAGCCAGCGTGTGACAGCGCCACAAAAGCGCGTCCACATACACACGCGCATGCATATATTAAACTTCTATGACATCAAAAACAACTGCAGAACAGCAGGTTGCTTTTATCTGAGAGACAGACTGAGACTGTACAAAATGCCTCAAAGGAAGCTCTAAAATTAATATGAGCATTATAGGAGATTTGTTGCTGCTTAACGACAATGCCATTGTGTAAAGATGATCAATGTCGCCCTCCTCCTTTATCCAGGCTTGGGACTGGCACTGTCAGAGTACGAACAGTGGTGGAGTTATGAAGAGAAGACCAGTCCATAATGAGTTAGCCTGGCAGACAGCCATGGGTATGAAGTGTTAGCGACTTCATTTTCTTAGCCTTGGCATATGAGGCAGATAGCCAGTCCTCTCCCTCACCGTTTTACCTTCCCACCGACAGTGTGTGGTCAATGTACTCATTATATCTGAGTTTGCTAGAGGACACTGGTGGAGCAAATCTATATAAATAAAAATGTAACTTCACTTCAGTTGTTATGAGTGATCTCGGAAAGTTTTTGACCGATTGTTTTGAAAATTTTACTGGGCAGGGAAATGGAGGTAGGGAGGGACAGAGGAAGGGAGGGTGGGAGGCAGGGAACGGTCTTTTCAGCCACAGCAATGCGTGGCCGGGTACAGCTAGTATCTAAATAAATTTCCGCTCTGGGACACAACATCACTACAATTTAAGCGGAAAGCAGCATAAACTAAAGCCACAGAATTCTTTTAGTCCAAACAGAATTTTTTCCACAGTGTATCACATGCATGCTAGGGGATCTGTAGAAATAGGGGAACTGGGACCTCGGCGTACTTACTCGGGAACCCACCACCAGTGACTTTTTAAGATAACTGAACACTGCTTGCTAATTGAAAAATCACGCAACGTTGTTCATTCTATCGAAATTGACAAATTTACACAGATGCAGTTTGTCAACAGAAGTCATCCTTCTTACTTAACCTGACAGGGCTTACACAGTTTTTCCATGACGTTGCCTAATAGGTGAGTGGTGTGTCTTGCTGAACAGCCTTAAAGCACGAGAACAAGACGACAAATCAAAACACAACTTAAATAACTATTTCAATTCATTCATTCATTTATTTATTCATTCATTTCGAGAATTTATATAGCGCCTCTTCAAGAAACCTACTCAGAGGCACTCCCAGTCCAGGGAGTCAATGTTAAATAACTTCAGTTGCTACATGAGCATGGATTTGATGCTTAAATTGGTCAAGACCCTTGGTAGCGCGAATACGATTCAGTACGTAACCACCATAATAGGGCGTTAATAAAAATAATAATAATTCATAATGAAGTGCTCGTGAATAAGCTGATGTCCTGCGCTTTGCTTTCAAGCACAGTTTTTTGAAAAATTTGGAGATTACGCTAGGGCTTATTCCGTGGAGCTGCTTTGTAAGGTGCCCTTGTAACGGCATGGCTGTGTTACTGCACCATATAAATCGTCGTAATTATTATTATTATTATTTTTATGATTACAATTACAAGTTCATCACTGATCGACTTACCACATTGGATAGAGAGCTACATAAATTTAATTAGATCAGAATATTTTCAGTAAGAACGCACCGTTCCTTTCGGCGCATTTCTCCGGAAGAAAGCTTTGCACGACTCGCACGAGATGGCGTCGAAGTTGAAACCGATCGCACGATCTCCGCAGACCCCACAGAGTTTCTCCTGCTGATCGCGACCTTTCTTTGCGCTGTTAAACGTGACTGGAAAACTCATTGTGATGGGTGCGTGGGTGGAAGGATCTTGACTTTTAATCCAAGTTGAAATGACGAGGAGGACGTGGACTTAAGATCAACAGTAGTCACAGAATCTGTCTTTATAGTCGCAAAGACTACATCGTCTTCTTTGTAGCTTCATTCTACAACAAATATGCACAGTTGCATAATTTGAGAATGTGTGTGCATGTGTGTGCATGCCATTGTGTGTGTGTGTGTGTGTGTATGTGTGAGTGTGTGGGTGTGTGTGTGCGTGAATGTGTGTGCAGGTTAAGTAAGAAAGATGACTTCTGTGTGTGTGTGTGTGTGTGTGTGTGCGAATGTGTGTGTGCATGTGTATCTTTCTGTCTGTCGGTGTGTGTATATGTGTGAGAGTGCTGTTGCATGTGTGCGTGTGTATTGTGCATGCATGAGTATGTCTGTCTGTCTGTTTCTGTGCATGTATGTGTTGCCTAAACATGTTTATGTACATCTGTCTGTGTGCATACATGTTTGTGCGAGCATGCGTGTGTATGTCTTTGTGTGTGTGTGCGTATGTATGTAATACGTAGGCCTAGGTGTAAAGCGAAAGGTCACCCATCCCAAACACTAACCAAACATGATAATACTAAACTTAATTGTACCTAGCATGTTTGCGTTCTGCATGCATGTGGGGGATTGCCGGTGGGGACTTTTCCGTTACCTGTTACCTGAGCACTGTTCACCTACTTCAGAACTTTTCTTCTTAATGCACTTCAACACAGTCTAATTAATAGGCAACAACACCATAGGTAGTACTTTGATGGGGTACTCAACTGGTGTGACATTAAATGCCAAGATACATATTTACTTACTGACTAACTACCTCTTGCCTGTCAACAACACACAAACACACACACACATAAACACACACACACACACACACACACACATAAACACACAGAAGCACACGCATAAACACACACGCACACATATAAACACACACACAAACATACACAGATACAAACACACACATAAACAGAGACACACATAGACACACACATAAACACAGACATAAACACAGACACACACATAAACACAGACACACACACAAACACACACACAGACACACACATAAACGCACGCACACACACAGACATGTTGCAAGGTGGCCAAAGATCAGCTATTAACCTAGTTTTAGAAAAACGACCTGAGCGGTGTGCATACATTCTTGTCACCGACTAGACTAGATAATGATTATGGCCTATAAAGGTCCTAGAAAAAACCCATCGTAGATAAATGACAGAGAAATGCCTAAAAGGATGAGCTGGCTACCGACTAAAATTTGGACTCAATCAGTCCTTAGAACTTCAGCTTTCAATCAAAAGTCAACCAATGATGGACTGGTTAATTACCGAAGTCTAAAACACAGCTTCTAACTTAGGACTTCGGCCTTCAGCGTTTCAGTTCTGCAAGCGTGTGTGCCTGCCCAACTCCAAGTTCACGAGATAAATGCGCACCAAATATACATGGTATATAAATGGTCAGATACAATACAATACAACACCACAGACTGACTTAGATTCACTCGTTCCTGGGTTTATCTGAATCGGATAGGCCACCTATAATACACTCCTTGCTTACTACATCCAACATCTGACACGTACCTGGTCTCAGTACCTTCTCACCCTTACCCGTCTGCCTCTTTGGTGGTGTGGAGGGGTAGGGGGAGGGGTGGATACCTAACTTCTGAACGGCCTTGAAAGACTGACTATATTTATAAACAGCCCTTAAACTTGAAAATGAACAGAGATTATATTCGAACGGACGACGACGTGTGAGCGTACGATGAAACAATTGAGCCGTAAACAATACATTCCGAGAAGCTGGGCGTACGCAATGCATGCAGCTGGGTGGTAAGGGATGCTTCTCGTTGCCTCCTCCGCCCATCCTGCAGCAGCAGCAGCAGCAGCCGATGATAAAATAGCGAAACCATTCGTCGTGCCGAGTTTACGAAATGCCAAAACAACGCCGAAGTGGGTCAAGCATTTGTCAGACCTTCGGCAGGTAGAGAAAGGGGCCTCCTCCTCCTCTATCAGCCCCACTTCTGGCCTCGGCGTCTGAGGGGCAGTGCATACATATACATTATATATATATATTATATATATATATACACGTACATAAACACACAATTCTGTGTTTATATACAGGGTGGCCCAGCATAAATGAACCAACTTTGAATGCTTATAACTCCGCCAATTTTTGGAATTTATTTATACTTTATGCGTCAAATTAAAGATATTTCACTCAAGTATATGCTCTGAAAAACTGGAACTGGTACAAGTTTTGGTTTTAATTAAATGCTCGGAACAGCGCGAGCTACCATATTTTGTTGTGATTTGTGACGTAATAAGGCGCCGTTTCGCCGGGATATATTCACAAATGGTTTTTTGCTAACACGTGCATAAACACGATCATTTTGGGTGTTTTAGAAGTATCTACCATGAATATCTTCTCGTTGCAAAACCATTTTCTTTCAATTTTATCAACAGCCGTGCGCGCTGCACGCCAGCTGTTTCGCTAGTCGCTTCTTTGCGTCAGTGTTGGAGTGTTGTTGGACATCACGTCGACAAATAACTTTAGATCATCTTTTAGAATAATGTTGAGCGGTGTTTCTAGGACTACCTGTTTCGCGCTGAATGACCTGGGAAAATTTGCCCGTAGAGCCTATCCGGGTCGTTGTCTTGACGGCCAATTTACTCGGACACAAGAGCAATGTTAGCGGATATGCGCGCCGTAATTCCCATGGTTTACGATTAGAAAGTCCTGTTTTTATCAATTTTCAGTAGCAGATAATTCAAGGTATTGTTTATTCCATCCACTGTTAGAAAATTTGTAAATCATTTTAAACGAGTTATATCCCTTATCAGTTCGGAAAATTAAGATAAAAACGCGATCATCGTCTGTCAACGGCGCCAGATTTCGTCACAAATCACAACAAAATATGGTAGCTAGCGCTGTCTCGATCATATAATTAAAACCTAAACTTGTACCAGTTACATTTTTGCAGTGCATATACTTGAGTGAAATATATTTTATTTGACGCATAAAGTATAAATAAATTCCAAAAATTGCCGGAGTTATATGCATTCAAAGTTGGTTCATTTATGCTGGACCACCCTGTATATATATATATATATATATATATATTTATATAATCTATAATCTCCAACAACAGTGCGCGGTCATTGTATACTCACTATAGAAATGTGTATTTGCACATAAATAATATATATACATGTATATATAAATTTATATATATAATTTTTCATATATGCATGGCGTCTGCTGCCATGCATACATATACACAGTAGGCTATATATATAAATTATATATGCATGTGTGTATATATATATATGCAATATTGCATATATATAACATATAATATATATATATATATCATAATTATATATCTATATACAGTGTTATACACATATGTGTATCCTCGTGCCCTGGATTGTAGCCAGCACGTTTTAGGATAAGCAGTGCAGGAATTTATTGAGGCACAGCTGCAGTTTTGCTGAGTAAGATGATGATGATGATGATGATGATGATGATGATGATGATGATGATGGTCGTCCATTGTCCGTCCATTGATCCGTAACTAACCCGACAGCAGGTCATGGCAGGTGAGAATGAGGTGAGCGATTATTGTCGGGCACGGTAGCCGATTGGTTAGTGCTCCCGTATATAATATACGTATACACACTTTATACAGGGCTGAAAGTGAGCCGGGTCGGTCCGGGTCTATGACCCGGCATCGATTTTCGAGAACTGCTGTTGCCGGGTCGCAAAAAGGGGCGCCAGTTGCCAAAACTAGGTAAAAATTGATTTGATTTGATTTGATTTTTATTTGAAATGGTAGGATTTTGGATAATTTTAGGCTAACGACTAAAAAACACGAAAAATTGACGGGTTAAAGGCGTACTCGCCCGCCAAATTCAGACCTGGCAACTTTTCCAAACCACTTTCAGCCATGCGTATATATCATAATACTGTAGGGTACGGTAGTGTAGTGGGTATGTGCATTGCCTTGCAGCCGGATAGTTGCAGGTTCGAATCCACCTCAAGCCGCCATGCAAGGACCTTGGGCAAGTCTTTCACTCGCAATTGCTCAGCGCTTTGGCATGAAACTCCGATTCAGTGACCGCGCTGTAGTGGGGAGCGCTCCTGAGTGACAATCTTGAAGGGCCGCTATAACGAGTGCACATACATGCGCATAATTATGGAGTGTAGCACGGAGAGTAAGTATGCCAAAGTTCTCTAATTGTAAGGAGAATAGTCCAATAAGCAAGGACTGAGGCAGATATGGGTATGTATGAAGTGTTAGCAACTTCTTTTTCTTAGCCACGGCATATGAGGTCAGGTGGCCAGCCATCTCCCTCGCCATCTGATCTTCTCACAAACAGTGTACACTGTACACAGTGTACAGCCAGTGTATACTCACTACAGAAAAGTTGGCTACAGAAACACCCTGTGAATTTGCATTCTGGGACCTTGGTACGTCAAGGCGTCCGAAGTAAGCTGTCTATAACTCAGCAGACCTTTTAAAAACTAGACCACACACGCAACTGTATATGTCTGCGAGTTAAATGTAGACTGTTCATCAGGCAAAAACGTCTGCAGGTCCTCACATACATTTAAATTACACAGAACACACAGCGTGTGCAAGCTCTCTACCAAGCAACAGAAAGAACAGCAATTAGGAAGGTTACCTCAGTTTATCACATCTATTCTTCACACAAAAAACCAAGTACTTAATAACCGTTGACATTTTTTTAAAAACGAAAGCGTAGTAAAATCAGCAAAACTAGACAAACACATAACGTAGTCTAGCGTGTGTGTCACACGAGTCGGTTCGCTTTCACATGTTGTCTGAGTCGCACGCCAGGCCACGCTGAGCGTAAGATTGTCGCACAGTTGGCAAAAATTCATACGGCAAGTCTTAAATCACGGAGAGCGCACAAAAGGCCAATGGACGGACAACTTAAACGCAAACTATATGACAAGTGACTCTGGGATCCATACGTATATAAAAATTAGAAGTCCTTTGAAAGTATGCATCACATGTTTGCAACAATTCCGTATGAAGTGTAACATATATCATCCGTATTCATGCGTCTGTATGTTTAGGCATAAACAAGGCAAAACGGTCACATATATCACCAATGTTTCTGCAGAACATGCATGTATCTCTATAGACTGCCTTCAAACGAACACCTACAACAAAGGCTGAGAGTAGAAAGGACTTCAAAAATACTCTTAAACTCGATGAACTCTTCAGAATTTTGCAACACGGTTGGATATTTTATTATAGGTGTTGCAGTGGATCTGGAAAAAGTTCCGCATGGATTGGAATAATTTGGCACAGCCCACTGACAGAGGACACAGAGCTCTAAAAATAGATTATGCTGTACAGTGTTTAAAGTGCCCTTGGTAAGCAGTAGGAACGCTGAATGTGTGAGCAGTGGGAACTCTGATGAAGAGTTCTATTGGAATTCATGTGTTTCCAGGGTACCATGCATAGTGAGCAGTGGGAACGCAAGCCAAGAATTTCTAGAGCAGTAAGAACGCCGTTCCCACACGTTCCCACTCACTTCAAACCCTGATTATACATGATTCTTGGAAACTTTTCTCTTTTACGGGGTACAGATTAGGAGCAGATAGTCTGAACAGGTGCGTCAATACACATCCCTGAAAGACGAAGAGAAGCAAGTCCTTGGGCAGCCACGGGCATGAGGTGCTAGCGACTTCATTTTCTTAGCCTTGGCTTATGAGGGCGTGTAACCAGGCCTCTCCCTCGCAGCGGCGCCGCCAGGATTTTTTTTCTGTACGCACAACTTGCGCAAAATAATATGAAGCGAACAGCGATCGATACGAGCTTATAATTATATGTATGTATGTATGTAGGCCTAATATACCGTATATGCCTAGGCCTACTGGCGATTATGAGGTATCACCAGCATAAGCTTTTTGCTCCATTTTGGGTATACGCGTAGAGGTAATTTTGGATGTTAAAAGTGGTGACGCTCCCATACGGTTCCTGTTTCATCGCTTATAATATTTCACGCTTTAATTTACAATTTGTTATTTTTTAGCCTTTCCGCGCTGTACGCACTTGCGTAAGTGCGTACGCCTAACGGCGCCCCTGCTCCCTCGTCATATCATCTTCCCACCGACAGTGTACAGTCATTGTATTCATAATAGTTGGCTGGGGGGCCATAAGTGGAGCAAAAATCTGGAATAAAATCTCTGTCCTGGCAGCGATTTGAACCCCCCCACCCACTCCCCATCCCAGACCTGTTGAGCAACACACTAACCACCAAGGGAGCTCGACTAAGTTTTTAAAAAAATGTGAAATTTAGACCGTTAAAAATACGAATAACAGGCCCCAGTCAACGATGTAACTTGGCCATGCATGTATTGTATTGTATCTGGCCATTTATAAAGTGCTTCTCGCAGCAAGAGCCTTTCAGAAGCGCTCCCAGTGCGTGGTCCGTTTACACAGCAAACATCCATCGCTGACCAATTTCACATAAGCTTATCTAATCTAATCTATAATAATAAAGAAGAAACTATGTGTGTCTGTCTGTCTGTCTGTTTGACCGGAATGCATTTCCACAGTTTTCGAGCTTTTCACTCCAAATCTTTACTAATGTGTCCGTCTGGGCATGAGACGCAAAGTTGGGGGGGTTTTCGAATCTCCCCTACCATGGGGCCAAAAATGGGGGGCCAAACCCCCCAATTTTTCCCCCATAAAATTTAGGTATTGATTTCAAACTTTGCACCTAGACAGAGGGCCATCGAAACCACCCAGTTGGGTGGTTGGCAAATCTCCCCCACCACTGGGGTCGCGATGGGGGAGGCGAAGACGGCAGTTTATTAAACACCTTTTAAAACGCTTGCGTGGTCATTATATAATTGGCGAAAGGAGTTCACGAAAACCTAAATTTCACGGGTGGTGTACAGGTGGTTAGGTCGGAGTGTGGTGGGGTGTTGTCGGTCGGGTGGATGGGGGTGGGGGTGGGGGTGGGGGTGGGGGTGGGAGAAATTTTTTCCTCTCCAAAAAATTAAATTTCACCGGGTGTACCGTTGGAGGTTGAAGGGGGGTGGGGTGGGGGCGAAGATGGGGTGGGGTTGGTGGAGGAGTGGGTTGGGATGGGCGGGATTGGGGTGGGGGCGGGATGGAGGGTAGTGTGAGGGTGGGGTGGTGGGGTGGAGGAGATAGGGTGGGGCGGTTGAACGGGGTGCGGTGGGGGTTTGGTGTGGAGGTGGAGGTGGGGGTGTGGTGAGAGGTGGGGTGGAGGGGTGGGATGGAAGCGAATGGAAAGGTGGGGGCGGGTGGAGGGAGTGGGGTGTACGGGATGTGGCTTTGGGGGTGGCGGTGGGGTGGCGGTGTGGAGCGTGGAGGGGGTAGGGTGGGGCGGGTGAACTGCGTGGGTGGACAGGGTGGGAATTTGGGGTGAAGGTGTGGGTGGAGGTGTGGCGGAGGGGTAGGGTGTGGCGGGTTGAGGTGTATGGGGTGGGGTGGAGCTTTGGGGCGTGGAGGTGGGGTGTGTGGTGTGGTTGGGCTGTTGCCGGGTTGAGGGGTGGGGTGTACGGCGTGGGGGTGGGACTTGAGGTGGGGTGGAGGTGGGGTGGAGGGGTAGGGTGGAGGCGGGTGGACGGGGTGGGAGTTTGGGGTGGAGGTGTTGTGGGGGTAGGGTGGGTGGAGGGGTGGGGTTGTACGAGGTGGGGTGGAGGTGGGGGTGTGGTGAGAGGTGGGGTGGAGGGGTGGGATGGAAGCGAATGGAAAGGTGGGGGCGGGTGGAGGGAGTGGGGTGTACGGGATGTGGCTTTGGGGGTGGAGGTGGGGTGGCGGTGTGGAGCGTGGAGGGGGTAGGGTGGGGCGGGTGAACTGCGTGGGTGGACAGGGTGGGAGTTTGGGGTGAAGGTTGAAGGTGTGGGTGGAGGTGTGGCGGAGGGGTGGGGTGTGGCGGGTTGAGGTGTATGGGGTGGGGTGGAGCTTTGGGGCGTGGAGGTGGGGTGTGTGGTGTGGTTGGGCTGTTGCCGGGTTGAGGGGTGGGGTGTACGGCGTAGGGGTGGGACTTGAGGTGGGGTGGAGGGGTAGGGTGGAGGCGGGTGGACGGGGTGGGAGTTTGGGGTGGAGGTGTTGTGGGGTAGGGTGGGTGGTAGGGTGGGGTTGTACGAGGTGGGGGTGGAGGTGGGGGTGTGGTGTGGTTGGGTTGTGGCCGGAGCGGGTCGTATCCTAAATTTCCCGGGCAACGCCGGGTACCCCTTCTAGTAACATTTATATAATGACCTCTATAGCATTGATCAATTGATACAAAAAAAGTTCAAAACATCACCCGTTGAATGCGAATTAATTATTGCGAAATACGCTATTGACACTATGAATGGTCTATTGATTAATACGCTATTGACACTATGAATGGTCTATTGATTAATACGCTATTGACACTATGAATGGTCTATTGATTAATACGCTATTGACACTATGAATGGTCTATTGATTAATACGCTATTGACACTACGAATGGTCTATTGATTAATACGCTATTGACACCATGAATGGTCTATTGATTAATACGCTATTGACACCATGAATGGTCTGATGATTAATACGCTATTGACACTATGAATGGTCTATTTATTAATACGCTATTGACACCATGAATGGTCTTTTGATTAATACGCTATTGACACTATGAATGGTCCATTGATTAATACGCTATTGACACTAAGAATGGTCTATTGATTAATACTCTATTGACACTATGAATGGTCTTTTGATTAATACGCTATTGACACTATGAATGGTCCATTGATTAATACTCTATTGACACTATGAATGGTCTGTTGATTAATACGCTATTGACACTATGAAAGGTCTATTGATTAATACGCTATTGACACCATGAATGTCTACTGATTAATACGCTATTGACACCATGAATGGTCTATTGATTAATACGCTATTGACACCATGAATGGTCTATTGATTAATACGCTATTGACACTATGAATGGTCTATTGATTAATACGCTATTGACACTATGAATGGTCTATTGATTAATTGAAGAAGCCGTGCAGGTCGAAGTCCAAGCTCAGAGAAAGCAGAGTTACATTGTATACATAATAATTATAATAGTCGAGTATACGGTGAATAAGCAAGGCCAGACAGTTGAAGGCACGCAGCGTAGCCTATTATGCGCTGGCGGGCAGAGGTGTTACAAGGTCGAAGTTTGTGTCCCGCCGGCAATGTTTCTCTGGCATGCAGACCCATGTGTAAATTAATTATACACTCTAGGCTCTAGGGCTTTCTAGGCCTACTATGATGTTCGTGACTTATAATAACAGTCAAAATTTAAGATCTGACAAGTTTAGTATGACTGTTCGGATTTTAAAAAATTGATGCACCATAAAGCTTTAATTTCACAGTGACAGCAGAAGGCTCAGTAGACAGAAAAGTCAGTGTAGCACATTCACTCATTCATTCATTCAAGTATGTATATATAGCAACACTACTCAAGCAAGTCTTACAGATGTTCATAACCAGTTGCAATGTATATACAGACTAAGAACACTCGAAAAAAACTGATGAAATGACACACAACACACTGACAGATACCTAACAACCATGCTTGAAATTCAATACAACATTACCTTTAGCTAGCTACATGCAATTTTAGAAGCGTACATGGTTCATATATCCAGTATTACCTGCAACAAAACCTACATAGTATTTCAACCTATAATAATTATGTATACAACTCTTACAAATAACATAAGGTATAGAGTATCGACCGCAGTAGGAGATCGAGTACTTTCAAAAGACGACAACCCAAAATCGTTTCTATTGGAGAGCTGTGTCTAGCAAGGAACCAATGAGAATCCTGTTGCTTACCACGTTACCATAGATCACCTCAGTCCTACCACAGCGACCTGTCTCTCCCTATAGTCAAGGTCCTATACGTCCACCATTAGCCAGATAACTGCGACAAAACGCACAGCGGCAGCTCGCTCGCAAACGGCCACCATTATGGACCAATAAATCCGCTGCGCCACTAAAATAGTCTCTCTTAATTATACACGGAGCATTTACCGCGTCATACGCATCCTTACATGTTGCGGTAATTTATTACAAATTTGCGCATCAATTCATTAGAGAACAACGGGCCCCACTGACATTGGGGGGGACCGAGACGCCCCCACGTCCCCGCCCCCCCCCACCCCCACTCGCCAATAAATAAAGCCTTCCGAAATTGTTTTACGGGCGCTCGCAAACGCTGCAGATATTACTGGACGTTGCCGTTTGAATAGAGACCCGGACCACAAAGCGCTCATCCATAGATTATATTTCAGAGATTGGCTCTTACAAGTTACAATGGCTGGCCGCTCGCTCGCTCGGCCGTTTATAACGGAAAAACACTTGTACCGAAAAATTCAAAAAGGTCTCACGAATTTCTACGTCCGTCAGTGTGTGTGTGTGTGTGTGTGTGTGTGTGTGTGTGTGTGTGTGTGTGTGTGTATGCCTGTCCGTTTAGCCTGCGTGTTTATATCTACAATTTGCTGTAGCTTTGTCTGTAGTTCAGTTTGTCTGTGTGTTTTTGTATCTACAAGTGTGTGTGTGTGTGTGTGTGTGTGTGTGTGAGTGTGTGTAACTGTGTGTCTGTCTGGCCGTATGTTTGTGCGTCTCCGTGTCTGTCAGCTTGTACGTATCTCTGTGTATGCATCTCCATGTCTGTGTAACGATGTGTATGTCTGATTCAGTCTGTCAGACTGTCTCGAAGTCTGTGTAAATCTGTGTCTATATGCCTGTCTGTATATATCTGTGTATCAACAATTTAACATGTGTGTGTGTGAGACTGTTTTTCTGTCTGTCTGTCTGTATATCTGTGTCTGCATGTCTCTGTAATAGACACATATCCAACTATCCATGTCTGTCTGTCAGCTGTCTGCCTTCATAGCTGTGCATCTGTGCCTGTATGTCTGAGTTTGTGAGTGTGTGTGTGTGTGTGTGTGTGTGTCGGTCTGCGTGCGTGTGCGTGCGTGTATGTGTGCATCGGTGTGTGTGTGTGTGTGTGTGTATGAGATAATCTGCCTTCATATCTGTGCATCTGTGTTTGTACGCATGTCTGTGTCTGTCCCTGTGCTTTAACAGAGTAGAACAACTACATCCGATCATAAGAACTGCAGTTTATGGCCACTGCAATAAACTAATATTGAAAGCGGAACAATATATACAATGACACTAATTACAAACACACACACACACACACATAGACACACATAGAGACACACATAGAGACACAAACAGACACACACATAGAGACACACACAGCTGAGACCCAACGGCAGGGCTGACTCATTTCCTTGGCCATGCATGCAGCACATGTCATAATTTGTAAAAAGAAAACCCTAAAACACAATTAGGCATTTAGACCGCATGGCACAACAAACACAGACACACAGATATATACATATATATATAAAATATATACATATATATATATATATACATCTATATATTATATGCATTATATAATATATATATATATATATATATATACATATATGTCCTGGGTACGACGTTAAACTGCATCCATCCTCTGCCACAGGGAACCAACAAAGTCCCTGTGCCGGTCCTAAGCCCGGACAAAATGAGGAAGGTTTGCCAGATGGGTGGCGATACTCTGGCAGTAAAAAAAAACCAAGACGATTGTAATCCGCCAAAACCACGACACAAGTGACATGGCTACCCAGATGCTTCAAGGTGTCATGATGTGAAGCAGACATGCACAGGTCGGTCAGGACAGACTGGTGGAGAGAGTTGGAGGAGAGAGCGTGGGACACAACGGGCATTGACCCACGTTGTCCTTCATGCCTCTTTTTCACGATTCTCTTCAATCGGACAATGTGGTCTAGATGCTCCAAGATGTTAATGGTATGGAGCAGACCTGCTGACCGGACAAGTTGAGGCTGGGCAGCATGACGCGAGACAGACTCAGACAGAGAGTGGCGTCGGACTCTAACGGGCATTGAGCCCTATGATAATGATGATGATGATGATATACATATATATATATATATATATATATATACTCACAATCACATCCTACATAATAATACTATAGAATTATAATGAGTCCTTTCAAATCATTTCTAATAGAAACATACACATCTATGTGCAAATAAGCATTTATAAAAACATGGAAGGAACTCTGAAGGGATGGGGGAGGGGTGGTCCACGCAACACACCACCGCAATTGGAACAACTATAATTACAGGACGGAAGAAGTCATCAAGATAAATAGTCTAATTATGCCGGAAGTCTATGTTTAAAGTATATATATATATATATATATATATATATATATATAAGGCCCAAAAATCCATTCAGGTCAATATTCAGAGGATCAGTAAGTAAGTACTTGGACACAGAAGAAGCCTTATGTTGGATAAATCTGACAAATAAATCAATCTATCAATCAATCAATCAATAAATCAGTCAATCAATCAATCAACCGAACAATCAATCAACCAACCAATTAATCAATAAATCAGTCAATCAAACAATCAACCGATCAATCAATCAACCAACCAATTAATCAACAAATCAATCAATCAACCAACCAATTAATCAACAAATCAATCAATCAATCAATCAACCGATCAATCAATCGACCAATCAATCGATCAATGAGAATTCGTACAGCACCCAGCAAGCTTCCGACTCAGGCGCGCGCACAAAAGTTGCATAAATAAACACAGCAAACTGTGACGTATTACTACAGACAACAGGCAACAACACATCTAGGCCTATACACACGCACACAGACACACACACACACACACAGACGCACACACACAGAGGCACACACACACACACACACGCACGCACACACACGCACACACACACACACAATGGCACATGAGTACATCAAACAACGACTAAAGAGTCGAAACAAAGTGATCCGCCAGATCTTGCAAAGAACTTCCGCAAATGTCAGAGCTTTTACGTCGTTAGCAGCAACAAATACATTAGTACTGCTGCAGGCCTTAGGATATTTCAGGCTCTTTCTGCAGCGTATGTATACAGTGCCGCCTCCCCACCCAGTGTGATATTTGTGGAAAAATAACTGGGGGTTGGACTATGATCCACTTGGAATTGGGGTGTTTAAAGCAGACTTCACTATATAGGGTTCTAAGAAAGACTGGGGGCTGAAACCCCAAACCTTTGGCAATTCTCACCCTACCCACCCCCCATTCCCCAATGACACAAGACAAATTGTTTGTCATTGCTAATCATCACAAGGATTTCGGGGCATAAAGGAAGTTAAAATATTCCAGTGCTATAATATTTGAAAACAGACTAAAGCAAACAAACTAAACTGTTTTATTCCCACACGTTATAGCTTTAATTTTATTGACAAAGTGAAGAACCATAACGTAATTATTAGAGTGTCCTGCTCATGTCAATTTTCTTTTAAATATACCCGGTATATTGGGCCCCACTAAGTTTGGGGTCCTGCGAAACTGCACAGTTCGCCACTTACCCCTCCCCAAGCCCGGGGGCACTGAATATAAAGACCAGTTAAGCCAGTAAATAATTATAATGCAGAATGACACACACACACACACACACACATATATATATATATATATATATTAGATATTGCAGAAACTGATGATGATGACGACGATGATGACGATGAAGGTGGCGGATGCAGTGGTGGTTACGGCAGTGATATGGTGATATTGATGACATAAGGCCTGAAAAAAAGTGTGTTTCCGGTAAATCAGCCGACCCTCTTTTATTGCTGCGACTAAAAATTTTTTGTAAAAAATGTTTAGTAAAAAAAATTTTTAATAACATTTTTTTAAATTTAAGTTTTACAAAATAAATAGTTTTTAACATTTGTATTGACATAACAGAAAAGACGTCAACAAAATGAAATTAATAGGACTGTTTTCTAGACCAGTTTTAGGTGCAGACAGTCGGGAAATAGGCAGTTTATACTAGTCTTGCTTAGAACACGTACTTTGTTGCAGCGTGTACCTTTGTGCAAAAAAGACTAGTGGGGGTATACTTTTTCGGATAGTCACTGCATAAAAATATTTTACCAAAATTAAAAAAAATTTCGACCTACCTACCCAATTTTTTTAGCTCTGTTACCGGAAACACAACAACCTAACGACAGGCATAAACAGGCAAATCACTTACACCCGCATCTCCCTTCGGAATGCACTTTATTCTGCAGCTACATTATACCGCGTTTACATTGCACCATAATATCCTATTTATTATATTATTATACTATTTCATAATATTATATTAAGGGCTGCTAATACGATTAAAATATTCAATATTTAATTATTTACAATTAATTTTATTTAATACATTCATTTCTCACAGCAATTTGATATAGTGCCCCATCAGGGTTTCCTAGTCAGGAACGCTCCCAGTCGAACCCTGGTCGAATAGAACAGCCTTAATAAACGTGAGAAATGAGATAGAGACCAATAGTCATTTAATGACTATTTAAACGTGAGAAATGAGATGGAGACCAATAGTCATTTCTCACATTTATTAAGACTGTCCTATTCGACCAGGGTTCAGCTGGGAGCGTTCCTGACTAGATGTTGTCAAATTTTAGGGAACCCATTCCAGGTTGCAGATAAATAGTAACTTTGGCTAAATGTATTCCACAAATAAGTCAGCTGATAAAAAAATATACAATTAACATTAAATTTGTTGTTTATCTTCTAATACCATCATTAAAATTTAGTACCGGTACTAGTCAGTATTTACTTAGAACAAATTTGTTCATATTAGAAGACTTACTTAAATGTTTAGTTCAAATGTCTTTCTTCAGTCAGTCATTATAATTAGGTAAACAAACTATCATGCAAACACCTGCAATAGGTTAAGTGTTTTATTGACAATATTACAGGCTGAGCTAAAAATCTAACAACATGCGTGTAAAAACAGAATCTAATATTGCATTGTATTTTGTCACACAACACCACCATACTACACCCGTTCGGCAGTATAATAGCTCCATTGCTCATGTATATCTGTTAAGTATTTCTTACAAGTGTATGCGTGACAATGTCATGTAAAAAAATTGTCATAATTATTATTATTATGCTAGAAAAGAGAATTCATTTGTGACAAACAAAGAATACGACCAAATGAAAGAGAGGATAATTTGTAGATCTATATGTTTATAGATCTAGAAAATCAAATTTATTGCATAATGTGCGTATTTGTCAATTTTTAAGGCACCTTTTACCAAACAAACTGCTCACAGTGCTCAATGATGAGCAATATGTAGGCACACCATGGCATTACCACCGAATGATTCTCTTGCATGGTGGTGGATTAGGGTAATGTTAAAGACTCCAGATGGCACGAAGAGTGCACGGACGTGGGATGACCAAGATCACTTCCAGCTACCTCCTCAAAAGTCCATTCAACTTTCCATTCGGCATACGGCGTGGTAAACTGAGTAGTAGAATGTGATGAGCGCCTTGCATGGCTGCCGACAGTTAAATTCGACACCTGTAATAACTTGTTATCAATCAATCAAATATTTTATTTGCAACCAAACCATAGATGTAAAAAACGATGGAAACGGAATAAAAAACGGAATAAAACGTCGTTTTATTCGAAAAAATAAAAAACGGAAAAAACGACAAAAAAACGGAAATGGAAAATAATTTGACTTTTTACATCTTAAACTGCATTTTAGGCATAAAACCCTTGTTTACTTTCTACATGTATCTCTTAAATGATGACTTTAAACAATTAAATAATAACATAAGATATCTGAAGCCTTGAGATTGGGCTGAAAACGTAAGGAATATTAGGAAAAAATAAAATTAAGACAAATAATAAGAGACAGAGAATAAATAAATAGCGTTACATAAAAAATAAAAAACGGAATAAAACGATGGAAAAAATAAAAAACGAAAAAAAACGACGTTTTTTGGGAGCGAATAAAAAACGAAAAAAACGTTTTAAACAACTATGAACCAAACTATACATGCCAAGTTTACACATCTTAAACATTGGCTTAAGATGTGTAATTGTTATCATCCGTTCATACTACGAATTGAAATTTTTTAACCGTATTGCGTTGTGTCAGTTTGAAAATAAAAACAAAAATATAGAGAGTTGCTGTCATATAGCAAAGAACTTTCTTTCATGTATCATAGCTTCTTCGACATTTATATATACCTCTATTTTTTGCAAGTCTTTATGTCTATGCGGATAGATCTTGTCTAATCAGGTCTAGAGATCCTATGTAATGAGCTTTATTTCAAGAGGCAACATACAAACACACTTTATGGTCTTTGGCCAGACTAAACATACTCCTCTGTATGTAGGTCACTCTCAGAACGATCTTTAAGCACCTTTAAAAACTGTTTTTTTCGGCCGTGGTTGAGTCGGGAGCACCTCAGAGTAGTAGTCTCCTTGTAAAGGTGCCAGTTGAATAAATGAATGAATGAATCAATCAATAACTATGATGCTTAAATGCTACATAAATGAGCTATATAACTTTGATGAGTTTTGTGTAACATGCAATAAACAAATAAGCCCTTACTTAAAATGCCAGTCAAAATAAATTAATACATATCATAGATGATGATAGATGAACAGAAATATACTTAAATCATCACGCTATTTTACCACCGCCAACTCGTTCTATTGCAACAATTCGTGTTTTTCATTGTACTTTCTCTTTGTCCAGCATTCTCATAAATACAACACAACTTCTGGATGAGTATATCACATCCGTTTTCTGTTATTTCCCTCCCTCCCCAGAGTCCCCACGAACCTGTGACTTCACAAGTAAATTTCATCCAATCCTGTTTTTTTTCATTTTGTATTATAATGTCTTTTCGTTTTTACAGTCTGCGGGACCATCATACTTAGTCAGATCAGAGACCAGTGTAGCCTATAAATGGCCAATCCAGCTTATCCAAACATCAATCTACGAAACGCGATTTGCTCGAAGTGGCGACCAATTTCATCAATGGGGGACTTACTATTTGCATAACATGGCGGAATTGACATTTATCACACTTGCATAACAACTATAGATCGCTTTCGCTTTCATCAACTGTTGCTACTGAGGGAGGCATTGACGGCTGCACACTTGGGAGCGGCGTGTGAAGAAGACCGATTGGGATAATAATATGCCCTTGAACAACAAGGCACTGCAGGTACTAGACTACAAACCGGACATGTTTATCTTGATACTAGAAAAAGGTGACGTTAACACTTATCGGGCAACTGTGGTCATTTGAACGTACGTCGTAGAGGCATGTTGCCTTGACACCGCCAGCTGACATCTTTCTTGTCATCATGATGATCACCATCATCGTCAGCAGCAGGAAAACAGCCATCACACAACCACACACTGCCACAACCAGAATCACTTTCATCATCACTTTCGTTGTCATCCTCCTCCTCCTCCTCCTCCTTCTACCGGCCACCACCACCAATCGTCGTCTTCATCATTATAAGCCTCTAATATTTGCCATTTTCAATAGAAACTATATAGCGCATTTTGCAAACTGCAAATTTCCAATCAGACGCTAAACATGGCCATTAAAACTAAAATTTAATATAGACCAAACTTACAACCGCCTGATGACTATGACACTCTGTATCATAATTTCAAATAATTTCAAGTAGCAAACTGCTATGCCATATTTAGTTATATACATATATAATATAAATTATGTATATATTACATAAATAGCATATTTATATAGACCTCTAATTCAATATATTTGTATATACATACAAAAGCACAGCAAGAGCTAAATGCCAATCTTGAACCCCCCCCCAACCCCCATAGCTACTTCGGTAGATGGAACATCCCATTCACCTTTACGAGAGAGCCATTACGGTTGTCATTCCCGGCTGGCATAAAAAATTATAGATGGCGGCTTATGTCAGAGATTTTAATCTCGGGCTATAGCCAGTCAATACACGAGCACCCTATAGATGGCTAGGCACCCACTGAAACGGGCCAAGAAGAATCTTACCAGATGAATTCAGTGCAGGGCATCGGGGGGGAGGTGGTGGTTGCCGAGTGAAGCATCTACTGCACCCATGCAAAGAGAAACAAAAGAAATGACTGTGAAGACTTCAATATAATAAATGAGGACGCCACAAGACCTACGCTAACATTGAGTGGAGTACTGTACTGGATGGGACGAATTACCCCAAGTGGAGATCATTTATTCACACCCTTCACTGCTAAATGTCTGACGTTTGACCCTGATCACAGTGATTTTATATATATATATATATATATATATATACATGCATGCATATAGTGTATACACATTTACACAAATATAAATACTATACATGTATGACTTTTGTAGGTATATAATAAATAGTACCAGTACTATATTATAGTACTATATAATATATGTATGTACAGTACACACTACACACATAATATATATATAATATTTAATTATATATGCATAATTTTCATATATTATATATGTATGTATAATACACTATATATATTTCTCTTGGTCTAATGCACTGGGAGTGGGAGCGCCTCTGACGGGTGTGCATACATGTAAGAGGTGCTATATAAATTTTCAGATACAATACAATATGAAACAATACAATATCCGAAAAGAGTGTTGACCTTAGACATTGAAGCAAGGCACTTGGTTGCCAATGCCTGCAGCGCCAATATCTAGTGGGCACAAGTATGTGTTTTAAGAGTGTTAGATTACAGAAACCTTATAAGCAATCTTGCAAACGAAAGAGCAAAGAAACTATTTTTTTAAGCAAAAACAGACTCACATCAGTTTTTTTATCAACTGAAATCTGAAGAAGAAAAGCTATCCTAATTACTCCCAAAAATAATTCTTTTGCAATAAATAAATCTTTATTTTTTGGTAATTTGAGTTTTTCAGTAAGTCAAAGTGTTTTTACTTTCTACCATTCACAAATTTTTTTAATTAGCCAGGATTGACTGTGCAAGTGAAAAATCATAATAATACCAATAAATAACTCATTGAGCCTATTGTTCTGGCTGTAGATCCCGAGCCATTCCACGTGGGGTTGTGATGTGGGTGGACCATAGAGCGGAGGAGGGGAGGAGGTCAAATGGCGCCAAATGAATGCTTTGCCTGTGGGGTGGGGGCACCATCTATGAGAGATGGACCATGTACACAGATGCATACGAATAGACATAATACATAAATAACATGTATAATTGCAAATATATAAATTAAATAAATATATATCATACACATTTTTTAAAAGAAAAATATATAAAATTATATATATATAAGTATAAAAATATATACTTGTAATATATTATGTATATAATACATATATATATAATGTAATATATAGATAAAAATACATATAAATACACAATTATACATACATATCTTAAATTATATATAATATTATACATAATATTATATATTATATATAAAATATATATAATATAATATATATATTATATATAATATATATAAAATTAATCTAAACATCAGTGAAGGACTAAAAATATTATAATCAACATTGCAACGATGACATAATTACTCTGAGTGCGTTTTATGCACGGCAAAACGTTACTTAGTGCAATGAGTGCATGACATCAGATGTTTTTATGTCATACGTCATAATTCCGGAGCCTCATTAAATTAATTATCAAACATACATAGTACACACATAAAATTATATTCAAATTGGCCATCGTGATAATTCTACTTCAAAATACCTATCCAAGTATATCTGGGTGATCCTTCCTGGCATTTCCATCCGTCCTTTTGGGTATCCATTTATTGCCAATGTGTATTTGTGGGGCGCGGTGGTGTAGTGGGCATGTTCGTCGCCTTGCAGCCAGAGAGTTGCAGGTTCGAATCCACCTTTAGCCGACACGTATGGACATTGGGCAAGTCCCCCACTCGCAATTGCTCAGCGCTTCAAAGTGAAACTCCAATTCAGTGTCCACGCTGTAGTCGGGAGCACTTCTGAGTAAAAATCTTGAAGGGGCGCTATAGCAAGTGCACATACGCACGTATCATAATACTTTACATTTGCTGACATTTCTTCATTAGTGCGGTTGCAATAAAAAAATTTGATTGATTGATTGATTCATTCAATCATGGATTCACTCACTCAATGATTGACTGATTCACGCATCCATTTGGTTATCGATTAATCGATTGATTGATTGATTGATTGATTGATTACCAGTTAAACATAAATGTTGTCATCAATGATGGCCTATAAATGCCATCGCATCATAAACAAATTAAACACAATTTTGCATCTATAGGTGTTTAATTCTTCATTTTATTACCACATCACCTGTTTCCCATGCGGGAAACCATACGCCTGGCGCCACCTACCCAACAGAACACCTGTCCCAAGACAAAGACGGGCACCAATGGGGCATCAGCAGATACCAAAGGTGCACAGTCGGTTCTATGTTCAATCCAAGGCCATTGTTTGGCATGTGCACATTGTTCCTCAGTGTGTGTCTGGCAAAGAAGCAGATGCCCCCCCAGAAAAAATGCACAAACCACAGAATTTTTTACAATAATTTTTTACAATATGCCAGAAGAAAGAAGGAGAAGACGATGCATTGCGTCTGCAACCTTGATCTGAATGAGTTCATCCTTACTTACTTACTTAACCTACTTACTTAACTTACTTACTTACCTACTTACTTACTTACTTACTTACTTACTTACTTACTTACTTACATGTCTTCGAGCCGGGAACCAGACTAGTAAAAAATAGCAATCTGATCCAGGGTTGAATTTATATTTCTCTGGTTCCCTGTTCGACGATATCGAGTGAGTAAGTATGGAGAAAGCTCACAAGGATCAAGGGTTGCAGATTGCAAAACCTCCCCTATACACCAGACATTAGCTGCGGCTATAGTCATGCTGTTGAAGGCCCTATAAAGAAAGGCCTAACAACGAGGTTGTGCAGGAACGGGTTGGCCATTTTCTCTAATTATCAATGGGTGGGAGGGATACAAATGCTCAATCAGTGTACATCAGAAGTCGTTTTATAATGAAGACCATCATAACAAGTGTCTGGTACCACCACCACAACGAACACCACCGCCACTGCCACGACCACCACACCACCACCACCACCACCATGTTGTGCCTCTGCGTAGAAAGCTTGAAGGGGCGAAATAGGAAATTATGCAAGAACTACATAAAAACATAATGATAATAATAATAGCAATAATAATAATAATGAGATAATTTAATAACAATAACAATAATAATAACAATAAGGATCTGAAGTAAGCTACCTCTGGTAAAAAAAAGTAATAACAATAAAAAAAAAATATTAATAGGTGCCGTTACAGACGTTTTTATTCTTTCATTAATTAATGCCTAAAGTCCCGAGTAATCATAGTGTAGGCCCGACTCAGGGCATTTAATAATAATAATAATAATAATAATAATAATAATAATAATAATACCAATGACAACAAATTATTTCTACAGCGTCCTAACACAGCATTGCTTTTAGAAGGGCCTCTCACAAACAACTAGCAGCAGGATAGGCCTTACAAGGTAACTAAGTCTCAAGCAAATAAATAAGCATTGAGTCATGTTTCTAATGCCAGACATTTAGAGGGATTGGCACGAATAAATTCAACACTTTGAATAAATTATAGCGTTGGGTGTAAATGTAAACAAACGGTTTGTGTGGTCAACTCATACACCTCACCCGAGGCATTGTTTCTATAAATTAGCATGAACTTGTTTTGTGCAACATCAGTGGCTGACTTTCTTTCGCTGGAACCCATGGTCTCTAATAATCCAACGATTGTGGCTTCGTGCCGGCTGACTGGACTACATGTTACAGTCTACTGGACATAATATTCACCCCTACTAGTTGTTTCTGTCATGAGAGGCAGAATTTAATACCACAGCACGCTGGGAAGAAACTGGTTCAGTCATGCCTGTGGCCCTGTGTTCAGTGTCTATGGATTTGGAATTGTCCTTTCCAGGCTCAAGGGCACTCTACTAGCCTATATAGTTATGACATGAACATGCTTTTACATTCCAGTATGGGGCATTAGTAGATAATTATAATGAGCACCTCCCAGAAATTCCAGAATGGTACTGAGTAAGTAATAAGCACATTCCTACATGCCTACATAATATGTGATCTGAGACGATAATTATGAGTATTGAGTAAGTATAGAGAACATGACCACTAATCTCCAGTATGCAACATGGGCTGGAACAACTTTGAGCAGAGATCTGGAACTGGTCCAATATAAATTCCAATTGATTGATTGACTGATTGATTAATTGACTGATTGATTAATTGATTGATTTGATTGATTGAAGAAAAGGTAATGAATGAGCTCATAACAATATGCTAAACCCAGCTACCAGCAAATCCAGGAACCTACACACGCAACACTTATGAGTGTGTTTATAATCAGCGAAAATGAATCGTTTTTGTGTAAAAAACGATAAAAATAATTACCAACTTAAGCATCAAGAACCAAATGTGAATCATACAGCAAAAAATTCCTAGATCAAATTGCGTGATATCACTGATAGAACTGCTCATCTGCAGCGCTTCCCATGCATGTGCATACAATCTCCTGTTGAAGAGAATAGGCATACAGAGTCTATAATAAGATACAATCGTATGATATATATATATATATATATATGTACGTACGTCAATGTATGTATGTATGTATGCATGTATATATGTATGTATATATGTATGTAAGTATGTATGTATGTATGTATGTATGTATGTATGTATGTGCGTATGTATTGTATGTATGCGTGAGTACTTGTTATAGCACCTGTTCAAGATTTCTATTCAGAGGCGCTCCCGACTACAGAGCAGACATGTAATCAAAGTTTCACACCGAAGAGCATGAATATTTTTTTATTTCTCACACAAGTTTGCCATAGCGCTCCATCTAGTTCTCTACTCAGAGGCACTCCCAACTACAGCACGGACACTCCATCCGAGTTTCATGCCAAAGCACATGAGCAATTGTGAATGAAGGACTTGCTCAGGGTACCTACGTGGTGGATTCGAAACTGCAACCTTTTGACTCCAAGGCCCTGAACAAACCCTATGCCACTGCACCCTGCAACTAGCTGTACAACTAGCTACCTATTTAAACTGGGGCCCAAACAATGGACAAGTAATTAGCTATTTGGGTTCACCTTTGATGCCAAATTCAACCTTCCGAAATAACTGAAATAAAGTATTGATACATGATAGATTCAATACACCCACCAATAAAAACCAGCAGAAATAACCACAATTCTTGTTTAATAAATTAATAAAATAAAAACGAAAATGAAGTTTAAAAAACTCCTCACCGCAACCACTATTTTTCCTCAACGCTGCTTAAGTTACATTTATAAATAGCCAACCCTACCTACCTATACCTGCAGGCAGCAACAATTCTTCCCTAAACACACTTGTTGTAGCAGAGTTAGTGTTTCTAAACGCATAAACACTACTCACCGGCTTCGTAATCTTCCTGAGGTAAACAAAAAAGCGATTGCAACGGACAAGCAGGCACACATCAATAGCACGAACAAAGCATCCATAGGCCATTATCCGCTCCTACTAGCAAGCGAGCGGGCAAGCGCTGGATAAATGAAAAAAGCACACAGACGTCATAAAACACATCCACAACCGGCCCTGAACCACGGACGGGATAATAGGGGCGGTGGGTGGGTGGGTAAGGCGCGAGAAGATGAAGAAAAAGATGAAAGGGCGAAGAAGGCAATGATTTAGAAGAAACGGCGATGTTTCTGACGATATTGAATACAGAATATAAGCCATAAACAACGACGACGTTGGACAATGAAGAAGAAGAAGAAGATAATGAAACAAACGCAATCGCCGGCATGGATAAATTGCATGTATATATATATTATATATTTATATGTATATATATATATATTTATATACAATGCATATTATATACATGTATAGATTATACATATATATTTATATATAATATGCATATCATATATATGTATATATATATATATATATATATATACATGTATACGTATATATCGATTGTGTTCGGCCGAGTCATTGATGTGATTCAATTAAAAAAACAAAACTTCGCCAGCGCCACCATAAATTCCCTCACCACTACCACCCCCCACACGACCCCCTCCCCACACTACCACCCCACACGACCCCCCCCCCCCCACACGACCACCAACGTCTCCTTCATCATCACCACCACCACCACCAACGTAGGCGTAGGAGACGGAGGTCCAGAGGGGCAAATGCCCCCCAAATTTCGGGCAAGTCTGGTTTTCGGGCAGGCAGACCAGGAAAAAGAAAAAAATGTATCTAAAATTTGTGGGCAATTTCGACCGGACGACAAAAAAGGTCGTCAGAATTTTGGGGCAAAAGAAGTAACGGGAATTTTCGGGCAATTTCGACCGGATAACTAAAAAATTCATGAGATTTTTCGGGAAAAAGTTTAACTTTTGCCCCCCCACCACTTCACTGCTGAAATGTCCCCTACGCCTATGACCACCACCACCGCCATTCTATACCTCACCACTAGGTCCACTACCACATCCACACCATCACCACCATTATTACCATCACCACCTCTGTCGCCACCACCACCACTGCCATCACCCTATAAGCTTACTTCACCACTAACACCCCATATAATTACCAACATCTCCTTCATCATCATCATCATCATCACTACAACCACTACTACAAACATCACCACCACCATTCACATCCCCACCATCACCACTCCACACCACCACCACCCACCACCCTCGTAACACCCCTAACACCATTCGCAGAAGCACCGCATGGACTATTTCACAATAATCAAATAAACGGAATAAATCACGGAAATTATTAGAACCATGTTTCGATTTCTCTATGGCACTGGGAAAAAAACATTGCCAGTGAGACATCACACCACAACCAGTTACAACATTACCCGTCAGCGCCGACACATACGCCCTCCCCCTCCCCAACCCCCCCCCCCACCCGACAGCCAACCGACCACGTGGCCCATTCCGCAATATAATTAAATCAATAAATATTTTCATACATCAAATATTGATACGACGACGTTCAGGTTTCGGGCACGGATGGCCGCACAAAAACTCGCCACACAATCGATTATATATTACGTGTAGCATTGCCACCGCTGCCTATTTAGGCTAGCATTGCCAACCAACAATATAAATTATACTGACGCTATTATACTATTATAGAACAATTTACTGACTAATCTGTTTTTATTCACAAGGACTGCAAAACGCAACGGAAGAGATACAACTGTGTAGTTGAGCTATATAAATATTTACAACGAACGAATGAACATGCCGAATATCCTGGGAGAAGACCAACGTAAATTTATGTAGTCTGTATTTTATTATTATTATTTTTATTATTATGTCAACCAACCGGCCCATGGCATATTCTGGTCCACGGGCCATACCCACGGGTATTTTAAGTCCTCATCACCAATAATGAGTTTTATATGATGATCGAGGCTGATAAAAAAATATAAGACTTTTAAGGCCTCATTTAAGATTTGTAAAGCGAATTTAGTTTTTTTAAAGCCTCATTTAAGATTTTTAAAGCCTAATTTAAGATTTTTTAAGCCAAATTTAAGATTTTTAAAGCCTGATTTTAGATTTCCAAAAAATAATTTAAGATTTTTAACGCCTAACTTGACTCCATGCCAAAAATGCACCAGTTAGGATTTAGCTAGAGCTGCAAAACATTTCTGGGGGATGGGCTCTTCGATTCCCCCCAGATCCATGTTCCCATTTTGCTCAGGCACTGTTGGTACTTGCAAGTCATTAGAACCTGCCCTACATCTTGAAGTGGCGCCATATAAATGTTCAATTACAATTACAATTACAATTACATTACTCAATCTCAGTGCCCTAACTAATACCCAACGACGTACCACAAACCCATTAATATTTAAAACTAATAAAATGAATAATAATCATCGCAGTCGTAAACTCAAAACTTCAACAGCGCCCACAAAAGCTAAGTCACCAGAACCAGCTTATTCACCGGTGCTCAGTCAAAACTAAATCAATAGACAGGGACCAAGATCCAGAGAAGAGTCATGCAAGGAGTTAATACGATAAATTATTTACCATGGTAATACAAATTAATCAATAGAACCAACTTTGTTGCTTGATTTAAGTAATATTGTTTTAAAACATCGCAAATAAAATAAAACGCTGACAGAGGCAGAGGAAGATATATGATCAACTAAACAATAGAGGGCATTGGGCATTGGGGGAGGAGGAAGAGTAGACAAAGCCAGTGAGCAAATACGAATATTACACAAGCCATAAGAATGAAATTGACAAATTTGCAGATTAATAATTGCAGCGCGATAAAACCCGGCAGATGCGTTTATTTGCGGACAATAAAAACAAAAAAACTGACATAACTTTCCTGCAGGATCTAATTAATCGAAAACGCATGTTACAAGCCCATTATCAAGACAGATCTAAATATTACATTTTACAGATATCTTTCTTTAAAGACAAATATACAGCGAGGTTCAATCACCCTGTAAGCCTAATAGGAATAGCTCTTTCCTTCTTCCTTTCCCAGGCCCCCTCCTCTTACTCCTTCTCCTCCTAACCCCCCCTCTAATCCCTCTATGCATGCAACTCCTCATCCTCCCTCTCCCACTCTCTCCACTCCCTCATTTTTTCCTACTTCTCTCCCATTGATCTGTGTCTGCCTGAGATTGCCTCTGTCTGTCTGTCTGTCTGTCTGTTTGTCATCACATCTGCCTATGTGCCTGCCTCTGTGTGTTTGTATGTCTGTGAGCATGTTTGCCCTGTGTCTGTTTGTGTGTCTGAGATCTGTCTCTGTCTGTGTAAGTGTGGGTGTCTGTATGTCTGCATGTGTGTGTCTGTCAGTCTGCATATCTGCCTGCACAATTGTCTATGTGTCTGACTGCATGTCTGTCTGTGTTTTGGTCTGTCTGTATGCCTATGTGTCTGTTTTTACGTCTGTCTGCAATTTCTACCTGTGTGCCTTTCTCTGTGTGTCTGTGCGTCTGTTTGTCACGCTGGTCTACGATCATAAAATATCCAGCAACCTTTACTTGAGCGAAAAATCTCTGACACATATGTTGGCAAATTTACACACTAGCAAAGTCTATGAAGCACATCTAAACTAAACCATCTGTTGCCCATAAACACAGATTCATTGGCCACACATTTGTGTGTCTGATTTATGAATGATGATATATTTAGACATCCTCTGTACAGCAACAGGTTCAGTCTCCTAAAAAAGTTAAATCATCATCACCATCACCATCATCACCATCACAACCACCACCATCATCATCACCACCACCACTATACTACCACTATACTACCACAATACCACCACCACCACCACCGCCACCACCACCGCCACCACCACCACCACCACCACCACCACTATCACCATTACCATCATCATCATCATCATCAGTTCCTGACGACAGCCATTTGGCAATAACGTGTATTAATGATCTCCAATGTTGTCCTCAGTCATTTGTCAAAGCCATTGCTTCATAATCCATTTAACAGTGTCATGACTCTGCTTAATAGCTGATCAGCCTGTCCTGTTGTCAAGATCTGTCCCTATTAAATGACAAGTTGCATTTTAATTTTAAACGCAATTATTTCAATAGCGTACAAGAAAAAACAAACAAACACTGATATTTACAAATACATGGACAAGAAGCTCAAATCACACAAACTGTAAGGCAAAATTGTATTTACCATGCAATTACCTTGTATTAGAATTAACTAGTATTAGACCAGTTGCCATTATTATTGCCACTATCTCATCTCGAATGAAGACAGCTGTAATATTACAACAGCTAGACCCTTGGCCACACTTAACTCCGGCTGAAGAGACCAGAAACCGACTGGCAGACAAGCAATTCTCACGATACTATTACCTTCAAGTGGGACACGGCTTTATCAGACAATAATTCAGTGTGACTTTAGGCATGACTATATTCCTAGGGCAAGTATTGGGACACTGAAAAGTATGTCACAGAATGCTCTGTAGACACAATACAACTGTTCCTTCATAATGACCTCATTACAAAGTTCAAAAGTGTCTACTGAACCTGAACCATAAACATATACAGTTAGGCTACTGCACTGCGGGCAATGTTGCAATATTTTTACTGATTCTCTATGACAAGTCTTTTGCTGTTCAGTATCCATTGTAATGGCACAATGTGGCTGCTTGTCTAGAACATTTAAAAATTAATTACTTACTTCCCTAGACTAGATGAGCTAATATTTTCAATTTAGAGCAAGAGATAGTATCGAGAGTAAAGTACAGTGTGGTGGGTCTAGTAAGTATATGAATGAGAACAAGTGTTCAGCAACAACATGCATACTGAACATTAATAACTGAATAAGTTATTCAGATATTGCTTTATGGACATTGCCTCAAGATTTAGCCAACGAGGCGTTCAATTGGTCGGACTTCTATAGCACCAGACATCATATGAGATTTGCCGGTCATGTCTCAATGGGTTCCTATAGTAATCAACCTCAGCCAGACACACACACACACACACACACACATGCGCGCGCGCGCACACACACACACACACACACACAACACACACAAACACACACACGCACATGTTCATGCTGCTTCAGAAACATAACCCGATCTATACTAATTTAGTAAAACTGTATCAACACAAGTTAGTTCTAAGGTTAAGAAACACTTGAGAAAAGCCTTCGAATGCTGCATAGCAGCAAAAAGTACCTTGTTAACCCTTTCCAGCCGGAATTATTTTGATACCTATCCTTTTAATCGGGTCACGGGTGACCCGATCCGGCGGGAAAGGGTTAAGAGAACGTTTGCTCATAATGAGGTCAAATTCTAGAACGCATGACAAATGCGAATCAACAAATTTTCAGATTGGATTTATGTTCTTGAACACAGAATGACAGAACCGATTTCAAAATGACGCACAACCAAATGAAGATTTGTGTACGTCATACACCTTGTGAAATTTGCCGGTCATTGCATAACAGCTAGATAGCCATATTTCCATAAATTTTCTTAATATATGTCGTATATAAATGTTCATATACATATGTACATAATACATATATACATATTACATACATACATATATACACATAATTACATATGCCCACATACATACAAACATACATTGTTGTCTGAATGATAAAAAATTTTTTAAAGGAGATCAGTGACTCTAAAATACGATACACTTGTTGACCTCTGACATTATTAGTACAGTCTGTTTAAGCCTGGTTTTAAACTTATATGGTACACTCTTCAGTAAGTTCAGTTTAGCCCAGTCTCAAGCATAATCGACTCTTCAGTTTTAGTCTAGTCTTCACATTAGCCAGCAGCCCGCAGTGTGGCCAAATTTTGTCGCTCACAGTGCTTAACTGCAAAGCACAGTGGCACTGCATACGGCAGCATACATTGTGAAGTACTTCATTTGTTACTAGGCCATCTTACCAGTACCCTCTCAACTCATAACTAGCCAATAGTATGGAATAAGTGTCCCATATTTTTAGGGGTCATTAGGCCTACAATCACTACATCGTGTTTTGACTGTTTTCTACTGCAAACAAGGTTTCTACACCTTTCATCTCCAAATGAAAAACTTCATCTTGCTCTGTTTTTCAGTTAGTGATTAATCTAACCCCACAAAAATATCCAAAATGTCTTCCATTAAGACTTACGAACATACGACACTTGCCAATGCGTTCCTAGTCGTATGTTCATGCCAAACATCGCCCGAGCCAGAGCAGGAGTTATACCAAAATCCGCCCAAACACAGGGATGTATGTAACCCCTGTTTCGCACGACTTTGTTTACTTCCATGTTCACGCGGATATAATTATCTTCCTGCGGCAATCATGCATTGGCAACTTGTCCAAAGTGATTACAGAAAAACGTATAACATATTCTTTTATATACATACAAATCGCTATGCGGTAAAGTTGCAACGTAGGGCGTAATGAACTTACTTTTAGCTTAATCAAGGATAGACGTCCCGCTAGCAGCATCGCTTTGAAATTACGCTGTCCTACGAAAAACAATACCACAAATCTGATAAGCAATGTTTCCCTAACCCTAACCCTAAACCTAACCCTTTAGTAATATAAACGCAATAAAATACGTAAATATGCTGTTAAAGTTAGCAACAACTCACTTTACAAGTAGCGACGAGCGTTATAAGTAACCAGTTCTTGGGAACGCTACAACTATCGATTACATATCGAACGAGATTCAACACGATGATGCCACGGCGCCATCCACACGGCCATTAATTAAAAACAAGTAAGTACGTGCCTACAATTTCCAAACGACAACGCACAATAATATAAAAATAAGAAAGCAAAAATGAAACACAGCTAATTTAACAGGAATAATCACGATGCAGCATAGTTTGCTTGTTTAAAACCAAACTTTAATATGCAATTTTAGTCTAATGTAGCATTATATGCGCTTTGTAGCCTATAGGCCCATAGCCTAGGCTAGTCGACTCTAATACAACAGCAAATTTAATTGCTATTCATAGAATGCGCAACCAATAACGAGAAAATAATCAAAGCTTGTTTTGTTCCAAAGCTGAGCATAAGACTATTGTTTCAATCAAATAGACTCAGAGGTGGAACTCATGGGGTGGGGAATCAAAGATGGACTGCCTCAGAGTTTTGACGGGAGGGGCAGTGCTGACTGTTCCCCTAGCTCGATGTTAAGACGTCAGATTAGGCACAGCAGAGGAGACAGTATACTAAAGCAAGTATTAGTCCAACTACTAAAACTTAGTGTTGTCCTCTGTTTTATTCAACTTCTGTGAATTGTCGCTGCTTCCTTGCCTTTCTCGACAACCATTTCGAGTTTATTCACTAGATGGCCGGCGGCGCAATAATAATAAGCTCAGAGTATTTCCAGTGTATTTCGGAGTTTAGAACAAATGAATCTATACTGGAAGAGATACAGCCGGAACAGCGCCTGCTGGAGGTGGTGAGAGCAAGGAAGCTGAGCTACTTCGGACATATGATCCGAGCAGACAAGCTGCCGGCATTCATATGTCAGGGCTATGTGGATGGGAAAAGGGCCCGAGGAAGGCCGAGAAGAAGATGGATGGATGACGTGGAGGAGTGGACGGGTATGGCGATGGTGGACTGTGTGAGGACCGCGAGGAACAGAGAGCAATGGAGGAGGATGACGTCGTCGACTCTGATACCCGATCCGCAGCAATGAGGATGGGCACGACGATGACGACGACGACGATTTCCAGTAGTGCAAAACCCGTGATATGGCCATCTATCGAATGATAACGACATTGAGTTATTGATCCTACTTGCTAATCAATGAATTGGTCCATTCAAATGTGTGTTTTTTACCGCTGCTCGTTTGAATGAGTGACACGCGACTTTCTGAAAACACTAGGCCTATTCTTCTTCTCAGGGTGAGAATTTCCGGTAGGCTAGTGAGGGGTGAGGAAAAGGAGAACCCCTTAGTCTTTCTTAAAACGCCATAGTAAAGTCGTCATTTCACACCCTAAAGTCCTATTTTAAATCAACATCTGACCCACCTACCCCAGTTATTTTTCCAAAATTATCATAGGCCTCCTGCTGCTTCTTCACAGATTTTGACCCGACACTTCCAATTCCCATAACCTCTATCGCCGTTTCACCGCTGAAAATCAACCAACCTTACATGATTATATCCCTGGTAAAACCAGCTTTCTCACTCTCCAGCATTTGCCTTTTCCCAATCAAAGTTGTTTTGACTGAGCGCCTGTAAATTTGGTGGCTCCTCCTACCCCAACCCCCCCTCCCGAGACCCCTGACCCCACTTTTCTTTGGTGCTGCATAGTAGTTTCTTTAAGCTTACGATAACGATTTAAGGTAGGGTATACCTGCGATGTGTGGACGGGCCGTACGTGCTAGACCAAGATTCAAATCTTTGAAATAGGTATAAGGCCACAATCACTATTCATGAGACTCGGCAAGATAACGCACCATGCACTGACAGTGGATTATAGGCTATCTGGGTTCGTGGCGATCAGAAAAAGGATACAATGGAGTTGGTACTTAATTGGAACAAGGCGAGTTCAGGGCCGGATTAAGAAATGTGGGGGCCCTGTTCGAAAATTTGTGGGGGGATCTTCGATCGAAAAATCTGATTACCTTTTTTAGTCGTTTTGTCGAAATTTTTTTACAATTATAGGCCTATATCGATTTTTCCCGTCCGAAACAGCCGACGACCTTTTTTTTAGTCGTTTGATCACAATTTCCTCAAAATAAACCAATTTTTTCCTAAACATTATTTTTTTCTCGTCTGTGGGGGCCCCTAAGGTGTGGGGGCCCCTGTTCGGCCGAACAAGTTGAACATGCCTTAATCCGGCCCTGGGTGAGTTGTGCTTGGATGAAAGAAATGGATGAGGTGACTGATTAAATATTGGACAGGATGAGTTCCCACAGTGTAAGAATTGTGGAAAAATAACTGAGTGGGGTTGGACCATTATCCACTTGGAATCGGGGTAAGAAAAACAGATTTTACTATGGGGCTCTAAGAGAGACTGGGGGGTTGAAACCCCCAACCCCCTGGCAATTCTTACCCTGAGTTCCCATAAACGATGGGGTAAAATTGGGTGAGTGGGCGATAAGCAGGGTTGTACACGAGGGTATACGCGGGTGTACAGCGTATACTCACCTCCGGGGGAAAACGGCATCGTATACTCACCTCCCGAAAACCAGGGCATACGACTCTAAACGCGTGTAAAAGGCAGGGTACGCGGGTACACGCTGGTAAATCAGGGTGCATGCATCTATTCAGTGTATTCAGGCGTATTTCGAAGCGAATGACTAAAAAAAGGTCATCAATTTTTTCGGACGGGAAAATGTAGAAAATTTCCCGAAGGTTTTGGAAGTATGACTAAAAAATGGTCATCAACTTTTTCGGACGGAAAATTTAGGGTCGTCAGAAATTTCGGGCACAAGAAGAGTGGGTTTTTCGCTCAGTCAGCGTGTGCTCACCTCAAAATTTACCATGCAGTGCTGTAATAGCCCTGGCGATAAGTGGTGATAAGTGATCGATTTTATGAGTAATTTGTTGATTTTCCCCCCAAAAGTACAGGCCTATATAACCTACTAATAGGCCTGTGAAAAGTTTCGTCCTGTTATTTCCGAGCTGTCAAATGGCATATAATTATAATAATAGCGTAATTAGCAATTTAGCAGACTATTAACCCTATAACGCACACCTGGGGTCCATCGGACCCCAGAGGTGCGATATCTTGAATATCTTTTTTGATATGAACAGTAAAAATCTGAAATAATTCAAATTCCTCAACAATTCATCCCCCTACATGTACAAAAAAGTTGGGAGACTGTAGCACCCCTGGTTGATTTGAAAAAAATTGAGAAAGACACCTAGGGCATATTTAGCACACCTGGGGTCCAACGGACCCCAGGCTTCAGCATTGATAGATCCATGCTGCATCGACTCTAGCATAATGGGAACAGGGCATACCCCCGGCCCATAACCCATGCCATTACTCCCCCCATTGTCCCTCGACATTACCCACAGTGGGACATTACCCCCGCCCCGCCATAACCCCCCGTCCCTGGGTTTATACTTAGATACAGTGTAGTATGTATGTATGTATATATGTGTGTATGTGTATGTATGAATGTATATATTAATTAATGTATGTATTGTATATATGTGTGCATGCATTCATGCATGCATGTATGCATGCATGTATGCATGTATGTTGTATATCTACATAAATATATGTATGTTTGTATGCTTGTATGAGCATGCATGTATGTATGTACTTGTGTATATATGCGTGTACGTATGTATGTGTGCATGTATGTATGTTT
>OX243818.1:10567394-10572394 GCA_945859605.1 Lumbricus rubellus
GGCATTTCGAGGTTAATTATATCCACCCAAGTCTTTACTTTCGTTGAATGAAGGCTTATTATATCCGTTCACGTGTAAGCCTATACTGTAACATACATACACCGCTACATATAGTACATAATATGCAGGTATGTTTTTTGACAAGTATACAATTATGCGCCCAAACTGCGCCCAAACTGCGCCCCAGGCTTCATCCATGTGAACGTGTATACCAGTAAAAACAATAAGAACTTCATCACAAGAATGCTGCCTTGTCTAAAAAATGGTTTATTTAAAGGTTTGCACCTGTTTTAGTTGACTCCTATCAACCAACGTATTATAGCCTATGTATACAAATATTTATTTATGTCTTTTTTTCTTTACCGCCCCTTCACTCTCTCTACTCATAAGCGCTCCCGACTAAAGCGCGGACACTGCATCAGAGTTTCACGCCGAAGGGCACGAGCAGTTGCGAGCAAAGGACTTGCTGAACGTCCCCTACGCGGCGGCTTTAGGTAGATTCGAACCTTCAATTAACCCTCTGGCTCGAATGCACCACTATACCACCGAGCCCCACGAATATTCAGTGCACATGATTATAAGTATATTTCACATTACTATATGCTGATGACTTATCGGTATTATTCAGATAAGAATGCAGTGGAACAGAAGAAGATGCTGACGAATCGCATTGCAACCGCTCCTGAAGCGACCGGAAGGAGTCTCAGTTACCAGGGGCAACCGAGTCTCAGTTACCAGGGGCAACCGAGTCTCAGTTACCAGGGACAACCGCAGCAGCAGATGTCGCAGCAGCAGCAGCAGCAGAGACAGATGTGTCTTCCATTGTCACCATCATCATCATCATCATTGTTATCATCAACATCATCGGAGGATGGACGAAAGATCCGACAGATCACAAAGCAGAATTCCTTCCACGAGGACCAGACTCACAGCTACAGCAACGGACCAAATCATCATCAGCAGCAGCAACTTGTGGTAGACCGACGACTTAGCCACGCGGTCCAGCCTACGACGTCTGTCTACCAGTTGGAGAAGCAGACCAGGACCAAGATGGCGGGGACGCCTCCTTCAAGGCTTCCGGCTGGGAGTGGACGGGTGGGAACGGGAGGAGGGTCTACTTCGTCGATGTCGACCAGCTGGACCGGTGAAGGGCACGGGGGATCTGACGTTCCAAGCGCCTGGAGGCAGTTCCGGAACTCCGATCGTCCCTTGCGATGTTTCACCGGAGCAGGAGGGCAGCAGCAACAGAAGCAGCGACTCAGTTCAGCGAAGTTTGCGTCGAGCATCGAATTGTCGTTGGATGATGATGGCGCCACGAAGGGCGGTGAGCCCCACCCCACGTCGACCCTCATTGCTTCTCCTACGACGATGGGAGGAGCCGGTGGTGGCGGTGGTGGTGGTGGCGGTGGTGGTGGAGGTGGTGGTGGAGTGAGAAGATACTTCTACCAATCGCCGTCTCCAGCAGGAACCCAGACGGATCTTGGTCAGATGTTCGAGAGCCAGCCTCGCGCGCCTCCCTACCACTCCGCCCGGTCGGGGGAAGGCCAGAGGACCCTCGCCCTGAACAACGGCGCTCACGTCCTCCCACCTGGTCTGCTCGAGACCTCGACGGCTGGATCGTACCCCGAGCTGCACAACATCTCTCTTCACGAGAGTCGAAGAGGGTCGCTTCCTGCCCCTCGAAAACTCGACGATACCAGCTCAAACCCAGCGCCCCTTGTGGTCTGGACCCGCAGGGAGGGGCTCTACGAGAACAGCCCTTCGCTTACCGCTAACCGTCACCGAAACGAATCGAACCTTTACCGAAGCAACGGCGACGGTAACCACCTCCAGAACGGTAACGGTAAAACTCCAACGACTTTTCTCCATGACGGTTCTAGTTTTAAGGGTTCGAGTGACGGTATCAGCTTACTGAATGCGTGTGACGGTAAGCGATTCTGGAGTGCACGCAACGGGTCCACCACAGCAGTGTCTGGGCAGAGCAGATATGTTGATGGGACCACACGAGAAAACATCTACGAGGAAATAGACGGAAGCTCATCTCTAAGGTCGACAACGACAAGCGGGAATTCAACAAAGGTATACTTCAATTCAGAACTTCAATTCATTCATTCATTTAAAACTTCAATTCATTAATTCATTCAAAACTTCAATTCATTCGTTCATTCTGAGAATTTATATAGCACCTCTTAAAGATATCTACGGAATCACTCTCTGCACTCTCCTATGATAAATATAATGTTGAGGGTCATTTTAATAGAATAGATCTAAATATATCAACTATAGCAAAATAATATGTACACAATAAGAACTGGAAGAGTCACCAATGGCAGGCTCACGCACACACGTATATAGAACCATCCAATGCTATCGCGTGGACGTCAAGATGAGCTGGATTATAAAGCAATTCATCGGCATGTCTTTATCTTCAACAGTATCATAATGATGATGATGATAGGATACAAAACAACTACAACATGCAGATGACAATAGATGCGTTTTCAATAAACTTATACGAATCGGCGATTTACGTGTGTGGCTGCAAGCAAGTATACAGGACACTTTCAGCGTTGTTGTTGCTAAGCAGTAACCAGCCATTGCAGAGACCATGGCAGGTCAAAGAGATAATGTTATTATGCATACGCACCGATAGATTTATATATGTTAAAGTACTCGGCGAACTGTCGGCTACTCGGCTTCAGGGCCTTGGGCTTTCCCATGGAACTATACATCGTGTGTGGATGCGTGTGTGTTATGTGTGTATGTGTGCATGTGTATGTAGATGAGTATGTACATGTATGTAGGTGTTTGTAGGTTTGCGTGTGCAGATGTGTGTGTATATGTGGGTGGGTGTAGTTGTAGGTGTGTGTAGGGGTATTTGTGGGTGCGTGTTTGTAGGTGCATTTGTGTTTGCTTGGGTGTTTGTAGGTGTATGTTTATTGTGTGGTTCTGTGTGTGTTTGTGTGTGTGGGTGGGTGGGTTGGTGTGTGGGTGTGGGTGTGTGAGTGTGGGTGTGTATTAAATAGGAGCGAGTGTGTGGGTTTGTGTATGTATCTGTGTTGGTGTGTTTTGTTTTTGTGTGTTTGTGTTCATGTGTGTGTGTCAGTATGTGTTGAGTGTGTGCGCATGTGTGTGTGTATATATGTGTGTACGTAGGCGTATGTGTATTAGGTGTACGTGGTATAATACACTATGTAGGCTAGATAAGAATGGGGTTGATACGTGCAGCTTCTAATTGTAAATGATAGCTGTCAATCAAATCCAAATGTCTACTATGGTTAAACTTCCAACATCAACCTGAAAGTCATTGAAGAAGCTCTCCACTGCAAGACTATAATTATTCGCTTCATCTGTTTGCCTCTGTTTGTCTCTCTCTCTGTCTATGTCTGTTTGTCTCTGTGTGTCTGTCTCTGGCTGTGTGTCTGTCTATGTCTGTCCCTGTCCCTGTCTCGGTCTGGCTCTCTGTCTCAATCTCTCTGTCTCAGAACTTTCTCACGGCTGGCATCTTATAATACAACCCACGCACTATATATTAGCTTATAGCTTTTGCTCTGTTTTACCCCAGCTGTGTAGGACGCTCAAGCACTCGAGTACTGTATATAACTGTGTCAGTATAATATAATCCCGATATTTATTTATACTTTTCCTTATTGATGCAGTTATTGTTCAGGTATATGCTATACATGTATCACAGTGTCCATCATAAATATATCCACTGAGACAAGTCTAGACACAGCCTAACACCGATGTCTGTACATGCACTGTCATGCAGACTTTATGATTTTATGTGCATATGATGTATAAACAGGCTTTTGGATAGATGGTGAGCGCGGTTGTCTTGAAATTGGAGAGTGGGAAAGATAGATAAGCAGACTGACAGATAGACAGATACAAAGGAAAGACTCAAACAGATAGAATGAGAAACAGAAAAGCAAACAGATATATGCAGAAACAAGTCAAACCAGCGAATAGACAGACATACATACAGACGTACAGACACGCAAACATGAAGACATATAGACATACAAAAATACAGACAGACATACAAAAAGACATACAGACAGACATGCACACAGACGTGCAAACATACAGACAGACACATAGACATATCTGCAGACAGACAGCAGACATGCAGACAGACACATGGACAGGCATACAGACAGACATACATACACAAACAGACAGGCATACAGACATGCAAACGTACATAGAGACATGCAGACATATATGCAGACAGACATACAGGTACCAAAACATACAGACAGGTGTACATACAACTGATGGATATGTAGAGAAAGGACAAGAAGCCTTAATCAGAGAGACACAGACATTGAGACAGTAAAACAAGTACACACAAGCACTCACACACACATACACACACACAGACGCACATACACACACCAACACACACATACACACACCAACACACACACACATACACACACAAACACACACACATACACACACCTAAACACCCACATACACACACCAACACACTCACCAACACACACATACACACACCAACACACACACACACACACACATACACACACCAACACCCACACACACACGCCCACACACACACACATACCAACACACACACGCACACATACACACACACACATACACACACCAACACACACACACATACACACACCAACACACACTCATACACACACCAACACACACGCACACTTGCAAAGTCATGGCAGTGGCATCTCCTGTTTATTTACTCGCCATCTGTTTGTTGTTTCTGTGGATGCTGCTGATGCTGCTGGCGTTACCATAGCAACCACCAGTGCCTCAGCCTCAGCCTCCTCCTCCGGCGACGACGACGACGGATGTTGTCCAGTCTGGAGGATACCGAGGTCCCATCATGTCCCTCCGACTGACCCCAGCTGACCAGCTGACCCTCCTGCAACATCAGCAGCAACACTCCATCAGCAGTTCTGCATTGTCAAACCGACACCGCCTCTTCAATTCCACCAGATCCATCCACC
>OX243818.1:10577394-10607394 GCA_945859605.1 Lumbricus rubellus
TACCGCTTCCGGTTCCGGTTCGGGCGAAGATGACGTCATCCGCCGACTGGAGCGGGAGTTGGCGGAGACACGTGACAGACTGGCGGAGGCGGAGGAGCGGATGCGGACTGACCAGGAGCAGTGGATGGACGAGAAGAAGAAGGTCATTGCCTATCAGAAGCAGCTACAACTCAACTATATCCAGATCGTACAGCGCAACAAAATGCTTCAACAAGAGACTCACCAGTTAGCGCTGGAACTTGAACGCCAACACATTCGCCAGGTGGACGACGTCGTCGACTCGCCGCCGCCGCATTCAGCAGCGCCCCTAGCGAATGCCGGCGAAACTAATACTACGTGCGGCGTGGAACTAACGCGAGAGGCGCGGCCGAGTACATTGACGCGGTCGACCTAGGTTGTCTTTAGTAAATCATTTAACCTTTTTTTAATAGGTTAATAATAATAATTATACAAGCATGATTTTTTTATTATGCCGTTCTACACGAAACGTGCAGTTCTAGATGAATTCGTGAAGCTGTAAAAGAAGTTTTGCACTGTGAAAAAAAGTTAAATAATTATATGCCGATTGTTAACTGGTTGGGAAAATCTTACATGGAAGTTGTAAAGGCAGTGAAGGTGTACTGGCACGTGCAGTTCTAAAAATTTCTTAAATGGATACCAGAATCCATTGAGTCAGCTTTCCTGGAGGAGTGAGTCAGTGTATGGCACGTACCACCAATCTAAACCAGAAGCAGTAAGTGAGTAGCCTTGTACTGTCAATTGCTAATGTAAACGTACAGCGTTCTGCAAGTTTTTTGGAAATAAACGAATATGTATATATGATTTTACTGACTTTACTTTGTGGGAGTTTGCTAGCAGATAATTTTCGACTGTTTTGAGAGTGCAATATGGGTTCTTTAATCGTTGTAATTTTTCGGTTTTGAATCACAATTTTTCAGTAAGCATCTCCCATGGTTTTCATGGCATTATTTGTTTTCCTATAGATTTTATGACCTTTTTATTATAATTTTTAGTTTCTCGGCAGCTTAATAATGTTCGGGCTGTGTGAGTACCCTGGTCTTATCTCGACAAACCTGGATGGCAATCTTTCTTTCCATAATAGAATGGAAGTAGACCTAAAAGCTTGATTGTTTCTGTGGAATTTTTCTGATCTTGCTGGGGTACGCGAACATTCGAATTTTTTCACTTGGGGTACGATCAACGTAAAGTTTTAAAACTGCTAGTGTAGGCACCTCTTTAAAGATTTTATGCCGATATTACGTTAAATTAATAATTCTGTCAGTTCATGTGGCCACCTAGCGAATGACAGCTATACTAATTCTGTTGCCTCCCGCTTGACATGGACAATGGTTGCACTATTATTTACAGTGATAGACTATTCGTATGGTTGTCTAGTATCTTATACATGTATAATATGATATTGTATGGGTGTGCAACTGTGTATTCATGTTGTAATGTATAACTATGCATTGTGTGTGTGTGTGTGTGTGTGTGTGTGTGTGTGTGTGTGTGTGTGTGTGTGTGTGTGTGTGTGTGTGTGTGTGTGTGTGTGTGTGTGTGTGTGTGTGTGTGTGTGTGTGTGTGTGTGTGTGTGTTTGAGTGTATCTAACCAGCTATTTATGTACAATCGTACATCATACGGTACATGTACCTGTCTATTTTTTTTTAGCTGTGTCTGTCTGTCTGTCTGTCTGTCTGTCTGTTTGTCTGTCTGCCTGCCTGCCTGCCAGCCAGTTACTCAAGTCAGTCAGCCAGTCAGTCAGTCAATCAATCAACCAATCAGTCAGTAAGTCAGTCGACACCGGAGATTGCATCCGAATAAAGGACCAACGAATTAATTACAATAATGTTAATCATAATTAATTCTTACTAAAAATTAATAATCGTCGCAGTTTGTGTATATTAATAAACATTAATGGCATTCGAAACTTCCGCTTAATTAAAACAACTCCGGAAGACCACTACTCCAGCGTTGTCGTCCTTCGCATGTTTAGCTCACGTATAATTATAAAACCTGCACCTATAAAAGGAACTACTCGTTCACTGAGCGCATGGATACACGAATGGCGCGGACGCGTACATACTAAAGAAGCAGCACGTCCTATACATATACGCCCATGCATCCTGGCCTCCCATCCTGGTCCGTCTTCCTGGATAAGCCGCGTGTCATGTTAGGGACGGTGTGTAATCTGGCCATCTAATTCAACTATTCATCCATTCATCCATTCATCGGTGGAGCGTTGATTCATGTGCTAATAAACTCCGATCGCTTCCTTCAATTCATTCTGCAGTCGCTCGTTTTCATGCGCCATTTCAGTTCCATTCAACCCATGGATGTTACTGCCCCTCTGTAGCCTCGCCGCGAGCGTGGCAAGCACGCGAATTTCAGCTTCCATCCGCCGTTCCTTTTCCTCTTCTCCTCTCCTGGTCCCGTTCCGTGAATCTCCCCCTCATCCTGTCCGACGAGGGACGATTTTCCGCTGGAAAGGCTCTCCCGTCGGCCAATTGTCTCCAGCGGAAACAGCAGCGATCAGGTGTATGGTGTATACGATGATGGCGGTGGTTCTCTAAGCGTCGGAGTTGTGCCGGGCAATTGGCGTACGCTCGTCATTAACTAGGTATAATTGCGTCGCATGATGCCTGAATGGCAATCAGGTGATTTTCAAATCGTCGGCCGCCCCACTCCTCCCCCACACCCTACCCCACACTGCTCTTCCCATCAGCGCCAACCGTCACTCGCCTGACTTGTGCGTGCCAGCCCTCCTACCTCCTGTCCTGTCTATTTTCCCTTCAATACCGAATGACACGCATTAACCAGATTTGATGGATGGACACCTCTATTTAACAGAGTAACCAGTCTATATAAACACGCGCGTTGAATAGACGAGCTATATAATAGACGTGATATGATTAGGTCCGTGTTTATATATAAATATATTATATGTGTGTGTGTATATATATTATATATATATATATATATATATATTATATATATATATGCGACAGTGGAGTAATTGTGTGGAAGGGAATTATGTTGCGCTATTTATGTTATAACGACTGCATGCAACTTCTACCGTGACAATAATTTCGACGGGAGAAATTGAACACAGGAAATTATAGTTTTCCATTGACGTATATATAGGCAGTTGCTCAATTTATCCCTCAATTGCTTGATCATTGGCCGCGGTGTAAATATCCGACGGTTAGATTAATTTGTAAAGATTATTCACTTATATTATTGACTTAATCTGTGAATGTTTCACTTAAAGAGTGGTTTTAAAATATTGTAGTTGTACGGTTTTTAATTATAGGACCATCATTCAATAACAATAAACGTTGACGCGATGGTTGGAATCTGAGTATGCATAATTATATCATTCGTCAATTCGGCTTGCGGAGATGGAAGCCTTCCTCTGATTGTGGTTACCGATATGCCTCCCTTCCTACCTCCCTCCTTCCCTCCCTCCTTCCCTCCCTCCTTCCATCCGTCCGTCCCTCCCTCCTTCCCTTCCTTTCTCCCTTGCTCCTCGACCCCGATACATATACTGAAATCACGCCAAATTTCCATCGATATAGGTTTACAAATTTAGTTTCAATTTCTACTGCTTCGATTAATATCTTTTAATATGTGTATGTATACGCTCTCGAGTTCAATAGTCAACTTACAAAAATTATCATCGACTTATTATCGACTATAGCGTCAATTGCATCAACGTATATATTTCTGGATGTCTGATAATCTGCGGTGAAAATCATCTGCATAGTCGGCGATACGTCATAATCAATCTATGCGCATTATCGTTACGTCACAAAAAGAGCGATGACGTCATCGAATATACAATTTCAGCGATGCTACGTTATTTGTGGACATTACGTCATAATTCATCCAACTGTAGACAATCTTGTGCATAGCGTAATATGATGACGTCATAATATTCCTATACATGAGAAATTTAGGGCGTTTGTTGCTATGGCTACGGCGACGTCATCATACATTCGATTCTTATACATCTAAGCTGATTTCTGGACGTCGGGCAAATTAATTAATTCAGGCTGGAGCTATAATTATATGCTGCTTTCGGAAATCATGATCCTATATTTAACTAATTAACATCATCATCAGCTAACATAATTATGACGTCATAATAATCGCCGACAACGATGACGTCATTCTTGAAAGACGATGACGTCATTCTTGAAAGACGATGACGTCATTCTAGAAAGACGATGACGTCATTCTCGAAATACGATGACGTCATCATCCTCTATATCTGATTCGTTTCCGCTCTCCACCTGTTCACGTGATGCGACGTCTTCAACTTCTTGCAAGACTGCAGGCCGCCTCCGACGTCCGCGCCGTCGTTGCCACGTGACGACCGACCGGAAGTGGCCTTGCGGGCGGTCAGCGCATGCGCGTCGGCGGCGGCGGCGGAAGGGTGCTCGGAGGCGTGAGGTCTGGACCGATCGACGGTGCGGCTCCGGTTCGACTCCTGGCTGTTGGAATCGCCGCTGCTCATCATCGCATCCTCTTCCTCCTCCTCCTCATCATCTCTGAAAGCCTGCTGTTGCTGCATCTGATGTTCGTCTGCAGGGTGGTGGGAGGGTGAGGAGTGGTGGCGGATGGCGTGGTTGCTGGTGGTGGTCATGGTGGTGTGGCTGTCTCGTCTCTCGGAGGAGGATGTCTTTGGTGGCAGGGGAGTGGCCCCCGCAGTTGGGGGATTGGACCGCGGAAGGGGAGCGTCGGAGGATTCGTAAGGTCCTCCTCCTCCTCCTCCTCCTCCTCTTTCTCCATTGTCCTCTTCTTCGTCTTCCGGTTTCGTTCGCTTGTATTTCGTTCGACGATTTTGAAACCAGACCTTGACCTTCGCATTGTAACAGAGAAAGACACGAAGGTCAGCTGGGTATTATATACAAGATATACTCGCGATTGGTAAAGTAATCAAATAGGAATTTAAGCAATAAAAATCATAATTATACAATGCAGAGAACAACATATAATTAAGGCTTACATCACTCTGCACTGTATAGTTAAAATGTGATGACAGTATCAGGTAGCCTATACGTTAATTTTGACACTGCAATAAAGTAGGTCTAATACTTTAAAAAGTATACATATATAGATAATATAAGTAGAACAATGTAAATGCAAGATTAAGCATGAGTATACTTTGAGCAATATGCATGAGCAAAGGACAGCAACGAAAGGATAAAACAGAGTGAAGAAAGTGAAGTGAAAGCACATAGAAAGTAAGTGAAGTAGCCTATAAAGTAAAATCATGCAAAGTAATGTAAAGTAAACCTCTATAAGGACTTAAAAATTATTATAGTGCATTCAGTAGCGCTACATCATGTCGCATTAACTATATAGCGTGTTCACACACGCCTTCCCAACAGGCGGACAAACACGCAGACAAAAGAAAGACATACACAGACACACGCAACACACACGCACACGCACACACACACGGCGAAGCATTTAAAAGAGCAAAGAATATCAAATATGAGAAGTTCCGAGACGTGCTTTAATTTAAAACGCGCCGTTCACAAAGACAGCATGCAGTAAATCTTCTTCTATGGTCTTATGCCGAAATTTATTTAAATCTTCTTCTATTTAAATCTTCTTCTATTGTCTTATGCCGAAATTTATTTACAAATTCAACAGAGAATGGACGGGAATTGTTAAAATATGCAATTAATTAACTAAACGGTTGCAAATCACGCTCTCCTCTCTACACGTCCGGTGTTTTCTGCTGCAAAGGAATTGGAATAAGTGGCCGACAGCAGCAGTCAGTCGCGCAGATTTGCCTTTTGATAGAACAAAAGGAAGCCGCCGAACAATAGACTTCGAAGACAATAGTTTGGCGCATTTAATTTCTTCGCTGTGAAACGGATGTGGTATACGGTGCGTCTGTAGACGATACCGTTCAAATGCAAAGTTCCACATGATCAGTCAAGCGATAAATACTTGGAGTAATCGCATCCGCCCAACTTGTCTTCTGTCGTCGAAAGGCGCCTTTGCAAATGCATATCATCCCTCGCTATACTCTGTAGCCATCCATCGATTCTTGGCGAACGCACGGATGTCTTTAGCATAGCAAATGGACCGGAAAATTGGACCAAAACTCGTGACGTTCTAAAACTCTTAACTGTAGTGTTCAACTGGCACTATTGCATGCATGTATATGAGCACTTGTTGATCTTACTAATAATTTTCGTTTATTCAACAGTCCATTTGACAGACTGCAACCGGTTATGCACTTGAAGCAGTTTATTGGAACGCAGATTACAGAATACATAAATCTTATCTATTAACAGACAGCCTGCAATAATCGGCGTTAATAGCAGCCTACGAAGATACGTCCGCCCTATAGGGGGCGCGTACTCGTTCCTAGGGCGGACGTGCTTTGTATATGCATATTATTAGCGCTGATTATTGCAGGCTGTCTGACTGTCTGACTGTCTGTTAATAGATAGGATTCATGTATTCTGTAATCTGCGTTCCAATAAACTGCTTCAAATGCATAATATTGTACACTGTAAACGGTTTACATGCCATTATTTAAATCATAACACACGTTTATTGTTAATTTACTTATAAAGAAACAAAGCCGATGAATTCATCGTCTGAATAATTATGAGATGAGTCAATTTTTTAGCATTTTTAAACAAAGAATAAAGACGCATTGTTACGTCATCCATTGTTACGTCAGCTGTCTACACATCCATTATTAATAATTCAAATTGAATTCAGAGGTTAATGGACTATTGTTACGTCACTTGATAGGTTTACACATGCATTATTAATTAAATTAAATTGAATTCAGAGGATAATGGACTATTGTTACGTCAGCTGCAGTCTACACATCCATTATTAATAATTCAAATTGAATTCAGTGGATAATGGACTATTGTTACGTCACTTGATATGTTTACACATGCATTATTAAAAATTCAATTTGAGAGAATAATGGCCCATTGTTACGTCACTTCACCTGTTTACAAATCAATTGTTAATAATTCAAACTCAGAGTATAATGGCCTATTGTTACGTCATTTAAGCTGCGAAACACGTCAGTTATTAGCAAAATTAACCTACATTTAGAAAAAGGGGGCGGCAATATGTGGTTGTCCGTTCTTTTGGAACGAAAATCTAATTTTATTTCTATTTGCTTACAATCTGGGACATCATACATTGTATATACCACCCGTCTTCGGTTCTATATAACAGCCATCAGAAGGCTCAGATTCGCCACAGCGTATTGTCCATCTGCTATACAAAGACGTCCATGAAAATCTATAGAGACGCCTAAACGTTCTGCGCATGCGTGGCTAAAGAAACGTTGCTATTGAAACATATTCAATAAGCTTACATTAACACAAATCAAAGACGATTATAGACAACGGACAACGGTTTGACGATGAACAACGTATAGCAACCATTGTTGTCAACTGTACGAGCAACCGTGGCTAATTGTTCACTGTATATCCATAATCAGCGATAATTAGTCGGATGATTAATTCTGGCGCTATATAATGAATGCATGCATGCGCCGTTGCAGCCTCTGGACCACAATATACCATGCACTGCATCAATGTTTGCGGCTCTCAGATGTATCGCCAATATCCCTATTTTGCTAGTGCCAGTCCCTAGCCTGGGTACTCAATGCTCATACATGCATACATACATACATACATACAAACATACATACATACATGCATAGTTGCATACATACATACATACATACATACATACATACATACATACATACATACATACATACATACATACATACATACATACATACATACATACATACATACATACATACATACATACATACATACATACATACATACATACATACATACATACATACATACATACATACATACATACATACATACATACATACATACATACATACATACATACATACATACATACATACATACATACATACATACATACATACATACATACATACATACATACATACATACATACATACATACATACATACATACATACATACATACATACATACATACATTCATACATACAAATATACAAACATACACAATTACCATGGAACGATAATACAGATGGAATGGAGGGACGAATGAAAGCTGGAGAAATGACCGAACATCTATCTATGCATGTTTAGTGTATAAAAAACTTTCACATCTGACGGCGAGTTCCTTTGAAGAGCGAAAGGTTTTCGTCAGTTGAGTATTAAACCGCAGACTTTAAGGTCAAGTTTCCCTCTATATAATATGTCCGGAGGGTGAATACCTCTATACCGCGATCGAGTTACCCTTCAAGAACCGGCCAATACCACCAGCACCACCAGCACCATCAGTAACAGCAACGGTTGAAGTTATATAGTGAAGAGATGTCCTCTTAGAGAGATCGAGACCAGTTTGTTGACAGTTAAGACCCAGAATGCCTTTGCTCTCTCAAGTCTCATTCCTGCTAAGTTGACCCTCTGTGGTTGCTCGCCCTCTCCTCTGCAGACCCCATTCCAGACCTAAAACCCGCCCCTGCAGCAGCCGAATTACACCCTGCGGGCATCATTGTCCTGTTTCAGCTGCAGCCATGAAAGGATAACTTCCCCTTTTGATGCCATGCGTCCTAGTTGAAGCTGATGTCTGCAAATATCAGAGACTATAATTATGCCTGACCATGACACACACATTGTCTGATATATACAGGTTGCTCTCTGCCAGTGCCAGTCCTAAGCCTGGATAAAGAAGGAGGGCGTTGCTAATGACCTTTGTTATCACACATGCAGTGACGTTAATTAAACCGAAAATACAACCGCAAAGTACAGAAGCACACCTGAATTCCGAGTCCTCTATATTACCTGCATGTAAACACAGTTGGGCTCAGTCGTTCCCCTTTCCCCATTTGGGTCAGCCTTCCCCTCCCAGGACCTTCCCCCTCCCGACTTGAGTTTTGGCTCATTTCTGATTCCCCTCTGTAGGCTCTGTTTATCACTGCATGGGCTCAAGTTGTGCCTTCCATTTTATGGAATAGAAATTCTGCAATGCCAGCAGCATGCAATTAAAGGCCACAGTATATTTGTGCTGTGCTCGAGACACTAATATGCTTGAGAAACTTTCAGAGGACGGGCAATATATAATATATATATAATGTATATGTACATATATATATAATGTATACATATATGTATATATATATATAGGCGGGTAAATGAAGTTTAATGTAACGTTAAGAGATCTAAATTGGATAATTGATGCAAGACTGCGATCGCCTTCCATAGCCGAAGCGGCGCAAAGCAATTACGACGCAAACAGTGATTAATGTTGACGTCGTCGATGCCGTGGACAACGATAGACATTTAATCTCTCTACAATATACTAACCATACGACCGTCCTACTATACATGCAACAGGTGCCCCTTTATATATATATATATATATATATATATATATATATATATATATATATATATATATACACACACAGACACACACACTGACGCGCGCACACACAGGTCGTATATATATATATGAATATATATGCAGATATATAGGCCTATATATATATATAAACCTTGTCGCGGCATGGCGATTATATATATATATCGTGTATGCCAAGTGTACAAATATAGCTTCCGTATTCTCGTGTATACAAATATAAATACACATCACATTTACACATACTCTTTAATAGATCTAATCATGACTAAATTATAGACATGTATACATGTAGAGAGTTAATTAGCTTGCTTGCTTTAGGATCGTATTGCATGTGAAATTGTGAATATATATATATATATATATATATATATATATATATATATATATATCAAGAGCTTATTAAGCTGTTCACTGTTTTCTAAAAGCCGCAATGTGGGCCTACACACACACACACACACACACACACACACACACACACACACGCACGCACGCACGCACACACACAATCACGCACGCATACACACACACACACACACAGACACACACACACACACGCACACACACAAACACACACACACGCACACGCACACACGCACACGCACACACACATACGCACATACGCACACACGCGCGCGCACACACGCGCACGCACACACACGCACACACACACACACACACACACACACACGCACGCACGCACACGTTTATATATATAATTACGAACCAATTTTTCAGACGATAAGCGCCGATAAACTCTGATCCGGGAAATTACTGCCATTAATAGGGATCATGTTTAAGGAATTTAGACGTACACTCACACATGGTATAAAAATCTAAATATAATCTCTCTAGTGCATGGGATACATATCTATAGAAATCCAGATGTAATACGGTTGATCGGCCAAAGACCCACGCGTATTGCATAGTCCTCTATCAGTATAGCATGCATGAACCAGATTGCATTGCTTGCCATGCATTGGATCGCTTTCAAGGCAAATAAATCTGCATGTGAAGAAAATTAACTTTATCAAAAATGCACGAGGTTCCATGGAAAGGAAGTAGAAATGCATTAACAGCGAACTTGAAATTGGCGAATAATTACATATTATAGTGTAATTATCTGTAAATATATAGATAAACTCAGACGTATATATGTACATATATAGATCTATGTATATATAAATAATTGTCATATCTGTTGAACTTCTGATTTCGGTCATGCCTCGTATACAGCAGAATCACATGCTTCTTATCGTGTCAGGTGTCAGGTTACAATTGCTGCATTAAAATTGGCATAATTCGCACCGAGTATACAGACGCAGCTTGCATTGATTTAAGGTAATAAGATGTAATGTCATATTTAAAAATATAATATCCACACCTAAGTGTATCCAACGTATATTATAGGCTTTCAAGCATGCATGTAATGTGTAAATTGTTATGAGTATTTTTTATATCAAATGTCTTAATTAACAAAATTATGCAAATCGATTGGACAGAATTATAAAACTATACGCGGCTAGGCCTATGTATATACTATTATATAGGTATAATACATAGTATACATAATGACTGAGTATAGGGCATATATATATAAAAGCTTTTACCTATATTAAAACAGCAGCAGTGCAGCAGTTGGCATCCTGCACATTGCACTTAGCATTTCACACTTTGTTCTTGACACTATGTCCTTGACACTTTGTACTTGACACTTTTCACTTTACACTTTGTACTTTTTACTTGTATACATTTTTAACTTTACAATTTGCACTCTACACCATGAATTCTACACATCACAGTTCTCACTTCACACTTTGCACTTTGCACTTTACATGTTTCACTTTTGCATTTTTCACGTTGCATTGTTCACTTTGCATTGTTCACTTCATGCACAATTTGCACTATGTACTTAACACTTTGCACTTTACACTTTGTATACTCTGCTGTTCACACTTTCCATTTTGCACTTTACAATTTACAATTTGTCTCTCCTATCACAGATCCGTCACATTGGTCTTTGACGTAAATTTAAATCAGAAATGCACTTCATGGCCATGGGCGTCCGCAGGAATTTTTCTAGGGGGGCGCAGAATTTTTATCCAATTGTTACAGGGGCTAAATAGCTTGTCAAAAGCAACCGATCTCTCCACATTCGTCGCTCGCTCCTTCTGCGCTGGCTCCCTGTCAATCCGCTGTCACGGAACACAGCATGCGAAAAATATCTTAGACATTCATTGTCAAAACAGTTATGATAGTCAAATTTTATGTGACTGAAATCTGACCTTACTCTTGAAGTAACAATTGCAATCGTCTGGGGTCTTATATCCACATTGATTTATCACTTCCTGAACCCGCTTTTGTTGGCTGAAATTGTTTCCGACGTACTAAGACCAAGATGAAGAATATTGTTTCCCAAGTACGAAGTACAATGTACAATATTATTGTACATAGGCCTACACTCATTAGGTCTGCATAGAAACCTGATAAACGGTCGTCACTGGTTGTTGAACGAATGAATCCATGTTCTACCATCACTTAAGCGTACCGTATTGAATGACCTTGATTTGTGTGGTGCCCGCTGTAGGCCTATACCGACATTTTAGTTGTATAAAAATATGACCGTTTATAGAACTTAACTTCAAGCGAAAATGAACACCCTTTGACTTCCTGTTCCGTTCCTAACAAATTTCCCTTCGCTCTGCCTCAAGCGGGAAGCTTTTGGTCCCTTGTGTTGGGACATACCTCAATCTGTCAGCAAGGTCGTAACTTTCCTCCGATAGAGGTGGTGACTAGATTCCTCTGCTCACTACTCATCCCTTCCCTTCTCTCTCCCCTCGCAAAGTACCGGGTATACATGTATATATAATTATATATATTATATATCCCACCCCATCAAATATCAACTTTGATGTGATGTTTCCTCTTCTCTCCCTCCTACCCCTTTATTTCTCTGTCCCTTCTACCTCTTCTTCTCTGTCTCTCGCTGGCACCCTCATCTTTCATCCTGTCTCTGAAGCCAACCAAGGATGAGTCAACGCATCGTATAGCCCTATAAGAATAACGCACCTCTTCGGCTCTTCCTATAGTAGTCCTATATATAGATATGTATTATATAGTACATCAGGACCCCTATATGCAGTATAGTCCCGAAGCTAGCGGGTTAAAGTGTGGCAAACGCGTGTTGGCTGGCATAGAGGGAAGAAGCTGCAGTCATGGCTCAGAGACAGTTTCTCCAGTCAGTGCCAATTAAGTTTATAGGCTATATATATATATACAGGGTGGGCCAGTGGAAATGCAACTTTTTTGACGCCTTATAACTTGAAAAGTTTTTATCTGAGCGTCTAGTCCAATATATCAGATTGAACATAATTATCCATTTTATCATTCTGGAAAATATCTAAGATATACTATTACGACTTTTTGAGATACAGCTATTTATATTCGATGTCCCATTTTCGTGCCGTAAAACAGCAAGAAAAACAAAATTCTGAAACTGAATATGTCAATTCTAAACAATAACTTAGTACTAACATTTAATAACAATTATTATCTTGAGTGGATTTACCATCAGTTAAAAAATATTCAATATGTCCACCACGTGCTTTAATGACTGTGCATCAACACGAGGCGACCACTGATAAATGGCTAAGGCCACCAGTGCTCGGGTTATTTCAGCCCAGCACCAAAGAATCACTTCTTTCAAATGTTCAACGTCACGTAACGGTTCATGATAGACCAGTTGCTGAAGACAACCCAAGATCGATTAGTCAACAGGATTTAAATCCGGACTGTTCGGTGGCAAGTTCTCCGGTTCAATAAACTCTGTCACGTTAGCGTTCAGATAGGCGACCGTATGACGTGAACGATGCGCCGGCGCTCCATCTTGCTGAAAAAGGTAACCATCATCAACTCCAGACAGTTGGCGAATGTAGCAGTCCTCTTGCGAGTAGGCCCCTACTTCATCACAGTAATAAACACTGTTCACCTTAGCTTTTGGAGTGACAAAGTTTTTGCAAGTTTTGAAACAGCCAACGACACCATCCCACTTTGTGAAACGTGCTTCCTGCCTTCAGAAGCCGAGCGGGCGCAACAAGACGCTTAAAGATAACAATTGACTCAAAATCGAATGACAGATGAAAAGATCGACAGAACATGATTCACAGACAAGAAGATCTCCACGATTCAGACGTCAACCAACACTAGTCTTAGAACGACCGTGTGTATGCAAAGGCTAGCTTTTTGACATATTCAGTTTCAAAATGTTGTTTTTCTTGCTGTTTTACGGCACGAAAATGGGACATCGAATATAAATAGCAGTATCTAAAAACGTCGTAATAGTATCTCTTAGATATTTTTCAGAATGATAGAATGGATAATTATGTTCAATCTGATATATTGGACAAGACGCTCAGATAAAAACTTTTTAAGTTATAAGGCGTCAAAAAAGTTGCATTTCCACTGGCCCACCCTGTATATGCCTATATATTATAATCGTGTGAATATATAATTTTATGAGACTATTCGCATTTCACCGGCTGGATCTGTTATCTGGCAGTGATCGCCTGAAACAACACAAGAGCCGCTGTTAAAGTGGAACACGATACCAATTACTTGGCAATTAGATGACACGACTGAATGCATTTTGTCGTAGGCTATATTGGGTTAACAGTGTGAATTTCCATATTACCACGAGAAATTCTATAGGCTATCTATATGCTATGCATAGAAAGAAAGATATAAATTATACGTCCAACTTGTAGAACACACAGATAATCACGTGGAAAATCGCATTGTAATAATCATAGCCAAATAATCTAGAGTTATCCGCAAATATGCGAAAAATCCAGGGGGGCGCACTTGCGCCCCCTTGCGCCCCCCTGCGGACGCCCATGTTCATGGCAATTAAGAACATAATTTATTCACTTTGCCCGATATGAATTACAATTAATCAGCGCTCGATAGCAAGTGGACTTGCAAATATATATATTTATATATATATATAATGTGTGTTGTGTCATATTAGTGATATATATGTATATATGTATATATAATTATAAGAAATGATTGAATGTGGTCTGCCTTGGAGAGGAAACACCATTGGTGTGTATAGCGTTAAGATATGATCGGAAAAAACGCATGCAGCAGGCAACAAAGTGACTTCGCACACACTTACAGGGCATACAAAGTGTCCGATAGCACACTGTATGGCGTCTATATATACCTAATCACCAGCATACGCACCACTCACGCACAGATAAGCCCTAGTATATTATATATATATATATATATAATGTATATATATATACATTATATATATATGTATGTATGTATATATATATATAAGAAGAGGGAGAGATATAATAGAGCGCAGTTGTTGGCAATCACCATGATATAGTATCGCAGTCATTAATTCAACTTTCAATAGTTGTCTAAATGACATTAAACACTGTCGTGTCGCAGCAATAAATAAGAAGAAACCAAATCATACATCCATATAAACTTACACATGATATATATACACATATAATTGTATATATATTTATATATATATATATATATATATATATACAAGACCCATGTATGTATGTATGAATAATATATATATATATATATACATGTATATATGGCCACCATGGATATACATATGGCCTGCACTTGGCTGTTCTTATAATTGGTCTGCGAGTGGATAAGTGTCGGGGAACTGCAGATCGAAAATTGAAACCGGAATCGCGTCTTTTGCCTCCGGCGTTTTGTCGAATGCCGCCGACTCTGCGAGTGTGAGTGTGTGTGTGTGTGCTTGTGCCGCCGTGGCTGCTGCTGCTGTTGCTGGAGGCAGTAGTGATGCTCCATGGCCCTCTATGGACGCTGCTAATCGGGTCGGTTCACGCCTTTGGCAGCCGCAGACCCGACGTTGGCCCATGATGCATGGTGATGTTGGACAACGTCTCCAGAACTTCAGCACCAGAACATGCAGCTAATACGTGCGCGCTTGTGTGTGTGCGTGTGTGTGTGTGTGAGTGTGTGTGTGTGTGTGTGTGTGTGCGTGTGTGTGTGTGTGTGCGTGTGTGTGTGTGTGTGTGTGTGTGTGTGGTGGGAGAGGGGCAGCATTGAATGGATAATAGACGCTGGATGCTTGGGGAACGTTTGCACGTTTATTAGGCTAAAAATTATATCCCCTCTTTTACAAGATAATTATATCTGATTTTATTTACTATATTATTACTTTTATTCTAATTTTTATCCTCATGGACCAATAAAAACATTTTATATAATTATTTTTATTTTTTAGCAAGAATAATTATTTTATTAAGCCTATTGTTGTTGATGTTGTTGTTGTTTGCATTAATTATTATTACTGTACTACTTTAATATATAGTCTATGTAAACCACTATGTTTGGGACTACAACAAAAACTATACTACTACAGTAACTGCTGCAACAACTACATGCCCCACCACTATGCGACTACGTCTACACCACCACGACTATACCACCAATGTCTGGAAACATTTAAATCCAGTCTCAAAACTTACCTATTTAAACAATCGTATAATTATTGACAATATGTTATCCAGTGTATACAGCGCCCTTTCCTTCGGCCTCGGCTGAGCTACGGCGCTATATAAATCGTCTTATTATTACCAACACAACCACGACCACCACTATCACCACTGTCACCATTACCACCACCACCGCTACCACCACCATCACCACCACCATGGACCACTACCACCACCACCCCCACCATCAACACCACTACCACCACCACGACTATCACCACCACCACCGCCACCACTACCATCACCACCACTTCCACCACCGCTACTACCACCACCATGCACCACCGCCACCACCATGTCATGAGTTAGTCTGCATGTATGCATATATATCTGCCATTAAATACCTGTGTATCTGTCTGAATATCTGTTGATGTCGCTGTAAGTCTCTTTGATGCATGCCTTATCTGCATCTCTGCAGACTCTCTCTCCATGCATTTTGCCATGCATGGCATTCGCCCGAGGTCTCAATTAAAGTTAAAGCAATCTCCACATTAATGGAAAATTATGGCTTAATTTTCTCATTAGCCTGCATAAACAGCAGCTTTAGTTTTAAATTAACTGGAATATAGCACTAAGCTTATATCGCAAGGAGTGCCGTAGATAAAAATTAAACCCTCGAGGCACGTGAAATTAAAATTAAGAGGCAATTATATAATAATGCATATAATTATTTATAATTTACTGACGTTAATAACGCATTTAAAGACATTAAGAAATTTTGCTCAGTGTTTAATCTAGACGTCTCTGGGGGGGGAAGTTCCCCCCAGGATTGACATTTCCCCCCCCCCAAAAAAATTTTTTTTTGACAAAATGATATTGGTTTTTAGTTACTATTTTCATCGTTGTTTTATATGAAGTGTTATAATATACCGTGATGTTATTTACTATTATATGATTATTATTTATTATTTACTATTATTATATATGATACAATCATGTTGCAATTAGTATAACTTACTGTATATATTTGTATAAACACTATTTTTGCACAACTAAAAACAGATATGACGTCCCCACCAGAAAATTTGACAAAATGCTTATAGTTTTAGTTGCTGTTTACATCATCGTATTATATACGTCAATTGTTATAATATACTGTAATATTATTTATTATTAGCCTATATGGTCAATGGTTATAATGTTATTATTTACTATTATAATATATGACACAATCCTGCTAACATGAGAATAACTTACTGCTAATATTTGTAAAAACACTACTTTTGTATAACTGAATGGCTTCTCAAAGTGGTATCCTTCAAATTTTAAACTGTAGGCCTAAAATTTCAAAATGTTTGGTCCTATTATTTGAACACATATATAGTAAAACCTAAAAACAACATCATTACTTCACATGGTTTCTTGAATTTGGCACCGGTAGTTTATTAGTTCTTGGTTGTTTCTGTACCATTAAATACGATTTCAGAAAGTATGTCCTGGTCAGCAATTCAGGACCATCTTGGGAAACAGGGTTAAACTGATATAGTGCTGAAAAGTCAGCTTATATAGGCTACTATTATATTCATGTCTGCATTTATTCATTAGAATAACTCAGCAACAGGAGAACTGAGCTGCTGAACTCGATACATAAAGGTATTTTATTGTAATTATAATCATATATTATATTAGATCCTAAAACACTTTTTTTATCAGTACTGAATAGTCTAATGGAGTTATTTTGCTAAAATGGCACCTTAAAAGAGGAGGCCTACCATTACAGTGTGGAAATAACCGCCCCCCCCCCCAAATAATTTGTTAAGTGTTGCTTATATTTATTGAAGTCCACTCTTATAAGCACTGAAAAGTGTACAGGCAGTTTGTTAAGATGACACCTTAAAATGCTGCAATTGCAATGTGGAAATTCAAAAAGTTTCTGATGGGGCTCTGAAAAAGTGCAGGTATTTTGTTAAGATGGTACCTTAAAATGCTACCATTGCAATGTGGAAATTCAAAAAGTTTCTGATGGGGCTCTGAAAAAGTACAGGTATTTTGTTAAGATGGTACCTTAAAATGCTACCATTGCAATGTGGAAATTCAAAAAGTTTCTGATGAGGCTCTGAAAAAGTACAGGTATTTTGTTAAGATGACACCTTAAAATGCTACCATTGCAATGTGGAAATTCAAAAAGTTTCTGATGAGGCTCTGAAAAAGTACAGGTATTTTGTTAAGATGACACCTTAAAATGCTACCATTGCAATGTGGAAATTCAAAAAGTTTCTGATGGGGAGGGGCCCATCCCCCTCCCCATACCCCTCCCCTGCGGGTCTCGGCGCTACGCGCCTCACGAGCGTCCTTCGGACGCTCGATTGTCTCCCACCCCCAGAAACCTGAATTCCCTCCCCAGCGGCCGGGGACTAGATTAAACACTGAATTTTGCTACGTTAAGTATGGACTCTAATGTATTTCCTTATGTATTTAACGCTTTATAGGTCAATGTGAGATTATGACCAACCAACAATTATAATGACTCAAACATTATTACATCATAGTGAGATTGCATTATGGAAGTTATTACATTACAATATGCATGCTTCATCTTAATCATTGATCGTGTGTGTGTGTGTGTTTGAGTGTGTGCGTGTGTGCGTGTGCACACACACACGCACACATATTATATATATATATATACATATATATACAAAATAGAGATATAGAGACACTTTTGTTCTGTAGACAATAGATAGAGACAGTGTCTTCATTAGGCCACAATACGCTTGACGTGATTACCGACAATTAGCCTGATCAAACATTGGGAACTCCCCGCAGTAAGCTTATACAATGCTTACAGAAGATGGTTTAACCACAATTCCGAGCATTAAGTCGCACAATAATTGTTCAAGTGGGAGTGGGGGTGGGGGGAGTACGTGGGGGTGGGGGAGGGGGTAAACACCGTTGGACCCTATATAGACGTGGTGACCCGTGTCAACGCGGCGGGTGTCTGCATGCCATCTTGTGTGCATAATCCACGAGACTTGCAATCGATGACCGGACTTGCAATTAAAGCAGCGCACTGAGTCCTAATTACACCGCAAAGTCCTTGTGCAACCAAGCGGTACTCTCATAAGCGCTGCTGCTGCTTATATACGTCTAAGCGCTGACGATGATGACGACGATGATGAGGATGATGATGACGACGACGCGTGTGCCCGATCACGAACGGTAAACTCTCGTCCAGCTTTAGCCCCCCCCCCCCCCACCATCGCTAGATGGCCAGCCTTGTCCTGTGCGTGTATGTACTCTATCTGTCCATCTGTCTGTCTGTCTGTCTGCCTTTCTGTCTGTCTGTCTGTCTCTCTGTCTGTTTGTCTGTCTGTCTATCTGTCTGTCTGTCTGTCCGCCTTTGTCTTTCTGTCTGTCTGTCTGTGTGTCTGTGTGTGTGTGTGTCTGTCTGTCCGTTCGTCAGTACGTCCGCCTGTCCGTCCGTCTGTCTGTATATCTGTCTGTCTTTCTGACTCTCTGTCTGTCTGTTCGTCTGTTTTTTCGTCCGTCCGTCTGTCTGTGTGTGTGTGTCTGTCTGTCTGTCTTCTGCCTGTCCGTTCGTCAGTCCGTCCGTCCGTCCGTCTGCCTGCCTGTCTGTGCGTCTGTCTGCCTGCCTGTCTGTGCGTCTGTCCGTCCGTCCGTCCGTCCGTCCGTCCGTCCGTCCGTCCGTCCGTCCGTCCGTCCGTCCGTCCGTCCGTCCGTCCGTCCGTCCGTCCGTCCGTCCGTCTGTTTATTCAACTCGGCGTAATTCCCTGTAAACGATGGTAAATACAATTTGGCGCTAAGTAAGCTCTTCGTCCATAATCACAATTTCCGCCGTCTGCCCCCGCCATGGTCAGGTGGAAGAGCGTTTGTGTGCGCGTGCGTGCGTGCGTGCGACGGCTGCAGAGGTAACTTGAGAGGTGAGGTCACTGGGAGGACATCCGAGGAGTAGGCACCTTTCGCTCTTCAATCAATCGCCGACCAAGCTTACCTGCAAGCGAAACTGACCATCGCATCAGGTGCAGTAAGGATCAATTTCGCCATTGTTATAGTTGCTGTCATCATTTATAGTTGCAGAACCATCACTGCCATCGTCATCTGCCATCATCTATACCATCATCATCGTCATCGTCATCATCATCATCATCATCGACAACAACAACATCATTACTGTGACTTATTTAACTACTATGGTAGACGGCCAGCCAAATCAGGTAATGTTTATTATCGCATTTGGTGCGATTAGCTCGTTCCGTTCCATGCAAATAGTTGCTCTGGTCGCACACATCAGTGAGACTTCAATTACGGTTGGCACATCTTGGACAGGTGCGCCTTATTAGAGGACAAAATGGTCGTCGCCTGTCCATGACGTGTCAAGGAATACACAATGAGGTATTTAGAAGGGATTTCATTAATTGGACGGAAAATCATGCAGGAAGAGAACGTGAAATAAAAAGATATCCTATTTGGAAGTTTGGATGATTATATGAGAGGAGGGGAGAGGACAGGACAGGATAGGACAGGGTAGAAGAAGATATGAGAGGAAAGAAGAGGGCTGCAGGAGAGTTTTAGACCACTCTTGTCAGCAGTGAAATGTTGTAACAACTTTGTTAATAAGATAGCAGCTTAAACTTATTCTGCCATGGCATTGCAATGTGAAAACCTGCAATTTAGACAAATTTTCCAAACCTCTCTAGTATAGCAGAGTAGAGTAGATAGTATAGTAGAGCATAGATTTAACAGTAAAATAGATTACTGTAGCAGAATAAAGCTAGTATTATAATATAAGAGTCGAGTAGACAGTAGGCCTATATAAGCTTACATATAGGCCGGCCTACTGCAGTAGATTGTTATAGTAGAGTAAAATGAGTAGAGTATAGTAGCAGAAAGGTTATAACGGAGAGGAGAGCCACAGGGCGATCATGCTAAAGAGACTCAATTAAGTAACCTAAATAATGGTAAATATACATACACAACACGTACATGTAGTGGTTTGTACGTGAATGAAACGTAGCTAAAGGATAAATCACTTAAGCCGTCGTATCAGGATAAGCATCCTCCAATTACCGCTTCACTCTGTATAGATCACGCCCAACAGCCATTTATCAGGACAGGTCTAAAGACCCCGAAGAAATGCAGAGAGAGAGAGAGAGAGAGAGAGAGAGAGAGAGAGAGAGAGAGAGAGAGAGAGAGAGAGAGAGAGAGACAGACAGACAGACAGACAGACAGACAGACAGACAGACAGACAGACAGACAGACAGACAGACAGACAGACAGACAGACAGACAGAGAGAAGCGACGCGGAGAAAGACGGTGGGACAGCAAAGGAGGAAAACGATGGAAGAGAGTGGAGAAGCAGGAGGAAATGGATGAGAGAATTAAGCGGGAGAACATGGAAACTAAAGGAGATGGAGTAGAAGAAGGAAATAAAAGAAAGAGAAGGATGAGGAGGAGAACGAGGAGAACGAAGAGGACGAGGTGGAGGAGGAAGAAGAAGTGAATTTAGAAGAGTAACAAGTAAGGGAGGATGAGGAGAATGAGGAGCAGAAGCAGTAGCAGGAGGAGTAGGAAGAGAAGAAAGGGAGGAGGAAAATAGGAGAAGGGAAGGAGTAGGAAGAGAAAAAAGGGAGAAAGAAAAAGAGGAGAAGGAGGAAAAGGAAAAGGAAAAAGAGGAGAAGGGGAGGAGGAAAAAGAGGAGATGGAGGAGGGTGAGTCTGGTTAAGAGGGTCTTTGCCGTTTCAACTCCGGCGTCTGGGATCGGGGTTGTTGGAGGGTCGGTCGGCCAGAGTGACAAATCGCTCCCTGGGGCTAGAAATCGAAGCCAGCCGCCAAAGCGACGCCAGCCGACCGACCTAGAGACCAAATCAGTATCACCACCCCCCACCACCACCACGGCCCGCCTTCAAAAGCCTCGTTTGGGCGCAGTTTGGGGGTAATAGACCTAAACGAACCCCTTGTTCAAGAAAATTAAATCGCCACTGCGTATCTGTTATATGTATACGCTGCGGCAATCCGCCCCACTCCACCTAATTTGGTCTATGCCTGTTTAGTATGTGTGTATTTTTCTCTCTCACGGCTAATGTACCCAGAATGCATTCGCAGCTGTCTGCTCAAAGTACTAAGTCGTCTATCAGTGGAACCTCTAAAAGGTACTTAGGAGGTAATCTCATTTAACTCTAATGTGGCCCTTGTACTTTTTAGAAATATTTTTAAAATATTCGTCTTAGTGTTGTTGTTGTTGCTGCTGCTGCTGTTTTTTATCATCATTCCTATTGCCATCATAATTATGATATTTTTGTCAATGCGTTCTTTTCTTTTTTCGACTTTTCACGTTCCAAAATACAATCTCTTATAATAACCTACCTTGTTAAAACGGAAAAAATGTGACACCTTTTTTAACGTTTCTATTGGCAGTCAATTGTCCATATATACTGCCTTTTCTCCTTGCTCATTAAGTGCTGTAATATGCCAAGCAAATTTCTGTCCAGGGTAACGGCCTCTGTTGTCATAGATCCACCCATCTCCTCGTGAAGTGATGATAATAATAACAACAACAATAATAATAATTATTATTATTATTATTATCATTATTATTATTATATTATTTTTATTATTATCAATTAACGGAAAAATCTGCGCCACCATAATACCACTGCCATCATCATCATAATCGTCTTCATCACTATAATTGTTATCCACTATATCCAATATATCCAATATTCATGTTCTTATCTGATCAGTGCCTGTATTGCGCAATCATCATATTATGAACACTGACAGTCTGAACACTAACAGTCTAACAGGAACATAAATACATTGCTGTCAATGTCGTCCCACATAAATACTCTACATCAGCTGCCACACTTTTATCCCGGTGTGACGTGTCTTAGAATGCGACGCATTCATTTAGTCATAGCCACCTGGGCAATGATTGACAGGTGTACATTGATTGACAGGTCGATTAATCTAATTGCTCTCTTGGCATCCTTCCTCCATAGCTGCGGTTGCGTACTGTGGAAATTGGCACGGCGGGGTCAACAAGGCTGCCTTAATTACAATTGTATATATATATATATATATATATGCACATGTATATATATGCACATGTATATATATGCACATGTATATATATACACATGTATATATACACACGATTAATTATGTTTGCTGTCAAGTGGCTCCACCTGGAGTTAAGTTACCATCGATCCACCACCGACAGTCATGCAGGTCTCTGCATTGTCTGTCTTGTATATATATATATATGAGTGTGTGTGTGTGTGTGGTTCAATGGCTTGGACGTATTGACAGTAATTATGACACATGTCATGTATGCTACACAGCTTGCTCTTCGTATAATCCGCCACTGCTCATATACTTTGGCAGTGCCAGTCCGAAGCCTGGAGAAAGGAGGAGGGCGACACTTATCGTTCTTCATTTGACATAATCCATATAATTATAGCTGCAGTGTAATGTGTATGCAACATGTGGTGCAGTTGATAAGAGCGTGTCCATTACATGCCAAAACCAGACGATTAGTCTTCAATTAAGTGACACAGCGGGGGAAGCGTGTTGGCAGTTGGGCGATAATAAGGAGGCAAATCAGGCAGGCTAAAGACGCGTCTCCACCCGACCGGAAAGAGTGTTCGTCAAGCAGGCAGTCGATTTTCAGCGTATAGAATGGCGCAACATCATCTTCTACTCCACAAAGCGAATCCCTCTAGCGGCCAAGGCTTTTCGGATAAAGGTCATGTACAGTTAATAAAACAGCTTATACATGAACATATATAGATGTACATGGTGTTCTTTCCATAAGTAAAGACCGCTATATACCACACGCACACACCCATACCACACACATACGAACACCCGCACACACATATCACTATATATAGTAAGTGCTCATTTATATTATAGTGATAATCTATATATTTTTTTATAAATTAATATATTTATATATAGTGTACAAAGTTACACTAAAGATATTGTACTACTGTATACTCATAAATATATATGTATTATATTATATATATAATTAATATATTTATATATAGGCTATAGTGTACAAAGTTACACTAAAGATATTGTACTATACACTGTATACTCGTAAATATATATGCATTATATTACATATATATATATATATATATTATGTATGTATATAGATCGACATATATATGCATTATATTACATATATATATATATATATATATATTATGTATGTATATAGATCGAGGGATTGGCGTTATATACATCGCATTTCGGGTCCATGTACTAGCATACAGACTTGCAAGAACGTATTAAACTCGTGTATCGCAGACCGTGACGAAGCGTAACGAATGGAAATTAATATCTCATCATCATCGACGAAACTATATAGCTGTCACGTGATTCAATTTAAACATCCTATTTATAGAAATCCATGCCATGCAGGCAACAGATTATCATGGCCGCTAAGGACTTCACTAATCCTGGTGTATAAGAGACGACGAGAGAACACTTCGCTGTCAAGCACTGAGACCCCTTGATCCGTCCTGGATTTGTGTCAGAGGCTATTGAGATGGGGTGCTATAGTCAGGGATAAATTAAGGATTGATTGATAACTGCAGGATATATATATATATATATATATATATATATACACCGTGAGTCAAAAAAAACTAAGCCAAATTGTTTTTCATATATCTCTAATGCCTGATAACATATCAGGCTAAAATTTTCCAAATATTTAGAGAAGTGGACCAAGAATATGGTTCCAAAATTTCATGAGGTAAAGTTGAACGGATGAAAAGATATGAATCTTTCAACTTCATATGCCGAAATTGCAGTTTACAAACAATTTTCTGCCAGATTCAATAAAAAGTAAGCTAAACTGTTTTTCATATATCTCCAATGCCTGATAATTAATCATATCAAAATTTTCCAGATATTTAGAGGATTGAACCAGGAATAGGATTTCAAAATATCATGTCATAAATTTGAACGGATAGAAAGATATGAATATTTAAACTTCATCTTTAGAAATGTCAGTTTTCAGCATGTCTGCTATGGTGTTCGTTGCGGTTTTGATGCTTGATAGTTCCCAATTTTGGTCTTCAGGGATCTTGGAGTAAAATTAACGGAGTATATTATCGCAATATTCTGCTGTCACAGCATCTTCCACCTGTTATCAGAAATCTATAGCCCCAGAAGGCTGCTTTCGTTTTTCAACAGAACAGCGCCAGCCCACAGAGCCAAGGAAACCATCGAAATGCTGACAAGAGAGACGCCAGACTTCATTTCTCCCACATTATGGCCTCCGAACAGCCCAGATTTGAATCCTGTCGACTATAAAGTGTGGAGCGTGATGCAAGACCGAGTCCACCAGACAACAATCCATGATATAAACGATCTGAAGCAACCAACGCTTGTTGGAAGTGTGGGAAGGCCTGGACCATAGGATAATTGACGATGCTGTTGTTTGTAAACTGAAATTTCGTCATATGAAGTTTAAATATTCATATCTTTTTATCCGTTCAACTTTACCTCATGAAATTTTGGAATCATATTCTTGGTTCATTTCTCTAAATATTTGGAAAATATCAGCGTGATATGTTATCAGGCATTAGAGATATATGAAAATCAATTTGGCTTAGTTTTTTTTGACTCACGGTGTATATATACATATATATTATAGAGAGAGTGACAGACAGACAGAAGACAGAAGACAGACAGACAGACAGACAGACAGACAGACAGACAGACAGACAGACAGACAGACAGACAGACAGACAGACAGACAGACAGACAGACAGACAGACAGACAGACAGACAGACAGACAGACAGACAGACAGACAGACAGACAGACAGACAGACAGACAGACAGACAGACAGACAGACAGACAGACAGACAGACAGACAGACAGACAGACAGACAGACAGACAGACAGACAGACAGACAGACAGACAGACAGACAGACAGAGATACATGTGTGTTGATTAGTATGACACGGTTACAGAACTGCGGTATCATGCAAGCAAATAGAAAGGTCGAAACAGAGTATAGAGTATAATAATCAAAACAGAACTGAGGCATCATCAATGTATAAATCGCCAGCATGATTGAATTAATGAACGAACGAACGAATGAATCGTAAACGAAAGAATGAATGAACGAACAAATGAACAAATGAACAAACGAATGCATGAATGAACGAACGAACGAACGAACAAATGAATGAACGAACGAATGTAGGAACGAATTATCAAAAGAATAAAAAAAAGTAATCAATTACCGGTATACTGAATAAACAAATACCTGTGTTTCTGTGAGGCTGAGACTGGCTGCAAGGTCCTTCCTCTCCTGTCCAACAACATATTGATTGGAGTCGAACGCTTCTTCCAATCGGACGAGTTGAGTTGGAGAAAAAGCTGTTCGTATTCGCTTCGGCTTTCGATACTGAAGACATGTAAAAGACGCTTCCGGTCCTAAAGGAATGCAGCATGAACATTATAGTCATGAAAGCGTCAATGCTCAGCTCAATAAAATACAGTTAAATATATACAATTATTCATTCATTACGAAAACTTATATAGGCTAGCGCCCCTTCAAGAAGACTACTCAGTGGCGCTCCCAGCCCAGCCACGGCTAAAAAGATGCAATGCAATACAATGCAATCATAATTGTAAAAATCGTTTTACTCTCCTAAGAAAAATTCGTGTTTTCATTTTATCTTTTATGATCACATTTTATATATTTACTGTCTTTAATCCCTCCCTCCAGGCTGAGAAGCGGCGCTATACAAATTTGAAGTCTATACCATGCATTATGATTGTGCAATTATACCTGGAAATCTCTGACCCAGCAAATCGATGCTCCGTGGAATCGGATACGGATAGGTGGAGCACCTGACGGCCGATGGAAAGTTCCAGATGAGTGGATCGAGGTCCTTGGGATGACCGACGAACGGATGGACCCCGAGGTGTCTTCCAGCGGCCAGGGCGATCAGAGGGTGGAAGGACGGAGGTCCGACGACGGAGTTGATGGAGGACAGCTGGAGCGGGAGTCTCTTGTCGAAGAGGGAGGACTGGAGGGGGCTAAGAAGGGACGAGCAGAGTTCACCCATCAGTCGGTCGCACCCCTGGAGCTGCTGCTGCTGCCCCTGAGGACTGCAGGTTGGAGCACCACCCTTATGGGGGTGAGTTGGGTGGTTGCCGAGGAGCATTGCCGTCAGGGCGGAGTTGGCGGTGGGGTGTGGTGGTGGTGGTGGTGGTGGTAGGACCATGGGGCGGAACCCGGACGTCCGCTGGTGGTGGAACTCCACCGGAAGTGACGTAGGAACGAGGAGTGGCACCTCTTGCGGCGGAGGAGGAGGAGGAGGAGATTGTTTCTCTGACGACTCTGATGATTCTGGATGTGAGACGGAGGAAGACTTCCGCTTCCGGTGATTGTTGTTGTCCGCCGGATAATGGTCGTGCATGGCCATTTCCGGTTCGGGGATCGAGGCAGGACTGGTCCTTCGATCGATGGCGACGTCCAACTTCCGGTCCGGGGTTGTCCGACCGACGATCGACTCAATGGTGAAGGACATTGGTTTCCGGTTGGACCCAACGGCGGCCGCCATCTTAGACGAAGGAGCCGGATGTAATCAAGAGCGTTCGTGATGTAAGCGAGTATACTTATATTGCGCTACAATATGAATTTTTGTAGCGTTCTTCTAAATATGTTCTTTGAAACTGTTACTGAGATTCATAAAGCACTATTAAATTTCTATTTATGAACAAAATACATTTCATTCCAACGCGCCTAAATAACAATAACTTGCATGACCTCAATCAAAATTTAGATTCCTATACGGCTTAAACTTCATTTTCATATAGACCTATAAATATCTGCGATAGCCTATATTATCGAATTCATGCTTTAGCGCAATTAGAAACACCCAACTCTTTATAGTAGCTCTAAAAACCTTTCGTTTCAAGCCTGACTGATCGATAATAATTACGCTCAATTAGAACAAAAGACTGATCACCCCAAGTTCGGTTTTAGCTGAACACGATGCATAGACCTATATAATACGCAGGTCGGTTCGAACGCTTGTAAGCTTGTAACGGTCTCGCTTGAAGAGTTTCGATCGTTCAGTCGGTTAGAGTAGGCCTGTCTTAATTAGCTTCAAATGACGACAAAGCGTCGACTCATTAACAAATTGCAGTCTATCCTCCTCTCACTTTCTCGTCTATATTTGCTAATCTTCGTCAATATTAGTCTCCCATTTGCGAAATTATCCCAGCACGGACGCTGCCAGCCGCACGGGCAGATGTCAGAGGCGGAGTCGGACGACAGCCGCCCGACCAATCGCAGCGTCTGTTACATCTGGCTTTTGTGTCGGCGAACGTGATTGGTCGACATGGGAGGCATGGTGAGACGGGTAGAAAACGGAGCGATAATTGGATATAAGTTGATGTATTTGGGAAGAGACGCGGTACGATGGGAGGGAGGAAGGCAGGGAAGTCGGTTGGAGGTATTGGGAGCAGTCTGTGGGGTGGGTGTGTGAATGGGTTGGTTTTAGGGTGGTCTATTAGGAGGAAGGCGGTTTTGTGTGGGGTGGATGGTGCTGGGGACCCGGGGTTTAGGATAAAGAGCGGTCAAAGTCGAAAAAGACAACGAGGTATATAGCAGGCACTAGTCTGATAGGCGACTATAATAATTATTATAGATCACAGCAATTTCGATCATAGTTACAATAACAATTACAATAGCTGTTGCAATAATATTGCAATTCAGTGCTAAAAGTATTAAAAAAAGTGCCTGGACGCCCTTACATTTTCAGGTGTGCTGGCGAAATAAGTGGCAGGACGGCATAGAGATTTGAAAATGAGTGCCAGTACGTCGTTCATGGCCGTCTTGCCATATACTGCCCTGTTGCAATTGCAATTGCACAATCACAATGACAATTGCGATCATAATATGTATTCGGGCAATTACGAACACAAGTGCAATATTAATTACAATTGCATTTGCAAAATTACATTTACACAATCACAGTCATGTCAAAATTACACGTATACAAACACAATGAGAATTTCAATTATAAGCTTATTTGCACATTTATACAATTAATGTACTACAATATCAACCACAATTAAAATTACGATCTCATTTATAATTACAGTTGAAATTACAATTACAATTACGATTACAATTGTAGTTACAATTGCAATTGGAGTGGACAAGCCTGTACCATGGTGCAAGACTGTATGACTTCGACTTGTGACTTGACTTCTCGCACGCACATAATTCAATGTTTGATTATAATGGCGCCATAGAAGTCAGTTTATCTTATTGGAAATCGTTATAGATATCTAAACGATCATCTGTTTTATCTATAGAAGATGACCAGACAACAATGACCACATGAAGGTGACCACATGAAGATGATCACATGAAGATGACCAGACAAAGATGATCACATGAAGGTGACAGGATGCAATTCATGAACAATAAGTAGGCTACGGTCCCGTCTCTGCAGATTCAAAGCCACATATAATTGTGTAGGCCTATAATAATTATAATTCCTAAGAACTGAAGCTCTATGTATATGCATAAAAAAGAAGCGCTATATAAATTCTGTTCGATTGATTGATTAATGGAGTCAATGGAGTGATGAGAAGATGACTCATTCGTCAGTTATAAGGGACAGGATTCGATTCCATCATTCCCTACAAAATTCAAAAAAGTGTCTATTTGTAGGGACGCTGAGAAAGCCCCTCGCTGACAAATAAATGTTCAGCGCCATAATGTATAGCATATAATATTTTTTATGTGGCATAATTAAGGTCGTGTGTGAACGTGCGAACTTTGGAATGAGAGCAGTTCAAATATTATAATCGTTTTGCTCACTGTATTATTTTTTCAATAGATTTACGAGCGTTGCGTCTGCGGGGGTTCACCGGCGTGCACATGGCCATCTGTAAATTATTGTATATCTTCATTAGGCCTATCCTAATGCAGGCCGTCACATACATATATATATATAGGCCTATATAGACCTAGTCTAC
>OX243818.1:10612394-10657394 GCA_945859605.1 Lumbricus rubellus
TACACAGAATCTAATATTTTGCTTATGCGAAAGTATACATTTTGTGGAATCGACGGGTGCCTACGATAAAAAATTCATAACTTCGGGGTGCTTTCATATATTTTAAACCTAAATATACCATTTTGTGCAGAAATGAATGCTGAATCCATAGGTGTATTACAAGTTATGATATCTCAAACCAAACCCAAAATCCAGGGGGGGGGGGTGGTAACCACCCCCCTTGGTAGTCAGTGTTACAAAAAAAGCTTGGTAGCCTGAGGGTTAAACAACTATGTAGTCACAAGAATTATGAAACAAATTAAAAATCTGTTTCCGTTTCAATGCAGGCGGTTCAATAAAGTGCATGCTCATTTACTTATTTACTTGCTTACTCGCTTACTTATTTAGTTACTTACTTACTCACTTACTCACTCACCAAAGTATGCCCCGAATCCTGCACATTTTCTTCCTGTAAGCTATAGATAGGCTAGCGTGAAAACAGCAATCGCATATAGTGGGAGAGACAGCCATTATGACGTCATCCTATAAATGACTCTGACGACAATTGTTTCCATGGAGACTGCTGGTTGTCGTTCGAGTCGATGTTCGAGACCATTAAAAAAACCATTGTCTGACAATCTGCATATTATGTTGATGTGGCCAGAACGCATGCACGGGTGCAGGATGCTGCAGTCTGCATATCATTGTAAATTCATTCCCACTTACAAGATGGCCTAGGCCTTAATATTCACCTTCAATCACGCTGTCCTTGCACGGGACCTAAATGGCGTGGCGTTCATTAAAACGGTGGTGAAGGATCATGTATTGAAAAAATGAGCAAAGGGCCATAGCCTTATTGTACGGTCACTATGTAAATTCCGAGCACATTTATATTCACAGTTACATTCAATCAAATGCTATGAAGTGCATACGTGACCTCGCAGTGTTAGTAGCCTTTAATATGGTCCAATTAAGGTCAGCTTTATCACTGCTCAGGACCGAGCCAGGATCGAGCGTATAATTTCAGTAATTTTCTACACTCACCCGAGGATAAATTCAGTGGACATGGTTACAGACATTCCTATAGGTATTATGTTCCATGTGATTAACTGCTTTTATAGCTGATAACTAATAACTTATATTGGATCGCCGCAGCTGCAAGGTTCCAATTCCGAGACAATTCATGAACGAGTCATTTATTTTTGTGTCTGCTAATGCCAGACATTCCGTCAAGGTGATACGTATTTGTATTAGCGAATCAGGATGCAGGAGACCGTCTAAAAGTAGGTCTACATGTTATAAAGTCGTTTTTTCTCAGATAAACTGTATCTAATGATTCTTGTCTTATAGAACAATTTATAAATGGCGACCGAGTAAAAACAACACATTCAAAATGCCATGGCTATTATAGATTACACACAAAGAATGTGCCGGGCTATTATAATTTTGCCAGCGGCCTCGATATGCATGTGGAAATGCCCGATTACATATGTATGTATAGGCCGAAATGTTGGCGAAAATAGCCTGGACTGAATACAATGAACTTTAAGCTAACCGATCTTAAATATTCTATCGGAACGGGATCATACACTGAGTTGGTGAACTCAAAGCCACGATCATGACTTAGATTGTCATTTTGATCGAATCGGGGGTTGTCGAGCAAAATATAAGACATTCAAAACTCCACGGGCGATTTTATTGGAGTTTTTGCATGTTGTGAATGCAATGATCAGATTAGTCACACTCGTTTCTTGAAAATTCCCTCTAAGGGAGTATGCTACAAATATAAGTTATAGTTGGAACTCCACCTGCCATCCACCTACGCCTTGATCTATTAATTAACAACCAGTCCCTTCATCACCAACATAATACTAGTAGCCTAGGCTAATTACCACAATTTATATGGCGCAGTAAACAGTGTTATAAGCAGTGGCGGCGCCAGGGGGGGGCTAGGGGGGGCTAAGCCCCCCCTATCGGCGGCTCAGCCCCCCCCAAAACAAAACGAGGAAAATCTCTACAACTGCTAACTTCGAATAAGAAAGCTAGACAGTGACCAACGGCAATGAAATCACTAATCATAGCGTAGAGGGTTTATCCTAATTGAATCCACCGCATATTTTGCCAAATATTCCCCCGACCCGTCATGAGGTTATGACTGTATACCATAATATATTATATAGCCCGCTGGCCGGCTGAGGGGCTACACCAGTAGTCTTATACAATCACATGCGAAATGGGGTTTTCAATTACCAGCAGCACTCATGGTGAGACTTTTGGGGCTTGGTAACGGTCCCCAAGTTTGTGGTCAAACCCGGCCCTAGGGTGTGCGGGGCCCAAGGCAGCAAGAGATTCTCTGAAAAGGGTTCTGAAGCAGAACATTTACGAAGTTGATTTCCTGCCAATATGGTAACTTGGTAAGTAGGCCTACTGTATATCATAGGCTTTGATATTCTAGAAAACCTGAATTCTACCGGTAGGCCTAGCCCGGGGCTGAAAGTGGTTTGGAAAGTTGCCTGGTCTGACTTTGAGCCGAAAATTTTCAGAAATTTTGTTTTGGTCATTCGCCCAGAATGGTAGAAATTTCTCCCATTTTTGGCGCCTGACGACCTTTTTAAGTCATTAATTTTTTCCCACAAAATTTTTAAATCATACAATTTTTACCTATTTCTTTTGTTCGATGACCTGTTGTTTTTAGTTGTTTGCCCACAAATTGTTAAGACTTGCTTCTCGGCTGATACCCGGCACCAGCAGGTCAAGAAAATCAATGCCGGGTCGCAGACCCTGACAGACCCGGCTCACTTTCAGCTCTGGCCTACAGCCTATACTTGTACACTGTAGTTGTGACTCGCTTTATTTGCAGAATCATGGGTGGAGTTTGGTCTCTGCTCTGAAGGGGAGGGGGGCTAAATCAATGTTCCGCGGATCTTATAATAATAGTCAAGTCAACTTCAAAACAGCAGGTCGTTGATAACACCAGAATCAAAATTATGACCTTACCCACCGGAGAATCGTTGGGAACACTAAATCAAAAAAATATCCTTAGACACCCGAAAATTGTAGATAACACTAGAATCAAAATAAAGTCCTTAGACACCCGACAATCGTTTGCAGCACTGGAATCAAAATGATATCCGTAAACAATAACACTCGAAAATCGTTGATAACACTGGGATCAAAATAAAGTCCTTAAACACCCGAAAATTGTTGGTAGCACTGAAATCAAATTGATATCCTTAGACACCCGAAAATCGTTGATAACACTAGAATCAAAAAGATGTTCCTAGACTCCAGAAAATCATTGGTAATACTGGAATCAAAATGATATCCTTAGACACCCATAAATCGTTGATAACATTGGAATCAAAATATTGTCCTTAGACACCCGATAATCGATGATAACAGTATAATCAAAATGATGTTCTTAGACACTAGAAAATCGTTGATAACAATTACAATCAAAATGATGTCATTAGACACCCGAAAATCGTTGGTAAAACTTAAGTTAAAATGATATCCTTAGACACCCAAAAATTGTTGTTTGCACTGGAATCAAAACGATGTTCTTAGACACCCGAAACTCGTTGGTAATACTGGAATCAAAATGATATCTTTAGACACCCAAAAATCGTTGATAATACTGCAGTCAAAAAGATGTCTTAGACACCAGAAAATCGTTGATAACAGTATAATCAAAATGATGTTCTTAGACTCCAGAAAATCATTGATAATACTGGAATCAAAATGATATCCTTAGACACCCAAAAATCGTTGATAACATTGGAATCAAAATAATGTCCTTAGACACCCGAAAATCGTTGATAACAATATAATCAAAATGATGTTCTTAGACACCCGAAAATCATTGGTAAAACTGGAATCAAAATGATATCCTTAGACACCCAAAAATCGTTGATAACATTGGAATCAAAATAATGTTCTTAGACACCCGAAAATCGTTGATAACACTATAATCAAAGTGATGTTCTTAGACACTCGAAAATCGTTGATAACAATTACAATCAAAATGTTGTCCTTAGACACCCGAAAATCGTTCGTAACACTTAAGTTAAAATGATATTCTTAGACACCCGAATATTGTTGTTTGCACTAGAATCAAAACGATGTTCTTAGACACCCGAAACTCGTTGATAATACTGAAATCAAAATGATATCTTTAGACACCCAAAAATCGTTGATAATACTGCAATCAAAAAGATGTTTTAGACACCAGAAAATCGTTGATAACAGTATAATCAAAATGATGTTCTTAGACACCCAAAAATCATTGGTAATACTGGAATCAAAATGATATCCTTAGACACCCAAAAATCGTTGATAACATTGGAATCTAAATAATGTCCTTAGACGCCCGAAAAGGTGTTTTACACAAAATTGGACGACTAAAATTATGTCTTCAGAAATTTTAACAGCTAAAAACGGTGTCTGCAGAAATTTTGACAGCAAAACAAACGTCTTCAAATATTTTGAAAACTAAAGTAAGGTGCCATCAAAAATTTCGACAAATAAAAAAAGATTTCTTGAGAAATTTTTACACCTAATCAAAGGTGTCTTCATACATTTTTACGACTAAAAAAGGTGTTTTCAGACATCTTGACGACTAAAAAGTCGTCAGAAATTCTCCGCCGAAGAAGCACTAATGAAATCAAATCCTGGCTACGGCCTTGGAGGCTGGAGGAAGTTGTGCAGTTCAATAAATTTCTTTAAAAACCCGTGCATTCTTATACTGGTAGTCGGCAACACTTCAGAACGAGTTCTTGTTGAAGGTTTCATGATTTTATCGTTCGTAAATAGCTGGCAAAAAAGAGCCTAAAATGGCTCCAGTTGAGGTCAACAAACCTAAAAAATGCGTTGGCGGCTGGGGCTCCGCTCCAGACCCCGCTGGGGGAGCTTACGACGCTCCCCAGACCCCCTGGTCGGTATGGGCTTCGTGCCTTCGGCACTCAAAGCTTCGCGCCTTTGGCGTTTGGTAAAAAAAAATGTTTGTCTGCCTTGGGGCTTCAGCCCCCCCAAACCTGAATTCCTGGCGCCGCCACTGGTTATAAGAGCGCCTTACAATGCAGCTAACATGCGGGATAAGCCCTATAGCGAACAAGTATAGGGTATGTGTTTAGTATGCATTTGTAATTGAACATTTATATAGCGCTGCTCATAGATTCAGTAGCGCTCCAGACCCAAGTCAGCGCTCCCTCTAACAAATAATATAGTCTTCAGGCGTTTACGGAACAGAGGAAGAGAGAGACCAAGGAGCTCAAGACGTAGCTTGTGGGGGGAGGCGTTCCAGCAAGAAGGGCCAACATAAACAAAGCTTCTAGATTGGGCCGTAGCTCCTCGCATGCGAGGAACAACAGGAAGGCCATTGGCAATCGAACAGATGGCAGAGCGACCAGGGAGAGTAGAAACCAGGTTACACAATGCCCGACGATATGAGGGGGCTACCCCAAGAAGGATTTAAGAGTCCACTGAGCCGGTGACACGAAAAGGATTATCCCCCTAAGAGGTATCCGGGGGGGGGATGAATTAATCTATCCCCCGGATGGAATTAACCGGTCTAGACTATCCGGGGGGATAAACCATTCTATCCCATTTTTCGAAAAATGTGTATAATTAAAACAATTATACTCTAATCAAAATTTAAAGTGACTCTAATTGTTCTAAGTGACCTAAGCAATGCTCAGAAAAAGGCAACTCGAATTTATTTAATATCTCCGAGTGTTTGTAAGTGTTTTAAATGTTTTTAGTGCTATAAAACCAAAGCAATACAAATTATCTAGCAGTAATAAACATACCTGTTAGTGTCATTGTTCAAAACAAAGCAGATGAAAATTAATTTGCAAAAATAAACGCACGCGGAAGTGTTTTTTCCCCACTTTTCCTCATTTTGGGGATACTATTAATATGGGGGAATACTCTATTTCGTGACACCGGCAGATCAACACTTAAAGACCTACAGCACCACAAATACCAACAAATACCACACATACTGTTATGTACTATTCATTCGCTGAAGGCCTGAAACACCAGACTGATAGAGCAATGGATAACACGCTGGCGTAGAGAGCTCAGAGCAAGTATATAGGCCTAGTTACGAGTTCGGCATGCATTGTAGGCTGCTATAAGCGCCGATTATTGTAGGATATATCTGTTCTGTTAGCAATTAAGATCTATGTATTCTGTGATCTGCGTTCTTGTGAATTGTTTCAACTGCATAATTGTACATTGTAATTTGAAACTGGTTGCGGTCTGTCAACCGGGTTGTTGAGTAAAAGAAAATTATTATTATTATTGTATACATGGTTATATAGCATTCATTTATAGTCTTTAAGAGGTGTTCAAAGAAAGCGCTGTAACCAATCACTTAAAAATTATTTAAAATTATTAACAGCGTTGCTGCGCCAATGTCTTACGGTCCTCTAGCGAATGCAGTATGACTTACCATGATGAATGTCCTACCATGGCATTACCTTCATATATTTTTTCTCATTCATTCGGTGTTTATACCTTGCTCATAACTTAAGTGCTGTAATATGCCGAGCAAATTTCTGTCCAGGGTAACGGCCTCTGTTGTCATAGGTCCTGGTCAAATCGGATCCATCCATTCATTCAGTATTTATGTTCTTTGATTAATCATTAGTAAACGTTTTTAAATTAGTCATTCTGAAATGACAGCCTATTTAGCGAGACGAAGAACGATACAATAAAACATGCAGACTAAATATTGAGTAAACATTTTTTCAAAGATTTCATCAATTGAATCTAAACTCACCGAGATGATTACAACGCTTTGAATATACAATATAGCACGCTGTAAGTCGTCAGAAATTGTTCAAGAAATCTCTACATGCAAGTGTTTGACAAAGCTCCTATAATCGCGGACACGTATAATATGCAATGGTTCATATCACCGGAACATAAGATCACGACTGCTAACCGTATAGGCATAATTATAAACTTTATAAAGTCCCAAGTGAAAGTCCTAACTGCAATCGTCTTAATCGCCCTCTAGGCCTAATAATAAGTGTCAGACAGAGTATTTACCTAAGTTCGACAGAATAGTCTGAATTTCTTTTTGCAATTGCAGGCCATACATCATAATTATGATTGCAGGTGCCATTGTTTCAAAAGTACCTATAAGATCTAATGCGTCCTGAAGTACCACAGTACCATCGCAGTCCAGTGATTGGTCCGTTGATTGTGTTTTCAACATCTTGAACCAATCTACTGAACTCTATTTCTTTTGAACAATGAACAAGCCTCGTCTCGTTATGATTCGGATGTGCATAAATTTATGTAGAAGCGAACATTCAGTGGTCACTCAAGCTTCTATGAAGATAGGCTACATGAGGTTTGAAAAACGAGAATGACTAAATCCTTCGTCCTCAATATTGAGGCCACGAATACAAAAGTTCCTATATATAGGCTACAGTTCCTATACAGTTCGCATACACAGTTCAAGCCATCTTGTGCGTGAAAATCGTCAGAAAATATAGTAATCAAGTGTTACAGTAAAGTTGACAACAAGAAAGACCGCAAAGCTCCATGTATATACATTTATATCCTACATTTTAGCAATGACTAACTTAGCTATCTCTTAATGGCATACAGATTGTTGGAATGAAGGTTGAATAATAGTTAACACACGAACAACCGAACAGACACCTCAAAGGTACAAGCTTACACTGAAACACTAAGCTTATAGCAACAAACAGATTTGGTACATTGATACATTGATACAATTATTGTTAGGAAATAAAAGTTATCTATTGGCTGCCAATTGTTAGAATGAGCGATGAATAAGAGCTATGTTGACACGAACAGAGGGATCAAAGTTACTCTGTTACATCAGCAAATGAAAGCTAAGCTTATATAAATATCTTGACAGAAAACTGTTGGAATAAACGTTGAATCAAAAGTCCTTCAAAGTCACATTGAAACGCTATAACAAATGAAAGCTATCTCTTATAACAGCAAATTAGTGGAATGAAATTTCTCTGCAGTTTTAAAATCCATATATATAGACCGACCGACCGACCGACCGACCGACAATCCTATAGTCTCTAAGTCTATGTCAGATAAGCTAATTTTAAAATAATCTTATTAATAACTAGGCCTAACACAAATTGGCTCTCTCCATATTTCAAACCATTATCCTTGTTCCAACTTTCATGTTTAAAATCTAATATCTAAAATAAGTGCAAATTGAGGATATATCATAAAATAAGAACCCCTACATAATTCGACTTCCCTCTCAGCGATAAAATTTTCATTCTCCTTAAATGATCGCACCGAAGGGACCTTTACTCCGCCACCTCCACCTTCTCTTATCCTCCATCGTTTCCTCGCCTGAGACATAAAACTGACCACCCCCTCTGCCTTCTGACTTTGCCCTCGCATAAAAGTGACGTCAGACACAATCGTGACGCACTTTGCCCTTCGACGTGTCCTCAAATAAACGCTGACGTCAGTACTCAACGGCGCAGCTCTTGACGTAATATATCGCTCGTTCTTGTTCTCGTTCTTCGTCTTCTCCGGACTCACACACACAGGCGGCAGGCGACCGGCGGATTATTGCCTACTTGGGTATTCCACAACAAATCCTAACCGACGGGCGGACATTTCTCTTCCAAGAAGTCCGGCGTCCCAAAATGACCCGCCTGCACTTCCTCCCTCCTCGGGTTTACCTTCTTCACCTCCTCCTCCTCGTCGTCCTCGTTCTCCTCGTCTTCCACCTGCTCTTGCTCCTCTTTCTCCTTCTCATCGTCCTCCTCTACCTCCTCTTCTTCCTGCTCCACCTCTATCGCCTCCTCCTCGTCCTCGTCCTTCTTCTCCTCTTCGTCCTCGTCGTCCACTTCCTCGTCCTCGTCCTCCACTTCCTCCTCGTCCTCCAACTCATCCTCCTCGTCGTCGTCCTCCTCCTACTCCTCCACTTCCTGCTCCACCTCTATCTCCTTCTCCTTCTCGTTCTCCACCTCCGTATAGTTTATTACCTCTCCAATTATTCTTCCTTTACCAACACCTTCTCTTTCCACTCCACCTCCACTTTTGCCTTCTCTTTCTGATTCTCTCTGTATTATTATATTCCTCCTGTCTTTCGTTTTAGTCTTTATCCACTCGCCATCATAATTCTATTCCTACAATCTTTCAACCTTCCCTTTTTTAACATCGTCCTCTTCTCAAAGACTTCCACCTCATGTCTTCCTCTCCATCATTCTCCTATTCCTCTTCCTCCTCTTTCTCTTCCTCCTCTTCACCCTCCTTTTCCTCTCCTCCTCTTCCTCTCTATCATTCTCCTATTCCTCCTATTCGTCATCCTCTTTCTCCTCCCTAGCCCGCGCTATCCAATTATACCCTCCTTTCATCCCTTCTTGACCTCCTCTTTCTGACGTAATATTTTCTTCCTCAGCTTCCTTATTCCTCCCATTTATCATTTTCATTCATCCGCTCATGTGTGTTCGCATCTTTCTCGTCTTTCTCATTCTGCTTCCTATTTCTAGCCTTTCTCCTTCACTTCCACGAAATGCTCCTTTACAACTCATGGCCTTCCAATACTCCTCGCCTTCATCCTCGTCATCTGCGTCTGCTTCCTCCTCTTCCTCCTCCTCCTCTCATCCTCACCTTACTCCTCTACTTCCTCCCTTTCGTTTCAAGGTCCTCCTCCCATCCTCCACTTCTTCCTCCTCCTCGTCCACTTCCTCCTCATTCTTCTTCTTCCTACTTTCCTCCTCTTCCTCATCCACTTCCCCCGCTCTTCATAGCTCTCTTTCTCTTCCTCCTCCTCCTCCTCCTCCTCCTCCTCCTCCTCTCCCTCTCCCTCTTCCTTCTCACCTCTTCCTTCTCCTCTTCCTACTCATCTTTCTCCACTCGTCATAACACCCTTCCACCTCCTCGTGGTCCTCCTTCCTCACCGCTGCGAGACTGCAGGCGGTCCAAAATCGATAGCCATCGGGGTCAGTCCAGGCGCCAGGATCGGAGAAGCGAAAAGACAGCGATACTGACACGGACAAACGCACGTACAAGACACATACAGAGAGTCCCACGGAGTGAGATCGAAAGAGATACGCCACCATCGTCGTGGAGCCCGTCTCAAACATCGACGGCGTGTGGCAGGAGAAGGGAGGGGCAGCGGTGTGGGTTGGTCTGTCCCCTCATCCGCTAGCTTGTCTCCCGTCTCATCGGTATGTAGACAAGACCGCGTGACCTCCACGTCATTTCCGGTGGATAAACGGCAAGAACAATCGGAATAGAAACACAAATGGTATGTATACCAGCGCCGAAGTAGGAGGACGCTGACCCGGGATCGGCCAGGGAGCCAGCGCAAGTGCCGGTAAATCAGAAACTGATCTCGATGCTGCTGTGTCAACCTCTTCTTCTCATCCTCCTCCGTTCAGCGTAGGATCATCCGAGAAAATTCTACAAGTCCATAACACAAAGACTGTATCGTTACAGTGGCACGTGCACCCTAGTATATGAATAGGTTCACATTATTTTATGTAGAGCCAGAGCAGCGCTGACGATAGAAATTCCAGGCCCCTATTACAAAAGACAGAGCAGTCGAGGGTCCCAATATCAGCAATCTTAAAGCTTAATGAGAAACGAATACTCTAGAAACAATCTGAAGTGAAGTGATAAAGTGCTGGTATGACATATGCAAATTTCTATTTCTATATAAAATACGATTGTATTGAGTTGCTAACTTGAAGTTTAAGCTGAACGTAGTTAAATTTTTTCTCTGCGATAGGCTATGACATTACATTTAAAAGACACAAATCAAAAACAAGTTAGCAATGCATTTTACAATGTGCCATTTTCATTATTTTTCCTCTGCGGTGCTTCATTTTCCTCAGGGACGTTTTGAGGCATTTAAGTAGCTCTAGAACTTGTTTGCCGCCTGAATATGGATGGATGCTAATATAGCTCCAGTTAAACATCCCAAGGGTAAAGATGGACGACTGGACTCGCCCCCATCAATTTGTGCTTTTCGCTGCAAATTAGAGAAGGTTATGCATCTTTGCTGTGTATGGTGCGGCAAATGGCCGACCGCATGTAGAATTATACTCCGTTGTTTCGAGGCAAGTCGTAAACATATCTCTTCCTGATTGCCTCGTCTACAGAAACTCGCCCTGTGCGACTACTAAGCAACCGAGAACAGTAATTGCCATCGCCGTTTGTTTGTATGGATGCCTGTGCTTAACTATAAGTTATACGCAGTTGACACTCGCAGAGTCGTAGCTCCCATAAATTATATCATCTATATGTATGTGTGCAATGTCGCTATGTTTTGCAATGTCATGCCATGTCATATTGTGCTATGTAATTCTATGCTGTGTCATGCCATCCCATGCTATGCTATGTCAAGACATTTTATGCTATGCTACGCTATATTATGCCATGTCGTGCCATGTTATGTTGTGCTATTTCTTATGCTGTGTTGTGCCAGATTATGTTATGCCATGTGATGTAATTTTATGCTATGATACAATGTATACTGTGCTATGCCATAATAAGTTGATCCATGTATTTCAGGCAGTGGAACGGGATTAAGCTATGCTTCTGTGTTATGCTACGCTATGCCATGTTATGTCATTCTATGCTCTGCTATGCTATGCTTATATGTATGCTATGTCATGCATGGGCGCCGACTCTGCGAGGCCCGTGAGTGCTCAGCACCACCAAAAATTGGCCATGCGAGGCCCTCCTATGCATGGGCACCACCTGAAATCAGCCGGCAAGATGTGCTTTTAAGATATTTTCCTCTGTTTGGATTGCTTATCTATAAAAATCATTCCATCTTTAGTATTTTTTTTAAAATCTCAGTTAGTTTACCTTACAATTTCTCCAGTTTTATCCCATCTGGTAGTCTGAACTCCATTGGTCCTTTAAAAACCCGGTATCCTGCTTAATCGATCCGCTTCCGTCATTTTTGTTATTACGGACGAAGGCGACGATTTGAATGACATTGTTTCTTTAGGCCTATAGTGTATACATGCTCAATAGTGTTCTTCAGTGCTCGAGAGTCACCTCCCAGCATCATAAAAGCGGGATATTGTTTTGTCTTTAAAAACCATTTGAAATAGGCCTACTATTTGAAAAACTATTCCACGGTGTTAATATTGGCTCACTAAACAGTGGCCAATTGTCTGATTTCTTGTGCAAAATTTGAGTATGTTGACCTAATTGAGGGAGAGTGCTCCAAGACGCCCATGAAAACGAAGATTGTGCTTTTCTTCTGTGTGGATTCTAAGAGAAATAGGCTACATCAAACACAAAGAATGATCAAAAACATTAACATTTTTAAGAACATTATTTTATTGAAGTTTAAAATCATGTCTTTATGCAATGAGATAACAGGAAATTTTGACAAGGATGTCATGACGTCAAAATGATAGCCTAAGGTTCTACCATCGCAGTGTGACAATAAAAAAAATCGAAAATGGGGAGGAGCACATCCCGTTCCCAAACCCCTACCCTGCTTGGCGCTGTGCTTCTCGGCGATCATACGTGGGCCGCGAGTTCGTCCCTTAAAACCAGGGCCAAGTCTCCGCCTATGAACAGTGGTGATTTCAATAAGTCTCCTACAAAAAAGGGTCAAAAAAATTTCGCGCGCTCACGCGCGCGTGTTTTCAAATTCTTCTGGGCGCCCCCACTCTTCGGGTCAACTCGGCGCCTATGATGTCATGCTATGATAAGTTTGGGTGTATTTCAGGCAGTGGAACGGGATTAAGCTATGCTTCTGTACATGGGCGCCGACTCTGCGAGGCCCGTGAGTGCTCAGCACCACCAGAAATTGGCCATGCGAGGCCCTCCTATGCATGGGCACCACCTGAAATCAGCCGACAAGATGTGCTTTTAAGATACTTTTTCTCTGTTGGGATTGCTTATCTATAAAAATCATTCCATCTTTAGTATACTTTTTTAAATCTCAGTTAGTTTACCTTACAATTTCTCCAGTTTTATCCCATCTGGTAGTCTGAACTCCATTGGTCCTAAGCGGATCAGCGAATGCGAGGAAACCCCGATATCCTGCTTATTCGATCAGCTACCGTCATTTTTTTTATTATACGGAATACGGACGAAGGCGACGATTTGAATGACATTGTTTCTTTAGGCCTATATTGTATACAAGCTCAATAATGTTCTTCAGTGATCGAGAGTCACCTCCCAGCATCATAAAAGCGGGATATTGTTTTGTCTTTAACACTTGACTGCCCAAGGTATTTTTTGGTACACAAAGGTTCAAGGAGGGGGTCCGCGCGGACCCCAGCGTTTTCATGCTAATTTCTTGAGAAGGGATTATAATATCGTAACAGAATTTGGTTCTATGTAATCCCAAATGAATTTGCAATCGATTGATGTATCTTATATTACAATTGCCCCACCTGGTGTAAAATAATAGTGTAAAAGTTTTGTGACACATTTTATGCTGGCTTGCGTTATTTATCGAAGGAAGCCTATATGAATATCAGCCGCATATCTTGTGGTACCCTCAGTATATGCTGTGGTTGTGGGGTACAGAGTAGGACTATACTCATGCAAAATATACCATTCTATGCCCAAATGGTTGGTCTAGGAATACCTAAAAGCATTTCTGTAGATCCATAGCTCTTAAAAAGTTATCCTGGAAAAACAGGCCTGGGGTCCGGTCGGACCCCCCCCCTGGACACTCGAGGGTTATAAACTACTTGAAATACTATTTGAAAAACTAATCCACAGTGTTAATTAATATTGACTCACTAAACAGTGGTTAATTGTCTGATTTTTTGTGCAAAATTTGAGTAGGCTATGTTGACCTAATTGAGGGAGAGTGCTCCAAGACGCCCATGAAAACGAAGATTGTGCTTTTCTTCTGTGTGGATTCCAAGAGAAAAAGGCTACATCAAACACAAAGAATGCTAAAAAATTTAAATTGGGAAGAACATTATTTTATTGAAGTTTTAAATCATGTCTTTATGCAATGAAATAACAGGAAATTTTTGCAAGGATGTCATGACGTCAAAATGATAGCATAAGGTTCTACCATCGCAGCGTGACAATAAAAAAATCGAAAATGGGGAGGAGCACATCCCGTTCCCAAACCCCTTCCCTGCTCGGCGCTGTGCTTCTCGGCGATCATACTTTGGCCGCGAGTTCGTCCCTTAAAACCAGGACCAAGTCTCCGACTATGTGAACAGTGGTGATTTCAATAAGCCTCCTAAAAAAAGGGTAAAATTTTTTCGCGCGCTCACGCGCGCGTATTTTTACATTCTTTTGGGCACCCCCACTCTTCGGGTCAACTCGGCGCCTATGCTTCTGTGTTATGCCATGTTATGTCATTCCATGCTCTGCTATGCTATGTCATGCTATGATAAGTTTGGGTGTATTTCAGGCAGTGGAACGGGATTAAGCTATGCTTCTGTGTTATGTCATGTTATGTTATGTCATTCTATGCTCTGCTATGCTATGCTTATATGTATGCTATGTCATGCTATGGTAAGTTTGGGTGTATTTCATGCAGTGGAATAGGTGAAAGTGTATACGATCAGCAGAGTGGTGAGTAACCTTCATAGTTGATGGCTCCGTCTCCGTCTATGTCCGCCTCCGACAGCATCTCGTTGAACTCCTCCTCCGTCAACTTCTCACCGAGGTTCGTCATCACGTGACGCAGTTCGTCGGCGCTGATCAATCCACTTCCGTCCTTGTCGAAGATCCGGAAAGCCTCGCGGATGTCCGACTGGAGGTCTTCCTCGACGAACTTACGCGCCATCAGACGCAGGAATTCCAGAAAGTCCACTGTTCCATTTCCTGAGAAATGAAGAACCACTGTATCATTTATAAGATGACAGAGCATAGCATTGCATGGATGAAAACATGATCGTAACATGGCAGAACAAATCATTAAGTCGCAGAGCATGACATCGTAACTTTAAGATAACATATCATAACTTGACAGAGCATAGTATTGCATCATTACAGTTCATATATATATATATATATATATATATATATATATATATATATATTATAGCGTGACAGAGCATAGCGTAACATCATTAACATGATAGAGCATGGGCTATCGTAACATGAAGTAGCATATCAAGACATGACAGAGCAAAATCGTAACATGACAGATATTCTCAATATCTGTCATGTAATAGATATTGAGAATATCTAGATGTGAATATATAATTCTCATTCTCTGTTATGAAATAGATATTGAGAATATCTAGATGTGAGTATATAATTCTCATTCTCTGTCATGAAATAGGTATTGAGAATATCTAGATGTGAATATATAATTCTCATTCTCTGTCATGAAATAGATATTGAGAATATCTAGATGTGAGTATATAATTCTCATTCTCTGTCATGAAATAGATATTGAGAATATCTAGATGTGAGTATATAATTCTCATTCTCTGTCCGTCAGTCTTACTGTCTGTCTGTCTGTCTATGTGTCTCTCACTACCAATCTCACTACTCACCTTTAGATGCCCATTCACCCACCATTAATGCATCCATCCATCAATCAATTCATCTATTCATATATCCATCCATTCATCCATTCATCCATCCATCCATTCTTCGATGGACCAATATATCCTCATCCAGTCTTCCTTGCTCTCCAATAATCTTGCCTCTTTCTATGCTTTGCAAATCCTTCAACCATTACCATCTCAAAACATCAAGGACGCTGTAGTCTCTGCAGCCATCAGTCAGATGCTAGCTGACTTAAGCATCATCGGCATAATAATTATAACCAACGACAAATGACACAATGATTATAGTCTCCAACGTGACGATGATAATATTATGTATGTCTGCATGTGTGTCTTCGTGCGCGACTGTGTGCGAGTGCACGTACATGCGCGTGCTTCTGTCTATGCGCATTTGTATTTCTGTTGTCTCTGTCTGTACGTGTGTCTGTGTGTGTGTTTACCAGTGCATAATTATGTCTGTCTGTGTGTCTATCTGTCTATCTTTATTCGTGTATGTCTGCACATTAAATGACACCTAATCCCATCACAGTATATCACATTACGCCAGATCAAACCCAGAGAACACCAAAATTAAATCTCGCAGGAATCGACGAACTGATAAAACGCGTGCAAAAAAACACAGCAAACGGAGAGAATGTGGGCGGACAAGAAGCACACATTCGTCACGAGATTGCACAGATTGCACAGAAGTTGCAATCGCCACATTCCAGATGTTTCCTTTTCATATTTAAAAGTCTTTTTGGATGATGGTCTATGTGGGTGGAAGACTGCAGCAACTCTATCTCCCATGCGTCCATTAAATCATCTGAAAAATGACGACCATACGTCTTGCTTGCCGTATATGTATACGTAAATGCACATACTTTCGGTGTCGTCTGCTTATTTTCCCGCGTCTGTAGGCCCTCTGGCGGTGGCGGCGTTGAAATAATAACATAAGTCATTCGATCGGCCGTTTACTCGTTTAGTCGTCCGTTCTTTCAGTTCTGTATTCGTTCATTCTGGTAATCCGGCTGTCATCCACACTTGATCCATCCATCCATCCATTCGTCCGTCCATACGTCCGTCCATCCATCCATCCATCCATCCACTCATCCATCCACTCATCCATCCACTCATCCATCCATCCACTCATCCATCCATCCACTCATCCATCCATCCATCCATCCACTCATCCATCCACTCATCCATCCATCCACTCATTCATCCATCCAGTCATCCATCAATCTATCCATCCATCCACTCATCCATCCAGTCATCCATCAATCTGTCCATCCATCCACTCATCCATCCATCCATCCACTCATCCATCCACTCATCCATCCATCCACTCATCCATCCATCCAGTCATCCATCCACTCATCCATACATCCACTCATCCATCAATCCATCCATCAACTCATCCATCCAACTCATCCATCCATCCACTCATCCATCCACTCATCCATCCACTCATCCATCCACTCATCCATCCACTCATCCACTCATCCATCCATCCACTCATCCATCCATCCACTCACATCCATCCACTCATCCATCCATCCATCCATCCATCCACTCATCCATCCGTCTATCCATCCATCCACTCATCCGTACATCCATCCATCTGTTAATCCATCAATTCATCTGTCCATATGGGTGTATGACACTGTATGTATGTGCGCGATTGTGCGGGTGTACTTATGTATGTCCATTTGTATGTATCAACATTATGTATGATTGTGTCCAGCTTCGCACGTGCATGGGCACTGGGCATGTGCGAATGTACGCTTGCATATATGCATCCATGTTTGTATGTTATGCGTTTGGGCATGTTGTAGGTATGCCTGAATGATGAATGTATGTACATGTATATAATTTTATGTTCGCTTGCATGTATGTGTACATATATATATGAATTGTTTATATATAAATTGTGTGGGGGTTTGACTGAGGTTTAATCCGAGTCTCCGATGGCCACGTTTAATAAACGGGAAGAAGAATCGAGTCTAGAGGGACCCATCATATGACGGATATGCCCACCTCTGTAATAAATTAGATAGATATTTATTTCTCGCATTTGCAATATAATGTGTGGGTGTTGTGTGTAGGGTTATATGTACTTATATACATAATATATATATATATTCGTATTTTATTATTACTGGATACGAAGTCTGTAAAATAAAATGATGTTGTATATATATATATGATCTATTGCCCCGAATGGACGCAATCAAAAACACATATTTACGCAGACGCATAAATATACATGAAGGCAAACAACACAATCATATGTAACCTACGTAATGTGTTATAAAATTATATATAATATACACAAATATAATTATTATGTAGCCTACTATAGATTTTATAAATAGACATCATGTCAGTAAAGATGGTAATTCTCTGGTCTAAATAGCAAACTGTTTACAAGACATCAATGGAAATCCTAAGAGACACTGCATGGGAAGAAAGGAAGGCAGGAGGAAATGAACAAAGGATGGTGGGTGGAGGAGTTATAATGGCGCTATATAAAGTTTCCTTCTATAAAGCCACACGTAGGCCTACAGGTATAAATATAGATTGAGGGATAAATGGACTAAAGAACAGATGGACAAACACAGAGAAAGAAACACATTATAATGTCATGCATGGAATGGAATATGGTTCTATAAAAACACATAAACGCATACTCGATATACCACGCAACCACGAACTATCTACACACACACACGCCCACATACACGCCCACGCCCACACCCCCACACACTGACACCCAACCACACACACGCGCGCGCACACTCACACACCAACACCCACACATACTCAAAACACCCACAGACGCACACATACAGCAACCAGCATGCACTCAAGCATATCCACACACATACACGCACGCGCGCACACATACACACACACTAACACACACACTCACACGCATATAATAACATGAACAACCACGCACAAACACATGTGTAGCGCAGTGTAGTTTTTAAATGATACAAGTAATAACATGGTTTTAAAACTACTATCTTGTAAATAATATTCCATATTGCTGGTGCGCATCTTTACTTCACAGAGTATAATATTTATCATTACACAGAGCGCTGCTTTTGATGTGACGTCGTCAAAATATAGGTGCATGAACGGAGGAGCATTATATATGAAAGAGGGAGATGCTGAAAGCCGGCTAATTGGATTTTCCCTTTCATCCCATCACGTGCTTTGCAGCTTCTGAAGCTGCTGCTGTTGTTGTTGATGGCGACATATTGCAAGTAACTGCAAGAGCAAGAAGCCGACGATCTGATGTGTCGTGCCCGACTTCGCATGACGACGGCGTTCATGTACTGTGCATCGTTTGCTTAAGATCCGAGTCAGGCCACTCCATTACGCTGGGGATACGCCATATTGGATTGGTTTATGCGCCATATTGGATTTGTGTATTCGCAATATTGTATTGGTTTATTCGCCATATTGGATTGACTTTTTCGCCATATTGAATCGCCATATTATATTGGTACGGTGTATTGGCCATATTGGATCGGGATAATCGCCATATTGTTTCTGTGTATAATTTCGCTATATTGAATCAGTGTATTCGCCGTATTGGATTGGTTTATTCGCCATATTGGATTGGTGTATTCGCCATATTGGATCAGTGTATATTCGCATTATTGGATTGGTGTATTCGCCATATTAAATCGGTGTATATTCGCCATTATATTGGTTTGGTGTATGCCCGCCTTGAGTTGACCGGTTCACGTGGCGATTTCATCGTTTGATGACTTTACGCTGGAAATTTGTATGGAGAGCAGTGACTCAAAGACGTCTATTAGCTTGCATTCTTGCTTGAGCGATTGTGAATAAACTGAGGCCCTGAAGTTGGCTCTCAATTGGCGCCCTTGAAGTTTTGCAAGAGTATACGATTACGATATCAAATTTAGTTGGAGGCAGACAGATCACAGTTAAATATTGCTGCGTGCTAACTAATGTCCACTATCTAATGACCACTCATTTAGTGATCACATTGAACAATTAATTATTAGTTTGAGTGAAGGGTCTAAGACCCTTCAAGACCCTTAGGGTCTTGCTCAGGGACTTTTGAGTAACGAACGCCAGCTATACGCGCGTCAATGCGAGCAGTAGTGAAACAACTGAGAGTTCTGAGTCAGTCACGTGATCAACATTTGGACGAATAACTCCTGCTATCCGCGTTACAATGCGAGCTCTTTACCAAGCAATCGACCATCGTGTACCGTGATGTTTCGAAATGTATTTAACGGCCCTTTGCGGAACCAACCATGAGATGAGCTCACTAGCCGTGCATTGACGACTTGACGACCGTGAGACGAAGGAGATTTCGGTTGCATCCCTCCCCCATCATCGCTGACAACTTGTACCCATGGTTGTACCCCGGACTTTATTTTTTCCCTTCATTATCCATGGTTCTTCCTTACTTTCCTCTTCCTGCACCTTTTCTTCCTGCTTCCTGTCTTTAATCACTTCCTCCGGTTTCGCAGTTTCTCCTCTCTTTCTTCCTGTGCCTTTTCCTTTATCTCTTAGACTCTATTTATCTTTTCCACTGTCTCTATCCCATGAGCCTATATCTCTCCTTGCATCTTTTTCCTTCTCATTTGCCTCGTTTTCATCATTCTTCTTTGACTGATCTTTTTGTATCTCTCCTCTTCCTCGTTTGTCTCTTCCTCTTCTTTCACTCCTCCATGCATCATCCTCTTCCTCTTCAGCTTACTTTCTTCCTTCTAGATCCTATATACTCTTCCTACTGCTTAGACGAGGGCTGAAACGGTGTACGAGAATCTTATTAGATACTAAAATGGATTTGACCAACATCAAAGTTATGTCTATCTCTAAAATTACATGGAATCACTATAATAATACTGCAACTCTGGGACTGTTTTCCTCAACCCACACATTGCTTTCGGAACATGTAACACAGTAGACTTCAGCGGAATGACGTTTTTGTGTCAGGTCTAAGACCGGATCGTCATCAATCTAAACAGTGCACACGGTGTATAAAAGGCGTATAAACACACGCGAATAAAATGGTTCCACCTAGCGGATGGATCTATGCAATATGCATGCAAATAAATCTTGTTTAGTGTCCTTATAACAGCGGAAAGCAAATTGTTGTTTCCGAAACATAACCGCGGATGAAGTTTCGATATTAGTTCATGAATCAGGATTTATGTAACCCTTTCGATCTTTAGCGCATATAGAAAATGACATAAACTTCTCGATATGAAGTCAGTAAACAACTCGTTTCGACATTAATATAAAATTATATAATGCTAACTATATATAAATAAGCAGCAAAAATGAAATGGTTTCGTAATCCAATATCAGCTATAAGGTTCAACTAATTATTTTGGCGTTATTAGTTTCCAGAAAACTCATCATAAGCTTAATATTATGTTGCTTTATGTAACGTTGACCGGAAATTAATTAAATATTCAAAATTGCGCAAATTAATCAATTGTTTATGTACAGGTCAAAAACTATAATATGGCTGTTTTGGCAGGTGTTGAGATGGACAAATAGACAAACAGGCAGACAAACAAATAGACATACAGAGAGACAGACACACAGACAGACACACAGACGGACAAACAAGTTCACATACAACACACAGACGGACAAACAAGTGCACATACAAACAATAGACCTACTGTATGGATATACAGTAGTAACACGCAGCTGTTGCATCATGGATACGAATAATTATTAAAAGAGGTTGATAGTTGTGTAAAAAAAATCACGCAACGGTCAGCACAGCCGAGGAGAACGACAGATGAAAATATGGGAGGACGTGATACAATAAGACAAAGCTGCTGAAACTGAAGTATAGGAAGACGCTGGAGACAAAGACAAGTTTCTAATAGAAGGATACGAATGACTGATCCCTAGCCAAAGTGGGATTTATTATCCGTGCCCGAAAAGAAAGAAGAAGAAGAATTATAGAAGAAGCCTTATGCATGCATATCTGTATAATAGTGTATAGCCTACTATGTATATTAGTTATGAATGCTTGTATGTACATTTGTATTCCTCTGTAAGTCTATGTATTTACACCGCGGTTCAAAAAAGTAAGCCAAACTGTTTTCAAATATCTTCAATACCTGATAACATATCACGCCAAAAGTTTCCAAATATTTAGAGAATTAGACCAATAATATATATGATTCCGAAATTTCCAAAGATAATGTTGAGTGGATAAAAAGATATGGATCTTTCAACTTCATATGACGAAATTTCAGTTTACAAGCAATTTTCTGTTAGATTCAATATTAAATGTTAGCCACTGGTTGTACCGATATCTTACCTAAACAGTATACGAACCGATTTCAATGTTTTTAAAGTAGAAGGCACTCAGTAATAGATACCCCACATGGGTCATTTGACCTTCGACGACCCATGTCATGACGACCCATGTCATGACGACCCATGTCATGACGATTCATGTCATGACGATTTATGTCAGGACGATTCATGTCATGACGACCCATGTCATGACAACCCATGTCATGACGATTCATGTCATGACGATTCATGTCAGGACGACCCATGTCATGACGACCCATGTCATGACGACCCAATGACCTTACCGTCAAGGTCAACTTGGTCGATGATCCGCAGGAGTTCAGTTTCCGTCGGGTTCTCGCCAAGGGATCTCATGACTTCGCCGAGTTCCTTGGCTGTTATCACGCCATCACGATTCTTGTCGTAAGCGGCAAAGGCCTCTCGAAATTCTGTCAGCAAAAATAAAAAACAGAGAATCAGTGTCGACAGAAAATGAACAGATTATAATAAAGAAGAAGAAGAAAGAAAGAAGGAGAAGATTGATGCATGAATGAATGAATGAATGAAATGAATGATTGAGTGCGTGAGTGAATGAGTGAGTCAGTGAATGAGTGATTGAATTAATGTGTGCATAAAATGAATGATCGAGAGAGTGAATGAATGGATGAATGAATGAATGAAAGATTGAAAAAGTGAATATGTGAATGAGTGAATGAATAAATGAATGAATGAATAAATGAATGAATAAATAAATAAATTAGTGAATGAATAAGTGAATATGTGAATGAGTGAATGAAGTAGTGGATGAACGAATGAGTGAAAAGATGAGTGGATGAATGAATGAATAAGTGCATGAATAAGTGAATGTTTCAATTAATGAGTGAGTGAATGCGTGAATGAGTGAATAAAATGAATGAGGTGAGCGAAATCATGACCTAATTAGCTAGTGAATGAGTAATTTAATGAATGAATGAGTGAATGATTGAGCGACTGAGCGAATGTATGATATTAAGCACAAAGAACGCATTGAACCTTAAAACAGTGCTCTGCGAAAATCGGATGGCATACTGCGTTCCCCAAAACCATTTCAAACGCAAGTAAGTCAACCATTGCCATGCAAGCTTAGACCGTTAAATTGGACGGTAACATTTTTTTGGTCTGCATAATCTCGCTGTTATGTAAATTGTAAACCATTGTGAACGTCATTTTAGATTTTAGATTATATCATTTGAGATTCATATTCTGCTGTTTGGTCAGCGTTCACATATTTCTCTCAAATTGCTGCAGTCTGATCCGCAATTTTTAAAGCGATAGGCCTATCTCTGTTTGATCCGACATCTTGAGATATAAAGCACTGGTATATAAATAAAAAGTATTATATATATACATGTATATATGTATGTATGTATACACTGGTATATAAATAAATAAATAAATATATATACATGTATATAATTATGTATGTAGCCTATATATGTATATTCGTCGATTCCTGTTATGTCATCCATCCGTCATTTTGAGCAAGGTGATCTAGATGCAGCCACAGTTAATAATAAATAACAATTATCCGAGTCATCTTTATCAAGATGAGGGTGCGGACTAAATGTAATTTATGCCAAGATTGGTCCAAGCTATTGTCTAGTATTAGACCGTCAACGACAGGTCAGGGGGTTTGAACAAGCCCCCCCCATGACTTGGAAAAGAAAAAGGAGCAATACGACTAGTCAAGAGAGGTCATAGTATAGCCTATCCCTAAAAGATTATACGACCAGACGACTAAAAAAGGTCATCAGTTATTTTGGCAGAGAAAATGCTATGTTTTCCGCACATTTTGGCCAGATGACTAAAAAATAGGTCATCACGGCAAAGATCACCCAACATAATTCTGCCCCCTTCGAAAATTTTTGCATCCGCCCCCGCCTTCTTCTATGTCTTTCTCTTTATCATACGCAAAGATTATTAACCCCTTTACCGGCTATTAAATTTTTTAAAACCTAGTCTTATTTGGCGAATAAATTTTATGTCGATCTAAGTGGAACAGCATACTTCACTCATGAGTTTCGAATAGGCTATAATGCTATATGGTGTTTCAAATGACGACATTGACGATTGATGACATCATCGATGACGTCATTGAGGATTTATGACGTCAATGATGACGTCATTGAGGATTGATGACGTCAATGATGACGCCATTGACGATTGAAGACTTCATTGAAGATACATGCACATGCCGTCATCGATGGCGTTATTATTGACGTCATTGACGACGTCATTCATGATGTCATGGAGCTTGATGACGTCACTGACGACGTCATTTACGATTCATAACGTTATTTACGACCACATTCACGATTTATGACGTCATCGTTATTATCGTCAACCTCCCGTCATCATCATAATCATCATCGTCGTCGTCGTCGTAGTCGTCATCGTCGTCATCATCATCATTGTCGCCATCATCATTATCAGTGTCTTCGTAGTCGTCGTAGTCGTCGTCGTCATCATCCTCATCATCGTCGTTGTCGGTATCATTGTCGTCGTCGTCATCGTCCTCATCATCGTCGTTGTCGGTATCATTGTCGTCGTCGTCATCATCCTCATAATCATCATCTCAATCATCGTCGTCATCATCCTCGTCGTCGTCGTCATCATCATCGTCGTTGTCATCATCATCATCGTCGTAGTCGTCATCTTCATCATCATCATCGTCGTCGTCGGCATCCTCATAATCGTAAAATTTATTCAGCATCATCGTCGTCGTCGTCGTCGTCATCCTCAGCATCGTCGTTGTCGTCATCATCGTCGTTGTCATCATCATCATCGTCGTCGTCGTCATCTTCATCATCATCATCGTCGTCGTCGGCGGCATCATTATGCACCGCAACGACGTCTTAGCAGTTTGGACAAGAAAAATCGACGCTGTAGTTCATAATATCAGTTGGACGATTATAATCGGGGTTGCCGTATAAAGGTCGATTGTTAAGTGTCGTATCCCGTGTAAAAGGGCACTTTATTATCCTAGTGGTTAATCGGTTGGGTTTAACTTACTCAAGAAATTCTTCCAAATTCAACGAACTCCCAGCTTCTTATGAAATATATAATAGAATAAAGTTATTCAATATCATTCAATTGCACAAACAAATAACAATCCTATTTACCTAGTGTGGCGAGTTACTTAGGAAATATTATATTTGCTCTTATCTGTCGAGTTGTATGAAACTCGAATGTCTTCGGCTCTCTCCGTCGTCCGATTCTTCGCAGTCAAGAATGTTGATCAGACGGTTGAATATGCAGTCATGGAAGTGACCACACCAAACGTCTTACTCGTATCTTGCCGTGAATCAGTTGCACACGAGATGAATCGTCGCATTCACCTCACAGCTCTTCTCCAGTTGACCAAACGTCCTTCGTACTTCACACGCCGATCAGCTGTTCGCTAGCCGATTCAAAATTACACGACTCTTCAGACTGTTGCCTAAGAGTTCGTCTTCTTCGCAAGTGTCTCACACTTCACACGATGATTATTATGCACTAACGCAAATTTCTCATTTAAATTGCGTTGCACTTAATGCACAATACTTTGAACTATCGGTTGATAGTCCGAACAGTTCAATTACCTTCGTCTCTACTCTGAAAATCACAACTTTGGATTGATCACCGCAGCGAAACAACCACCATTTCCAGATATACCTGTAGAGAGTCAAAAACTTAACGTCCACTTCGCTGACGTCATTTTTAACTCGTCACGTCATTCGCTTCCAGTCTGCACCAATCACGAATAGGATTAGCGTCCTTTGTTGTCATGGTAATCTTGACCACTCGTTATTACGCTTAGCTGCAGTCATTGGTTTTATGTATTAATATTTTATATGTTGCCACACATATTACCTAAACTCGCCAATTAAATTGCCTAGCTTAACTTCTACCTATAATTAATAATTATACATGCATAGCAAGTGTTTAATTTGATAATCATTTAATATAACCACGACAAATACCCTTTCTTCAAAAGTCTGTACACAGGCTTTATCAACTTATCTAATTATCAAATTACAATAACTGCTTATGCCTATGCTTATACTACTTTACACAACATCACAACCTAACACAACTACTTCTTATCTACCTATAGTATCACCATTGATTTACTTAAATCTTAGGTCAATCCTCTACTTAAATAATCGGACATTACATTATTACATCCCTTAATGTAACGTATTGTAAAACAATAATTTTGAAGGGCAAGGCTCCACCTCATGACTCTTGCATTCTTCATCCTCCCTTCCTTCATGTACTGTAGTCCACAATGGTCAGTCTCGATCACAAACTCTCTTCCACACAAATATCGATCAAATCTACTGATTCCCCACATTATGGCTAAACATTCTCTTTCCTCAACTGAATATCGCATCTCTCTTTCCAACAGTTTTCTACTCGCATATGCTATCGGATGGTTTATTCCTTCATATTGTTGAATAAGAACACAACCTATCCCTTTTCCTGATGCATCTGTCTGTATTATAAATTCTTTCTCCAAGTCTGGTAACCTAAGGATTGGTGTCTTAGCTAGTGCTTCTTTCAACTGCTTAAAACTTTCACCTAACTCTTGGTTCCATTCAACATTGTTAGGAGCTAACTTTTTAGTCAAGTCGCTCAACGGTGCCATCAATTCTGCACAATGTGGAATAAACTTTCGATAGTAATTTATCGCTCCTAAAAAGCTTCTCACTTGCTTCTTCGTCTTAGGCTGTGGCATTTCCACAATCTTGTCAATAGATTCTCCCTTAGGGCTTATATCGTCGTTGTTCAATGTATGGCCTAGGAAATCTATCTTGCCATATCCTAGTGAACATTTCTTCGGTTTCAATGTCAAATGAGCTTTTCTCACTCTTGTGAAAAACTCTCTTAACGTCTTCATGTGTTCGTCCCATCCTTTCGTATGAGCAAGAATATCGTCGACATAACTTTCTAGATTTTCAGTTCCATGTAATATTTTCCGTATCAAGCGATTATAACTGGACGCGCTATTGACTAGTCCAAATGGTAACACATTGAACTTATATAATCCGCTTGCACAGATGAATGTGGTTAAGTCTTTTGATTCTTCGCTCATTGGTATCTGCCAATACCCTTTACAGAAATCGAACTTGCTATAGATTTTACTTCCACTGAGTTTATTGAAAATATCCTCATTCGACATCATCGGTTCTGGATCGAATACTGTCACTTTGTTGAGTTGTTTATAATTACAGCAAAGTCTGTTACTTCCATCTGACTTTTTAACAACTACAAGCGGCGCTGCATACGCTGCTTCCGATCTTTCTATAATTCCATTATCTAGCATCGTCTCTAATTCTTTGTTTATCTCCGCTTGAAGATGATATGGCGTTGGATAAGCTCGTAACCGAATTGGCTCATCACTCGTCAGATGAATCTCATGCTTTACCATATCTGTCCTTCCTGGCTTATCACTGAATATGTCCTCATGTTCTCTCAGTAGTTCCCTTAATTCTCTTTTCTGTTTTTCCGTCAATTTAGGATTGATATCCACATCTTTGTAAGTCTCCGTTTGTTTACTTACATATAAGCTCAATATCTCTTCTTCTTCATCTTCACCATCTTTACCATCATGTACTATCGCCGATATGTATGCTGACGTTTCTACATCATTACCTTCTCCATTTCTCTCGTAGTACTTCTTTAGTATATTGATGTGATATGTTTTGAGTTTTCCACCATCAATTTCCACCTTGTAATCATAATCTCCTATTTTGCCTCTGACCACAAATGGTCCTTGCCATTTTACAAGCATCTTATTGTTACAACTGGGTAACAGTAATAAAACTTTATCTCCTATCTTCAACTCTCTGTAACGTGCTTTCTTATCATAATACTTCTTGTTCTTTTCATTTGCTTTATGTATGGCCTTCTGTGCCATATCACATGTTTCTTCTATTCTTTCTCTCAAATCGGTCATGTATGTATAAACATCTTTTACTTCATCTTCCACTTTCTCATTTGTCCAGAGTTCCTTCAATATTTGTATTGGTCCTCTGCATGACCTTCCAAAAATTAATTCAAAGGGTGTGAACCCATGACTTTCGTGTACAGTGTCTCGTAACGCGAACAATAATGGTGCTAAGAACCTGTCCCATTCCTTGACCTGTTCTCCTATTAGCTTCCTCAACGTTGCTTTTATTGTTCCGTTAAGTCTCTCCACACATCCATTTCCCATAGCATGGTAAGGACTAGTGAAAGTGTGCTTGATCAACAACATCTTGTTAACATCAGCCATCAGTTCTGAAGTGAATTGGCTCCCTCTGTCAGTATGGATTTTCTGAGGAACACCCATGCGACAATAAAAATTGAACAAGGCTTCCGCCACCTCCTCTGTAGTTATTCCTTTCAGTGGAATCGCTTCTGGGTATCTGGTACTCAAATCCACTATCGTTAATATATAGCGATAACCTCTTGATGACATAGGTTCTATCACTCCGATAATGTCTACACAGACATGTTTGAATGGTACATCCAGTACCGGAAGATGTCCCATCGGTGCTCTGTGGCTCACCTTTTTATCCACCGACTTTTGGCATACATCACAACTCAGGACATACCTTTTAATTTCTTGTCCTATCGATGGCCAATAAAATTCATTCACAATTTTATCATGGGTCTTCTTCATACCCAAATGTGCTGACAATAGCGAGTTATGGGCCACGGCTAATACTTTACCTCTAAGTTCCTTCGGGACCATTAACTGCCACTTCGCATCATCTTCCGTTGTCTCCATGAATCTCCTATACAAAAATCCGTTCTTCTTCACATAAAGAACTTTCTCTGTTACACTGTCATCACCACTCCAATCAATTGCTTTATCCCAAAACTTCTTCAAAGTCTCATCTTTGCTTTGTAACTCTTTAATTTCTTTTGTTGATACATTTAAATCCGGCATCTCAGTAACTTTCAACTGTTTGTATTTTGTTACTTTCTTTGATTCCGCTCTGGTTTCAACTGCTGCTGTCGTTTGGCACACATCATCATTCTCGATGACGTCATCCGTTACATCATCATTTAATTCACTTGTGATTTCACTCGCAAAATGAACTTTCTTTTTGTCACTTTGTCCTTGTGACTCAACACTTAAAGATTTCTGAATCTTTTTCAATCTATCCTCTCTATTCTCGTTATCATCTGTATCACTCCGATCACAGTTTATCATGTTATCTGTAGTTTCTTTCACTACCAGATATTTTAGTCCCTTCATCCTACCGATAATTACTGGTTTCACCGGTTCTTCCATCACCATTGCTTCAACGTTTCCTGTAAAATACTCACTTTCAATATTAACCTTTGCTGTCGGAAAATTTCTCAATGTCCCATCGATTAATATGCATTGGGCTTCTCTTCCCGTGAAATCAACATCATTTACCAGCGATCTCTTGACAATACATGTGCTTGATCCAGAATCATATAGACAACTGGCAATCACACCGTTCACCTTTAGCTGACCTTCATTTTTATTCTCAAGGTCATCGCCATCATCTCTCCGATCAGTAACCATTGTACTTGCTGCCAACTGTATCGGTAATTCCTTCTTACGTTCTTCCTCTTTTTCAACTTCATTTAGTTTCAACTCTTCATTTGCTTGCGCTATCTTGTACGCCCTATTCTCATATACTTGTATAGCCGCCGCAGTATGTTTAACAACTCCTTTTTGTTTGTGTGAACAATCATATGACTTGTGTCCGGTTCGGCCACATGAGAAACAAGTTATCTTATGTTCAGCCGCCTGTTCTCTTTCTCTACTAAATCCTCTATTCATACTTTCATTATGATTCGTCTCCCTGTTCTGTTTCATGTCTCCTCGTCCTCTATTTATGTTTCCATTAAACCTCTCTCTTGATTTATCGTCGAACGGTTTCACATTCGGCCTTTCGTTACTGAATTTCACTGGAGGCCTTAGATTACTTTCTGTGTATTTATATCCGTGCGCCTCGATATAAGACTCGGCACAGTTTAATGTGTCCTCTAGACTCATCTTGCCTCTTTCTTTGAGGAACATCTTAAGTTCATTGCTACACGTAAGGTAGAACTGATCTCTTAATAATAAGTTCTCCATTCCTTCGTAGGTTTTCTCGAATCCAGCTTGAAGTAGCCACTGCTGCATATATCTCCTCAATCTATGCACAAAATCTGTAGGTGTTTCACCTGACTCCATTTTACTCATCTTAAACTTGTTACGATATCCACCCTCTGTTAATTGAAACCTTTTTAACAGATGTCTTTTCAAACACTCGTAATCTTGTGTCTCCTCAGATGACATTCTTTGATATACCTCTAACGCTTTTCCTTCGAGATGCTTGGCTAGCATCAGAGACCAATTTTCTGTTGCTATCTCGTATGCCGCGCATGTCCTTTCAAACCTTAATAAATATGCATCCAAGCAATCTTTATTCTCATTGAATACCGGAAACTTGATATCCTTCATTCCTCTGTTATGGTTATTGTTTCCTTGGTATGAACCATCGCCAACCATTGTGAATGTGGCTTCACCACGATTCTGATTATTTCTAGAATCAATTTCCCTCATCCTCAATTCACATTCAAGCTTCTTGACTTCAAGATCCATATTTCTCCTGGCTTGGCATTCAGCTGCTTCACGAACTAATCGCGCCTCATTCGCCTCTCTTTCAAGTCTGGCCTCATTCGCCTCTCTTTCAAGTCTGGCATCATTCGCCTCTCTTTCAAGTCTGGCCTCATTCGCACGACTTTCCCGTTCTCGCTCAAGCCTAGCATCAGCTATTTTTGCTAACTCTAATTCTTGTACCCTGGCTGCTTGTGCCTCTTCTCGTGCTCTGGCTGCTTGTGCCTCTTCTTGTGCTCTGGCTGCCTCTTCTTTAAGCTTTCGATCTTCTCGTTCACGCAGTCTGTCGTCTCTTGCTTCCTGCTGTCTATCACGCACAAACGTCTTCAAGTCATCACCTTCCATTCCCATCTCTTTAGCGAGTTTAACCCACTGTTCATGTTCTCCAAGTGACGACATAGTCTACTTACTTGTTTACTCAGTTAACAAGTATTTCCAATAGCTTTCGCTATACAAGAATTAAATTCTTCCAAAAGATAATCTTAAATAAGATTAATAAAATGTTCCCTCTTGAAATGCGTACTCTATGGTTACGCGAGGTTAATCGTACTAAACAATTCGCATCGAGTAAACGCTTATTAATAAAGTCGTTCTTTCGCAATCGCAAAAGCGATAACTTTAAAACTATACATTTTCAATACTTGAGATTATTGTTCGTTGATATTTCGAGTGTTAGTTAAAATCCATTTTTAATATTCCGGAACGTAGGACCCCATAGTTGTCGTATCCCGTGTAAAAGGGCACTTTATTATCCTAGTGGTTAATCGGTTGGGTTTAACTTACTCAAGAAATTCTTCCAAATTCAACGAACTCCCAGCTTCTTATGAAATATATAATAGAATAAAGTTATTCAATATCATTCAATTGCACAAACAAATAACAATCCTATTTACCTAGTGTGGCGAGTTACTTAGGAAATATTATATTTGCTCTTATCTGTCGAGTTGTATGAAACTCGAATGTCTTCGGCTCTCTCCGTCGTCCGATTCTTCGCAGTCAAGAATGTTGATCAGACGGTTGAATATGCAGTCATGGAAGTGACCACACCAAACGTCTTACTCGTATCTTGCCGTGAATCAGTTGCACACGAGATGAATCGTCGCATTCACCTCACAGCTCTTCTCCAGTTGACCAAACGTCCTTCGTACTTCACACGCCGATCAGCTGTTCGCTAGCCGATTCAAAATTACACGACTCTTCAGACTGTTGCCTAAGAGTTCGTCTTCTTCGCAAGTGTCTCACACTTCACACGATGATTATTATGCACTAACGCAAATTTCTCATTTAAATTGCGTTGCACTTAATGCACAATACTTTGAACTATCGGTTGATAGTCCGAACAGTTCAATTACCTTCGTCTCTACTCTGAAAATCACAACTTTGGATTGATCACCGCAGCGAAACAACCACCATTTCCAGATATACCTGTAGAGAGTCAAAAACTTAACGTCCACTTCGCTGACGTCATTTTTAACTCGTCACGTCATTCGCTTCCAGTCTGCACCAATCACGAATAGGATTAGCGTCCTTTGTTGTCATGGTAATCTTGACCACTCGTTATTACGCTTAGCTGCAGTCATTGGTTTTATGTATTAATATTTTATATGTTGCCACACATATTACCTAAACTCGCCAATTAAATTGCCTAGCTTAACTTCTACCTATAATTAATAATTATACATGCATAGCAAGTGTTTAATTTGATAATCATTTAATATAACCACGACATTAAGGACGACAATAGTCGGGGTTGCCGATAAAGGGGTTAACGAGATTAGGATTTAATTTCGACCGCATATAATTGTATTCGTACACAAAATTTCATCATCGTTCATCTACAAACATCCTTGCCGTGTCCAATGCGATTTGGTCTTTGTCAATCACCACCAACGTTCTCTACAGTAGTTTAATTTCTCCATTAGACAGAGGCTGTTCCAGAGAAAACTCGTAGCGAAGGATTTGCGCCGACTTCACTCATATCTCACATCCTCGCATGCACTCGGCCGTGTAATAATACGACCGGCGGTCTGCGCAAGAATACATTAGCGGATGTGGACGAATGACGTCATGCAACGGACAGCCAATGAGCGCAGAGTCTGCAATTACGGCGGTAGTAAAAATATACACAGTGTGAGAATTGTGGAAAAATAACTGGGGGGCAGTGGGGGGGTTGGGGGGTTGGACCATTATTCACTTGGAATTGTGGTGTCAAAAACATACTTTAACATGGGGCTCTAAGAAAGACTGGGGGAGCTGGAAACCCCCCCCCCAACCCCCGGCAATTCTCACCCTGAATAATACAATAACATTGACGTAGAATGAATTTCATCGGGAGGGAGGGGTTGTGGGTTGAGGGGTGTGTGGGATCGTGTAATGGGAACACTATGGTATACGAAGAGCGGATGCTTCCCCTACCCTTACAAAGGTCCACTCAACCATCCATTCGGCAGGAGGACGTTATGACGTCCTGCATGATGGTGCCGACAGTTAATTATTCCACTCCTGTGATAAATTGTTATCATCCGTTCATACAGCGAATAATAATCATAATTAATAATTATATTGAGCTATGTCAGTTGGAAAGTGAAAGCGAAAATACCTAGGCTATCTGTCTGCCTATCTGACTATCTAATATGTCGATCTATCGATCCCTACATCCATCCGTCCATCCATCTTTACTTCTCCATCTCTGTCCCACCCTTCGCTCTCTCTTCCCCTCTTTCCCCTCCCCCACCCTCTCCCAATCTTTCCTTCTATCAGAATGTGCAAATATTTCCCTTTCTTCTTGACGCAACTTTGTGACTCGGAAATCCCCGACTCTTTTCGGATCGCGTCTGCCAACGCGCATCGTCATCGTCATCATCATCGTCCTCGTCGTCGTCTTCATCATAGTCGTCGTCATCATCTTCCTCGTCGTCGTCATCATCTTCCTCGTCGTCGTCGTCGTCTTCAGCATAGTCGTCGTCGTCATCATCGTCGTCGTCGTCTTCATCATCGTCGTCGTCGTCTTCATCATCGTCGTCGTTGTCGTCGTTGTCATCGTGTTGACTTGGGAGTGATGAAACAGCGCAGAGGCTCTTCCCGGTTCTTCCCGGTTCTTCGGTCCGCCGTCATTTCTATTCAATTTATTAAACATGTAGGTTGCTGCAGGCGGTGCTACGCTTGCGAGAATAGCTCCAGTAGGGTTGGAAAATATTGGCAAGTTGGATGACGTAGGGGTTTGCTCTTCCTGGAATCCTTTGTTTGGCTGGTTCTACGTGTGTAAGTGGACCAACCCACTGGTGACGCGTTCTATAGTCTACTGTGCATTGCTACGCTGACAGGAATGCAATAGACCAATAGTCTATGCTCTATTATAGTTGTGAATGACCTTCAGATGTCAGATCAGATTGCAGGATTAGTTCCCATTACGTCACATAAACAATTGGCGTTAGACGTATATTGAGTTCAATTATACTGTAGGCCTATGCCTCGCTATTGTTTTATTTACGGCTGCAACAGGTGAGTGAATTTATGCTGCGCCTGGCTGGCTGTCGTCGTTTTCAAAGGCGCAGTTGAAGTCATATAGACGTTCTGAAAGCGAAGTCAATAGAAAGCGGGAGACCTACAGGATCATTCATTCACAGTCAGTTGCAACGCTATGCCCATTCAACAATGCTAAAAGTGTAAAACAATAAGTGCCTGAACGCCTCTTACCTTTCCAAAAGAAGTACCAGGGCGCCCCTTACATTTTCAAGTGTGCTGGCCAAATAAGTGGCATTGTGGCATAGAAATTTGAAAATAAGTGCCAGGACGCCGTCCTTGACCGTCCTGCCACACTTTAAACCCTGCCATAATTTTGCCATTCAAGAGAAAAGCTATACCCATTCAGGGGAAAGCTATACCCATTCAGGGGAAAGCTATACCCATTCAGAGGCAAAACTATACCCGTTCAGGGACATATTGTACCTCATAAAGGTACAAAACGATACCCATTCAGTTGCAGAGCAATTCCCATTTAGGGGCAAAGTTATACTCATTCAGAGACACGCTGTACCCATTCAGGGGTAAAGACATACCCATTCACGGACGCACTGTGCCAATTCAGGGACAAACTATGCCCTTCTGGGGCAAACTATGTCAGTTCAGGGGCAAAATAATATCCATTTCGAGGCAAAACTACATGTATTTGGCCTACCCATTCAGGGGCAAAACTATGCCCATTCAGGCACAATATCCCTAGCCATCAAAGGGCAAGCTATACACCACAGGGACGGAATTAAATGGCAACTACAGCTTTCGGTTTCGTGTAATACATTAGTGTATGTAATAAAGTCGACGATGCATTGGCTGCGTCGAATTTCCTAGAAAATCCTTTTTTGCGATGGGATTTCGACGAAGCTAGAAGACGACTTTTTCATCAGCAATTTTCAACCTTATAGCCAATCACAAACACACTCACACGCACACACACGCATGCACACGCATACGCACACACACACACACACACACACACACACACACACATGAACGCACGCACACGCACGCGCGCACACACGCGCACGCACACACACGCACACACACGCACGCACACACACACGCGCACACACACAAACACACACACGCACACACGCACGCACTCACACACACACGCACGCACACGCACACACATACGCGCACACACGCGCGCGCACACACACGCGCACGCACATCACGCACGCATGCACATAAACACACACAGACTGACGCGAAAGAAAAACACGTGTGTTATTAGCACATGAATATTCATCAAGCGATGCTTTTAGATATGTAATGATGTCATAGTTAAGCAGACACGGTAGCCTACATGTATAACATAAATTCTATTAACACAGAAACGCAGATATTAATGGTCACAAAAACAACAAAAAATCTTCTATCTATGCAGACTGAAGCACCATTAAGAGACTGCAAGCTGCATCTTCTTTGTGCAACAATAAAGAGAGCGATGCAGTAAGTTTTTAATGCTTATTATTATAGCCCTACTACACTTATAGGCCTAAGTGATATGTTTGCGGATACAAACACACACACGAACACACAAACACACACACGAACACACAAACACACACACGAACACGCGCTCACACACACGCACACACACACACGAACACACGCACACACGCGCAAACACGCGCTCACATGCACACACACACAGACACACACACAGACACACACACACACACACAGGAACACGAGCACACACACGCTCTCTCTCTCTCTCTCTCTCTCTCTCTCTCTCTCTCTCTCTCTCTCTCTCTCTCTCTCTCTCTCTCTCTCTCTCTCTCTCTGACACACACAAACACACCCCGTATATATATATATATATATATATAGTACATGTAGATTCTATCATCAAAATCCAGTTGTTTCTTCTGTATATCCGGCCATAAACTTCTACGTATATCGTTATTTGCTTGGATCGCATCCATGAAATTGATTCAGACAGTTGTTGTTTTCATGCTCCGGAGGAATATTTTTAGACCATTTGAGGAAAAAGCCCAGCTACTCATCCATCCATCCGTCCATCCATCCATCCAACCATCCATCCATCCATCCATCCATCCATGCATTCATCCATCCATCCAACCATCCAACTATCCATCCATCCATATCCATCCAACCATCCATCCATCCATCCGTCCGTCCGTCCATCCATCCTCCCACCCACTCATCCACCCACTCATCCACCCACTCACCCACCACAACCCACCCACCAACCCATTCTTCCATCCCTTCTTACTTCCCTTCTCAGTTGTCTCCATAAAACAATATTTCCACCGGAACCACGACCACAAGATGGCCGCTGCTGATAGCGATGCGCATGCGCCTCGTCGTATTTCGCGCGGGGCGTTCCACCGAGACAATGCACGTGGATTAACGGACTCTTTTATCACCGTCCTGCGTGGGTGATTCGGTGCGTAGGATTTTCCGTGAACGACACCAAACGTTCGATATCTATAGGATTAATGTCGAGCCTTTAGCACCATCTCTTTTCGCTGTGGACCAATTCGAACAATCCTATCTCTCGCCGGTTACTGGCAGAAGCTGCAGCAGCTTCGGCTAATGGCTTGGAGACAAGCAATGCACAGCCATTCGATTTTTATGTGGCATGATAGGAGAAACAGGAGACTACTGCTGCTGCTGTGGCTATTAATAGAGAGACTGATGCAGCCATATGGGATGGTCCGTGTCTTCACCTTCGCATTGCCATGTCTAACTGCAGCTTTACTTTCAACGCATTATAACTTAATGGTATTGGCAATAAAAATTGTAATGATACTAATAATACTAATACTGCTGCTACTACTACAGCTGCTATTGCTACTGCTGCTGCAGATGATGACAATGGTGATGGTCATGGTGATGGTGACGATGATGACGACAGTAATGATAAATTGATAATAATAAAATTATCGCCATAATTATTATTACTACAGTAACTGTCTTTAACGAATCAAACTGATAATATTCCTTTACTAAATTCAAACTGACTATGTCTGCCATGAAAAGGGATTGTGCAACTTCGTTGCTACGACAACAAGATTTTAAACCGTTTCGAGGTTATAAACATCTGCGGTGTGACAAGACTCCTTCTGCTGATGACATAACAAAATTTATTGCAAATACGATTAATAATTTACATTCCGCTATAATTAAGGGTTGTTTTAAATTAAGGCATTTTAGAACTGCACAACTCTTTCTTTTTCCTTCCCACCCTCAATGGTAAATAACTTCGAATCGGAGGCCATTGACCATTTTTTGCTAGTTTCAACTGTACAGACGTGCTTCTGCAACTGCAAAAATCCATTTAGAACTGCACATTTTGTGTACAACTGCACATTAAAAAAGCCGTTCCACAATTACAAACAGCAATTAAAAAGCACCAACCAAATATCTGTTGTTCGGAAAGTTGTCGGATTTGTTCTGCGGCGATCCTCCTCGTCTCCTCCAATTCCTGATCAGCCACAATCGCCGCATGCGACGGTGGGGCCGGGTGGACCCGTTCCCGCCCGCTCGACCTCCGACGGGTCTCCCGGCCCCACGGGAACCCGCAGTGGAACCCTATCCTCTGCATCCCGGCCGCGAAGTTCCCAGCCATCTCCTGGACGCTTCCGAACAACTTCGGCACCGGCGGGGACCCGTAGCGTAGCGGGGGCGTTCGAAGCGGTCTCCGGAAGAGTCCCCCGTCTCGGCCCATGGTCGTCGATGCCGGCTGGGGACCACCGCCGCCCCGTGATGGGCAGCGGTCCATGTCGTCCGGGGCCCGTTCGCTGTCGCGGTCTGAGCCGCCGCTTGGAGAACCGGCGCGAAGACCCATCTGGATAAGGACCATTCTCTCGCGAGCGCTGCTGATGGTGGATAAGAAGTGACGTCAGTTCACGGCTTCCGGTGTCTGACCATAGTATGGCGCGCCGCTGTCGTCATAATTCATCGGCAGCAGCGCTGGTGTGATCGTCCGTTGGATATGAGGTCAGAGGCCTTTGACTGTCTCCACTGCTTGGATGGAAGGGATGGAGGGGATGGGAGAATATGGGAGGGGATGGGAGGGAAGGGACGCTGAAACGGTAATCTAATTTTGTACAGGTGGTCTTTTCCATCAGCTGTTCGCGTCAACGAGAGCTGCAGCAGAAAACAAGAAGCGATGCTATACAGAAGGAAGATGCCACAGCCGCATCAGTTGCAGCTGCTACTGCTGCTGGCGGCACAAGAATAGCCTATTGTGCCCTCTTGATTAATTGCACTCATCATCACCATTGTCATTACCACCATCATCGTCATCGTCGTCGTCATTATCATCTTCATCGTTATTGTATCGCTGTCGTCTTCGTCGTCACCACCACCCTCATCATCATCGTCATCATCATCATCATCATCATCATCATCATCATCATCATCATCATCATCATCATCATCATCATCATCATCATCATCATCATCATCATCATCATCTTCATCATCATCATCATCATCATCTTCGTCGTCGTCGTCGTCGTCATCATCATCATCATCGTCATCATCATCATCGTCCGCGACAGCAGCATAATCATCATCGTCATTATTTTCATTATTGTTTACTCTAGATAGACAACTAGACATGTGATATAAAAATTGTCCGTAGACAGAAAAATTATTATTATTATTATTATTACTATTATTCTTGTTTATTATTCTTATAATTAAAACTGCACTGGATAGGTCAGTAGGTTATGCGTGATTCAAAAATTACTGTCTCATCATTTGACAAAGGAAATCACGCAAATGTCTGAATTGGTTGCTATACTCAGGGACGGACTGATGGGAAAATTGTTGGTACACAATTTATTTTAGATGGAAACTATTATTTTGATAAGACATCCAGTGAACATTTTATTAGTAGTAGTCATACTATGGGTTTTTTTCTATTGATAACCATTGTCTTGAAGTAGGCCTACTATAAGTGGTAGCGAAACGAGCAATTTCCTAAGGAAGTTCAGGCGACCTACAGCGAATCTTTTAATTAATCCATTAAACTGATGCTGGTTAACCCTTTAATGCCAGAGGGTATAGGGTTTCCCATACCATTTACTACCATTTCGGCATTAAATGGTTAAACCCAACGAGGCTTATTCCAGAGCGTAATTTCGCAATCAAATTTAAGTACAGGTAAGTATAGGAACTGCGACGACAGATTAGTCTGTGAAGACACTTAATGCTAGATCGGTGCATCATCGGTAAGAGGGCGTTTTTACGACAAGGTGGGCTTGATTAATCTTGTTCCTTTGCCGGAAAATAATCACTGAAGACGGAGACCTCTGAAATTGCATCGGGACAACGAGCGACGACTAGCGACGGTTTTAGAATCAATCACGTGATGATAGATGGCGAAGAAATCCGAAATTAGGGTCCATTCATGAAACGAGTATACACTGCAGAAATAATTTGCCAAACGGCTTCTGTAGAATTTATTATCCGTTAGGAGTTCCAGAATTCTCCAGAGGAGTGGATTTTCAGCAGTAGGCTATGTGCAGGGGATAGTCTACTGTTTTCAGAAAATAGTCACCAAAATTATTGAGTTCCGGAATTATTCACCTGAAGACAATAGTTAACTAATTCAACCAGAATTTCAGAATTCTTCAGGGCTTTTTTAACGTGCAGTTGTACAGAAAATGTGCAGTTGCAAAGAAATTTGTGCGGTTTCAAGAGCAATCTTGTGCGGTGAAAGACAGCAAAAAGGTCACTGTCATACGATTGGTGGTAATTTACCACGAAGGTCCGTGATGGAAATTCGATATAAGTAGAAGAAATCATCAACATCACTCACTGTATACCATGAGCTCAGAATGCCCATGAATTCAAGAAATCTTTTCAGGAGCGATGGTCCCCTTCATTTCAAGTCACTATAAATAGGTGCAATGACTTAAATCTCAAAATGACTCTTAGAAGTGTTTTCTGTTTAACGACAGTGTCATGGCAACCCTATAGTTAACGTCGCCCTCCTCCTTTACTTAGTATTGGGGCTGGCGCTATTAGAGTGCAAGCGTGCAGTGACGGGAAGTTACTTCCTGTTTATTGGTTGCTTAGCAATTATTGCTTAACGACGAACATTGTGATATAACAAAGACGAACAGCGTCTCCCCCACCTCTATACAGACTTGGGACTGGCACTGCTCGAGTGCAGGCAACGGCGATGTCCAAAAAGGAAATAACGCCGTATAGTCTAGCACTTGAACGAAAATCTTCTGAGCGCAATCATCCATTCAAAAGTCTTCTGACAAAATAATCCCTTGCTAATTTGACCGAGTCTTTGTATAATTCCATTGTTCTTCAGTCTACCGTAATTACCCCCCCCCCCCCAACTTCCCCGCCGGAGCCTGACACCGATATTTGACTGATAGCACCAAGGAAATGGCGAATTAGGCGCGAAACAAATGCGACGTCTGGTCGTTGAAATTTGCCGGATAATCTAAGCCGTGCATAGACGACGTTTTGACGTCCGTGCGCTGTAGTTGGCTTCTGATTCGGCCGCTACTTCATCCCGCTAAGCCTGACTTATTGATCATGCACGTCCGAAATGTTGACGGTCGTAATACCGAGGATCTATTCGTCAACGCTTGCCTTAAGTCCCTCTCATGGCAGACTGTCTGCATGCGGTGAAAGTGGGTTCAAGCGAATCATCGAAGAATCTGCACGCAGTTATCCATAACAACACTGCGTGAGCTGCTGTTCTTACATAACATCATCATGTTGCTATGCATAATAATATGATCATGATAATTATAGTAGGGGTAATTATCAATGTTATTATCATTATCATTATTGCAATTATTATTATCACTTCTATCATTATTATTTATTGTTTCTATAGGTACACATGTGTGTAATCCCCCTGGAGTCTAAAATGCTAGGAGCTGTTATTGTCTTAAAATCGGACCTCGTCCACCGCAGCATTAGTGAAAGTGCCACGAAATGCTATGGCGTTTTGGCGCTGAATACAGATATTATTAGTAATATTAATATTGTTATTGTTGCTGCTGTTGTTAATATTATTATTATTTTCATTGCAATTGCTATCGTTAGTGTTGTTATCATTATTATTTGGTTGACTACTGGAATTCATATTGGCGTTGGTATTGGTATTGTTACTAGCATTGCTATTGTCGTCGTCATTGTTGTTGCTATTGTTGTTGTTGTTGCTATTGTTGTTGTTTTTGCTGTTGTTCCTATATATGTGACAATGAGAGTCAATAATTTTCGATTCACAAATGCTATGGATGCAAGAAATGATGAGCATGTCTTAAGATTCAGTGCATGATCTCTTCTCTGGTCGTGGCACCTTGTAGCACTGTTTGTGCAAGTTGTTCCATCTTATCTGCACAGACTGCTGCTATACAATGTGATGATGATGATGATGATGATGATGATGATGATGATGATGATGATGATGATGATGATGATGATGATGATGACGACGACGACGACGATGATGATGATGATGACTATGCATTACAAGTTGCTCACGCATCTGTCACCAGCATGCACTGCGTGGTTTCGGTGGATGTGTCAAGGGTCATTGTGCAATGTGCATCTGCAGAAACGTCAGAAAAAAAAACTATTCGAATGGTCGTTGATTTTTTTGCCCTCTGGGTTGAATTAGTCGCCAGATGTCCGAGCTATTGATTGGTGCCAGCGATGACTGTTATATGTCTGTGTTGCCATGTTTATATGTCTGTGTTGCCATGGTTATATGTCTGTGTTGCCATGGTTATATGTCTGTGTTGCCATGGTTATATGTATGTGTTGCCATGGTTATATGTCTGTGTTGCCATGGTTATATGTATGTGTTGCCATGGTAACATCGGGTGCAAGTATTGCTGCACGGCCGCCGCCACCGTCTGCCATCTGGAAGTGTCAGTCTCAAGCTTGCATAAAGGAGGAGGGCAACGCTAATCATTTATTCAATCATTCAATCATTCATTCGTTCGGTAATTCTTTCGTTCATTCGTTCATTTATTTGTTCACTCGTTCGTTCATTAATTTATTCATTCATCCATTCATTCATCCATTCTTTACAATCACTGGTTAATGGATTCATTTTATTTGTTCATTCACTCATCCGTTCATTCATTCTTTCGTTCGTTCAATAATTCAATAATTCAATCATTCATTTGTTCTTTCATTTGTTCATTCATTCATTCGTTCACTCATTCATTCATTCATTCATTCATTCATTCATTCATTCATTTGTTCATTCATTCATTCATTCACTCATTCATTCATTCATTTGTTCATTCATTTGTTCATTCATTTATTCATTCATTTGTTCATTCATTCATCCATTCATTCATTCACTCATTCATTCATTCATTCATTCATGCATTCATTCATTCTTTCATTCATTCATTCATTCACTTCTGTTTCCATCAAGACATCGCATTACAGAAACTGTTTCTGGAATGAAAAAACCCATCTCAACTGAACCGATTTTCCGCTCAGCAGAGTTCACTAATGTGATGTCGAAGTCAGTTTAAACTGACGAATCATCAGCATATTGCCAATCCATCCAACTCAGAAAACAATCCTTTCTAATCGATTTCGCAAGTGAAGCCTTCCCAACCTGGCGGCCTCGCCAACCAGTCGCTTGTGAATAAGCTGGTGCCCTGCATTTGGTCTTCGAGTAACGATGTAAGCTTATAGAAGTTCCGAGTCAATGATTACTTTTGCGATTGCATATAAATATTATATGGAAGTATTGTTTGGGATTTCGCGATGAATGGTATTTTAAAAGCTTTTTATTTAAAAGTTTGTGACATCAACTTCTAACCACTAAAATCCGATATTGCTCGCAGTTTTGAAGTGCCAGTCCCAAGCCTGGATAAAGGAGGAGTTTGACGTTAATGATCCATGTTATCACACAGTGTAGTTAGACTGAAACTACTAATACTACTTCTAATCACTACTACAACAGGGCTTTAACCATTTTCTAAAATAATAAACATTTGTTTAGAAAAAAGTCAAAACATTGCGATTGAATAGGTTGAAGAAAATTCACGACATTATTATATTCGTCGTTCATCAATAAAATAAACAACTAAATAAATATAGAATAGAATAGAAAGCCGTTCACCTTTGGTAAAAGCGCCTTGCTCTGAAAAGGTTTCAACTCACTGGTCCAGGTCATTTCAAAGGACACAGTTCAACCTTAGCCTTATGCTTATTTTTCGTGACACCATTGAAGCCTTGAAAAATAATCAGAAGTATATAAAATAATTCTCACCTTTTAGCTGCGTCTTCATTTCGGAATTATTCTTTCCGGGTAATCCTTCTTTTAATCACCACCGCTGTTTCTTCATGTGATACATGTATGTCTAATCGCAACTGTAAAGGACTGAAAAGGAATGACGGACCGGTGGACTAACGGAAGTCCTAAATCGATGAATGGATAGATGAATGAATGAATGAATGAATGCTGGATGGATGAATGAATGGATGGACTGCAGCGTTGCAGAGGCAACGTCAGCTGCATCTGCAGTCCTTAGATTCAGAGGCAGAAACCGATGAAGCAAGTGGTTGACCGAGCAATGGATGGATGGATGGATGGATGGACGGTGGTTCCAGTCGTCAACAAGGCCTGGTCAGTTGCAGGCGTGCATCGGCGATATTATGTGTCTCTGTGCCTGCATGCGTGGATGTCTCGCTAAGCGTGTGTGGGTGTGTGTGTGTGTGTGTGTGTGTGTGTGTGTGTGTGTGCGTGAGTCTAAGACATGAAAGCGACTTCATAATATAAGCCAACAGCTGGAGAAAGACTTGCATACGTATTATGCTACATAAAATGACGATGCTGCCTAACGTACATGCAACTCTGTTACTCTACCTTACACTGCTCTTCATATCTTTGCATTTAATACTATTATACTGCATTATTACGCTACATAAAATTACCATGTATAGCCTAACGTAACGCTGTTACTCTGCATTGCATTCCTATTTATATATTTGCATTGTTTTTATATTACTATGATGCACAAAATGACCATATTTAGCCTAAAGTAACGTTTTTACTCTGTAACAGTACAATGCTGTTTATATCTTTGCATTTAATACTACTGCATTATTACGCTACATAAAATGACCATGTAGCCTTACGCAAAACTCTGTCACTCTACATCACATTGCAGTTTAAGTGTTTATATCTTTGCATTTCATTCCATTGCATTTTGGAAAGCAGAGCACGTTATCACATTAGTGACATCACGAGACATCACACGGAACTCACGTTGATGGCAGCTAATGTACGATCTAAGGACAACGGTTTACACTGGAACATGAGGAGTTTTGAGGACAAACAGAGACATCACTGGCCACCAGATTGTACCGATAAAACGAACAGACATTAGACACATACATGCATTCACAATTTCACACACGCAAACGTTTAGATAAAAGAAGCATACATGATCACGCAATACCCATGCGCATTTACATGCATACACACGCACATAATTATTCACATACATATATACAATATAGGGCCTATATACATGAACGTACACACACATGCATACAAGTACAATTGTACATGCATACATGTACTTACATACATATACACATACAATCACGCATGTATACACATACAGGCATACCAGCATACATACATATCACCAAGTGCATACATACACAGTTACACTTTATACTATACTCCAGAAAATCATCATAAAACGTTTTCTTGCAATTTTTTCCGGGTTCACCGAGGTTATTTCGTAGATTGACCCGACTATTATAATCAATTCAGCATACATGTACATAGATCTACATATAGCAGTATAAATCCATGCGTGGAAAGTCGTGGATAAACCTACATACATACGGTATTGTATGCATTCATACCTAGCTGCATTCACAAATGCATACATTAAACATACATGTACATTTGTAACTATAATAGTAGGCCTACATTACTTGCATGCGTCGATACTGCAGCTATATAATTGTAAGTCTATATTGCACGAAGTCTGCATGTGAGTGCCATGGCTACTCTGTCACGGGTGTTAAGCCCTAAGCACATTTATTCATCTAAGTCTTTCA
>OX243818.1:10662394-10669894 GCA_945859605.1 Lumbricus rubellus
CAAAAACGCTTTGCTATATGCAGTTTGAACTGGTTTCCTGCTTCGTGATTGGCTAACGCACTTACCAGCTTAACTGTTATGTCTGGTATTAGCAAATACAAAAGTGACAAAGATGCAAAGAGTTTAAGTGTATTGTGTTTCGTTTTGGTAGCCTACTCTGCAAATGTGATTCGATAGGCACATTGTAATAGAGACGGCGTTGCGAATTTTTTAAAATTATAAATGACTTTTGGGGGATTCATAAATAAACGACTATATTCAGCATCTAATTATTAATGACGTCACGTGAATTGTCATGACGTCATAATGACAAGTTCAGGGATTGTTGCTTGAAACGAAATAGGCAATCAAGTTAATTGTAGTAAAGTAAATGATTTATTGAGTGAGTGAATGAGTAGGTGAGAAGGAGTGAGTGAACCAGCGAGTGAGTGAGAGTGTGCAAGGATTTAAACCGATGACCAAAGGATGTGATTGTCCATGCAGCTAAATGTCTGTGCCACATCAACGGAAAACCGAGACTCTAGCGTTGAATCTTTTTTGCATTGATTCGAATGGCGTTGGCAATGTATAGCTATAAATGCTGTTATTTTTGATTGATTTCATTGACTCTGTCGTATTGAAGTGGATGTGTAAACAATCAAGCGGCCGTTGATCTTATGAAATATGCAAACATGGATGCTTCCAGTAATCCCATCCATTCTATGCCATATTTATGTCATTTGGGAAAAATAGGCCTACACATTTCAGGCGGGAATAATATTATTATTATTGAAATGTCAGTTGAAAAATCGGCCGAAGTTAAAGCACAATAGCCTATAGCTTATAAACGGGGCTTTTTAGACGTGCAGTTGTACACAAAATGTGCAGTTCTAAATGGATTTGTGCAGTTGTAGAAGTACACGTAGCCTACACAGTTAAAACTAGAAAAAAACTGTCTTTGTCCTTCGATTGGAAGTAACTTACCATGGAAGAAGGGAGGGAAAAGAAGGAGTTGTGCAGCCCTGCCTATATAAATAAACAACAGTACGCCGACTCGTCTCCATGCCTGTCGACTATAATTATTATATTCTTTTTCTGGTCAGCGCCATTTCTACAGAGAGACTTCACACGTAGCCTAAGATGATGCAGTAAAATAAGACTTTACAACATTGCAATAAACCGCATGCATTGTTATTATCATAAACGGCTAACTCTGAAAATGGAAAATGAAAATGAGTGAGTAGCAAAAGGGTTATGCATGTTTCGGATAATTTGTGTCACCTCTCACCTATGCACAACCACCCAACACCTTCACCTTCCCCCCTTCACCCACAACCGTTTGTCTTCCTGTCAAAGTCGGATCTTAATCATCCATTTCTTCATTTCCGCTTATTATCCCCCACCCTGTCATTACCACCAACGGCCTTTCACCTTTCCCCCTATAGCCCCCAATCTCATTTCCTCATCATCAGCTGCCTTCCACAAAACCTTTCAAAGCTCGTTCCTCAATTTTTCTCAATTTTTCTTTCGACGTCGTCGACTCTAACTTCGCGTCATCATTCCTCTTTTCTTGTATTCTCGCATCCTTATTGTCATGATTCTTTTCTCCATGATGATGCTTCCTCCTTCCCTCTTACTGTATCCTTTTTAATTGATTGATTGATTGATTCGTTCATTCATTCATTCATTCATTCATTCATTCATTCATTCATTCATTCATTCATTCAATCATTCATTCATTCATTCATTCATTCGCTCTTTCGGTCGTTTGTTCGTTCGTTCATGCATTCATTTAACCCTTATAGGGTAACCGGGGGGTAAAAAATAACCCCAGCCTACCTTTTTTCGTATAATTTTTTTAATAAAAGAAAATAGACTTTTGCTTTTGTGACTTTTCCTAAATATGTTTTTTCTTCACAATGTCGTTTTTAGCTGTGCCAATTTGCGCTGCCACCTAGCGGCAGACTAGTGTGAAAAGTAAGGTTTCATATTCCAGTACTGGATAAATCATTTCTATATACTATGTAGATGCAAGCATACTAGTTGATAGAACTGAATTGTTGGAGATATGTGGTTCTTGTATTTTTGCATAAGAATTAGCCATTCTTTTGCTGTACGATTTCTATTTCAGGTTGCATTATATTAGTGTAGTTTACTTACTTTTGCATCAAGCTATCGAAATAAATAGGTGATTACAACGCCACAAAAGGCGCCATGGACTCATTCGACCAGGAAACAAAGGGATACACTTGCAGTTACAGGACCAGAAGATGGCCTCTTCTATTTCTTGGTTGATGCAGCAGCGCTCAACGCATAGGCCTACATCATAATTATAGAAGTTGCAGAATCCAACATAGCGAGATCACGCACATTCAGTAGGCCTACGTTTGGACAAGCGCCGTGTGTTCCTGCTGGAAGTTGGTCATGAGCTAACCAGACCGCTTATAGGGGAGAATGTCCTGCATTGGGACAAATTTTTCATTTTATGGCATACAATCTGTGTTAGTTGTAGTACATGTATATTGTTCATATAGTCCGAAACAGCAACTTTTCATGAACCGAATACGATTTTATTGCATTTTTATCACAGAAATAAACCCCCCAAAATTAGAATTTTCAGTTGTGAAAAAATGTGTCCCAATTCAGGCCATAGCGTCCTGCATTGGGACAACGCATGTGGAGCATTGGGACAAACAATCAATCTGGTTCTAATCATATCTAATAGACTTAAATAGAGTATAATATATCATATTCCAGTTGACAATATATAAATGAGTGACTAGAGTAGATTAAACAATAATATTATCAAAAATTTAATCAATACGAGCAAGCTTCCGTTGACCCAGTCAATCATAATAAAAATTGGACTTACTGGTCAATTTCAAGTAAGTGCAATGTATCATATCTTTACCCATCCTGATAGCATTCTGTTTAACACAATATACAGTGAAACCGTTTAAGTTTAATTTCATATGATGAATTTCATGCATTGAGATAGTCCCAATGCAGGCCATGTGCGCATGTCCCAATGCAGGCCATCAGTGGCCAAGGCACTATTTTTGAGATAATGAAAAAGATACTCAGTGAATTACTCCCAAATTTCCCCATATGCTTTGCAATACACTACTCTAACTAATTTTCTGGTATTTTAAGCTAAATAAGCACTAGACATGGAATGCAGTAGTTGACACTGCTTGAGTAAAAAATTAGTTTTTTAGGCCGAAAATTAAAATTTGCAATATCTCTGTAAAACTTATTCTTTAATGCAGGATAAGACGTATGATCAACCGCCACATAATATGCGTTCTCTGTATTATTTTTACACGCGATAATATACAGAGACGACTTCTGTACCACCACTGTCCCAATGCAGGACCTGTCCCAAACCTGGACATTATCCCCTAATCACGAGTCATCATTTTTATTCAAGATTTGTTACTCATTACGTTCAACAATGTCCTTGTCTATCATATAAATTAAACAGGACCGAAATTGGTCAAACATTTCTCTAGATTTAACGAAAATAAATTGGGGGTATTTTTTTACCCCCCGGTTACCAACAACTGTAACCGAAAAAGGGTTACCCTATAAGGGTTAACATCGCACCTATTCCATCAGTTTGAATTCAGAGACCTTTTATGTGGCATCTGTATTTTTCTTTGTGTGATATTTCTATGCCTCTCTATCTATAGTTTCTTGGCCATTTTGTGTGGCAATTCTAGGTCTCTTAAGTGGCATTTCTGGACATCTCATGTGGTATGTCTAACCCTCTTTACGAGTTCATTTCCAGATGTTCTTGTGTGACATTTCTGGACATCTTATGCGGCATTTCTGTAGACCTCTTGATGTGCTCATTTCCAGACGTTCTTGCGTGACATTTCTAGACTTCTTTATGTGACATTTCAAGGCTTCAATTGCGGTCAGATGCTAAGCTGGTGCGGCTTCTATGGTGTAATCAGATGTGGCATTCTAAATTTATAGACGTTGGTATATGTCCGGGTGGATCAAGCATTTGAAGTTAGTGGTTGGGAAGGGATTAACCTGCCTGAAGGGCAGGGATTAAAGAAAAGCAAAACGTCCGTCCACTATAGGGAAGTCAAAGCGGGACGGGGATTATATAGAGAGGAGGGGCTCAGTGTCCGTTCGTAAAACGCTATGTGTGTGGTTGTATAAAAGGCCCATAATATTATGGACAAGACGATTATAGGCAGATTGTTATTACCTTTATATAAATTAAGCGACTGCACACTGAAATTTTGTAAATTCTCTGGCACAAGCATATAGGCGTACGAGGTGGGGGTCCGGGGGGGAATGCCCCAGTTTTGGGCAAGTCGGGTTTCTGGGCAAGCAAACCGGGGGGAAATAATCAAAAAATAAAAGAGTATTTTTACGATATTTCAACCCAACGACTAAAAAAAATGGAAAACAAGGTCGTCAACTTTTTTGCTGAGAAAAAACAGCACTTTTTTCAAGACATTTCTGCCCGACGATTAAAAAAGTCATCAACTTTTTTGTCTGGGATCCTGAAGGATAAATTTGAGCACATAACAACCCATAGCCCAGCATCCTGAAGGTCGCCGAACCCCTGAGCATTTGGTTCTGCAGCGGAGCTAACCCCACCCAAACCCCCTCTAGACGACCCTGCTTATGAATTCAGACGTCTGAGTTGCGTGCAGACGGACATTTTCGAAGAAACAATAATAATATCGTCATGCATTAGGTATCGGCGCCTTTGCCGAAAGACACTGCAGCGGTGTTGGCTGATTATCGGGTTGGTGATGATTATAGTCACGCCCCGTAGATCATCTCAGAGAATTCATCATGGGTCGCTTAACCCCCCCACTTCCAACCTCCCCCCACCAACCCTCCCCCACCCACACACACATGCAGCTGTCTACCACTTTGTGTGCGCAGAAAATTAGGGTTATTGTCCGAGTGGCGAGTCGTGTTGGCGGCGCTGGGTAAATGATGATGATGACGTTGGAAGAATTCGTATCTGCCGGATGGATCGTAAAAAGATGGAAGAAATGGAAGGAGGTCAAACGGAGGTCAAATGGTCGGTTGTTTTGTCATTGTGAAAGAAGAACTTTTTGCCCAAATCTAATAATAATATTCCGAGTGAGGCTGATTGAGAAAAAGAGGAGGACAGGATAAATTGGCATTCGGTGGAATAGAATACAATGAACGGCAAAAGAAAATAAGACAAGAGAAGACAAAAGAAGACAGAGACAACAGAAACCACGGAAATACAAGAAAAGATAGACAAGACAAAGGAAGACAGTTCGCGACCAGACAAGAAAAGACAAAGACACGAAAAGACAAGACAATAAAAGAACAGAGAAACGAAGACAGAGCAAGACTAGAGACGGAATATGACAAGACAAGAGCAGACAAAAGAATCCAAGACAGGACGAGAGAAGACAGGACAAAACAAACACATGAGAAAAGCGAACAAAACAAGACAGTACGAAACATAAGAAGAGAATAGAATAGAAGAGAAAAAAGAAAAGAGAATAGAGGATAGGAGTGTACATGTAGCCTAGATATCAATGTGGCATTCAGCAAGACAGGAAGCCACTCGCATACAGACGGACAAAGACATCGCAAGAGACACCATGCATTCATGGAGTAACTGCAGAGAATGAAGAATAAGACACACAGACACGAAGACGGTCAAAGAAATGACCGTCAGAAAAAAGGCGCTCCATAAATAAGAAAACCGACGACGGTGTGTTTACCAGGCAGCCCACCTACATCATTGGATGATCGCATTATCTGTTCACAGCCACCCACCCACCCACTGGTGAAGGGGGGACCGTCGACCACCGAAGGGAGACAGACGACCAGAGGCCCAGGGCTCCCTTCCTCGGTCCCTCTCTCCCTTCAGGGCATCGACGGTTCAGTGTGCTTCTTCTGTGGCCGTCACGCGGGACTTGACGGAGCGATGAAACGCAAAAGCATTCGACTCCGTATGAATTGACACCTGCACGACGCTGATAACGTTGCTCCACCGTCGAAGGGGAAAGTTGCATCGGGTGGCGCGTGGTTTATGGTTCCGGTGTTGACGCAGGTTTCGACGTCGTAAAATTAGGGTTCGATGACATCTCTCGTGTGGGATTTGACCCGGAAGGATATTGGCTTCGTAGGATTTTGGCATAGTATAGACATTGGATTAGTAAGTTAGTTAACTGTTAGTGTGATATTGGATTTGTATCATAATTGACTAAGTAAGATATTGGCTTAGTAGGTCTATGGTTTCGGCAAAGATTTTGGCTTAGTAGGATATTGCTTAGATGGATATTGGCTTAGGTGGATATTGGCCTAGTAGGATTTTGGCTTAGTAGGATATTGGCTTAGTAAGTTACCGTAGTTAATTGTTAGTATGATATTGGATTTGTACAATATTGACTAAGTTAGATAGGCCCTATTGGGTTATATTAGGCCTGTGGTTTCGGCAAATTAGGATTTTGGCTTAGTAGGATATTGGTTTAGTAGGATATTGGCTCAGTAGAATATTTGCTTAGTAGGATATTGACTTAGCAGGATATTGGCTTAGTTGGAAATTGGCTTGTTAGGATATTCTCGTGGGTATTTGCGTAAGAGTGCACCAGTGGTGTTTATAAATCGCATCAGTTTTGGATGGATAGCTTGGTGATTGTGATTGAGAAAAAGTCTTTGGTGAAGCATTCTCAGCCAATTGAAAGACTCAGATAAAAAAAATTACGAAGTCAGAATAGAGATTAGTTTCTGTTTGGCTGTAGAGTAATGGTTCTAAAGTTATGTTTTGTTGCTTATTAAGTTAAGCCAATACCCTACTAAGCCATAAACGTTTGATTCAGTCAATCAGTCAGTCAGTCATTACTTCAGACCGCATATGATGCATAATAATCAATATTTTTTACGATGTAGCTGAATCTTAACTCAACCGGTGCAGTTTAGATTTTTCTCCCATGCAGACAGTCAAGGCCTCCGAGCGACCGGAAAAAAAACGAGCGATCGTATGAAAGGTCGCAGAGAGAGAGAGAGAGAGAGAGAGAGAGAGAGAGAGAGAGAGAGAGAGAGAGAGAGAGAGAGAGAGAGAGAGAGAGACAGAGACAGAGACAGAGACAGAGACAGAGACAGAGACAGAGACAGAGACAGAGACAGAGAGACAGACAGACAGACAGACAGATAGACAGACAGACAGAGACAGACAGAGACAGAGACAGAGACAGAGAGACAGAGACAGAGACAGAGACAAAGAGACAGAGAGAGAGGGAGAGAGAGAGAAACACACACACATACAGACACACACACACACACGCACACCGTTCGCAGTCTCTGTTAGCCATAACAGAGAAAGCGAAAGGACTTCGTCGTGACTGGTTGATAATACTGTAACTCTGTCCATGATGCTGCACACATGGACACTCTTCCAACCAGTAAACGTTGTCTATGTCTCACTGAGTCTATACTCTCTCAGACTTCTTCTTTCTATAATGCAGGATGATTTCAAGGAAGGAGAACGCTCAAAAACGTTTT
>OX243818.1:10672394-10682394 GCA_945859605.1 Lumbricus rubellus
CATTGAACATAACAACGTGTAACAAAATACGTCTTTACTTTACGTAGAATTAATATATAAAATGATTACTTTAACGATAAGGTAATTATTTGTGACGCTAAAGGCACTGTGGTCACCGTAGAACCTATGTTTCTACAATTATTAGACATTGTCTCAAAGATAATCAAACCAGGCCCAGAGCCTTCTATTACTCAACCCCTTCCGGTGGAACTAAAATGGCGTCCTGGTACGCCGACCAATCAGAATGCAGGAATCTGTTTACCATTGCGCCTATAGGATAATGCCAAGCTCTCAGTAATAGAAGGCTCTGACTAGGCCTATATCTGATATTATCTGTCGGCTGTCGTAAAGAAAGTCGTGCCTCACCGGATTTTGAGCCAACGCTGCAGCAAAAACCTAAAGCTGAATAATTATTAGGAGACTGAGAAAGCCATGTGATGAGACATTGTCAGAGATCAAGGCCGAGGCGACAGTATGGTACCAGGAACAAAAGGAGTGGCAGACAATGAGAGGATGTCGTTGCCCCGTGATGTGGTCATCATCGGGAGACCGGTGGCCATTTTGAAACTGGACGACGAATCAGCAGAGGACGACATCACGTGACTGAAGGACTGTAAAGAACTCTGACTAAGAACTTCATCGAGAAGGAGTGAAGAATTACAAAGAGAAGCACTCGGTGTGGTAGACATGCCAGAGCTGTGCAGCAAAGAGCACTGATCGTTAGGAGCCGGGCATGACAAGTTGGAACATGTAACAGATTGACAGAGACTCTGAGCAAGAGCGCAATTGGCGTGAAAAGAACTGGAACAAGTATTAAAGAATTCGTTGTCGGACGGGTGACTTGAATACGAGAACGCACTCGCAGGTACCAACTCTTCTATCCTGCAGTCAACATTAGTCAGTTTGTTGCCTAAATCCAGTGGATTCAATCCATTGTCTTGTGAGTCATTGTCTTTCAGTATTCCAAACGACATTGGCATTGTTCTGTCTTCTAGTCGCAGCAGCAGATGCTCCTCTGCCTCTGCTTTGTCTTGATGGCTTCGTTCTTCTTCATCTCGTGAGACTGCTTGCTCCTCCTCAGCCGCTGAAGTTCCGTTGCACGGAACATCAACGGTGATGGACTTGTCCGCATCTTCATTGTTCCTATTGCCATGACGTTTCTTCAATCGCATTTTCTTTTCACACGATTCCGTTTTACAAGAGCTGCGCTTCGAGTCTGAAATATAAACGCATCTTCATATCATATGCGTATTGTAAATGAATTTTCATTTATTTGTGATCAAAATCATGAATTTATATAAATTTTATATAGCGCCACTTCGAGAGAAACTTCTCAGAGGCGCTCACGACGTGACAACACAAAACCACGATGGTAGAAAATGGCTTTCAAACCGTTGCGGAAAAGCGTCAAAGAAAGACCAAGAAGTTCGTTACGAAGACTGCTACATGCTACAGGTAACGTATTCCAGAAAGATTGACCGATAGTGCAGCACTGTGGAAGTTCGAGCCACAGGTAAGTAATTAAGTAAGTAAGTAATGTAGTAAGTAAGTAAATAAGTAAATAAGTAAGCAAGTAAGCATATTCTTTAACATGAGATCCCCTCTAGCTATAGCCCGGAGACTGCCAATGGGGATGAAGTATCAGCGACTTCATTTTTCAAGGCCTCGTCATATGAGGGCGGTGGCCAATCCTCTCCCTCGCCGTCTCATCATCCACTGACCATGAGGTCAGCGTACTCATCACAGCTGAGTCGGCTACGGGGTGCTTGTTGAACAGAAATCTCGGGATTCCTTTTAACATAACCAGCAACAAAGCAGCACTCTGGAGAGCAAGTAAGTATCACACATAAAATTCACATAAAACATGCAGAACTTTAAAGCGTTAACAAAGTAATTAGTTTTTAAACAGCATTCTAGCTACAAATGTTTCCTCAAGCATGCAGGTAACGTTGTGCGGCGGAGCGAACGAATCTACAGCCTGGAACGGACAGCACTGGCACATGAAGCTCCAGAGATGGACCATGGCGTATCCCGCTAGGCAATTACACATGCACGAGCATTAAAATCTTATACTCTGAAAACGTTTTTATGAGTTCTATGCGGAAGAGCAGACAAAATGTCTACCGGAAATTCTCCATAGACATCTCACACTGCAATTCCCCCGGACATTTCCCACTGGACATCTCCTGGTAAATTCCCCCCGGACATTTCCCACTGGACATCCCCCGGGTAAATTCCCCCGAACATGTCCCTTCCCCCTCATCTCAAAACGAGTAAACATGAATTAATTAAGACTTAGAGCATCAAAACCTTGTTTGCAGAATCCTGCAATTATAGCAAAAGTTTGTGTAAAATTGTAATAATATCATGAGCATGATAACCTTATTAGACACCTACCTAATCAAGACCCAAAAGAGTTAGAAACTTGCATGACTGTTCAACATTTAAATTTTATATAACCTGTTTGAGATTTTTCATCGGCTGCAGATGCTGAGTTCAGCTTCAGCTTCCGCATCTTTCGCAAGTGATGCTTTCCGTTGAAGTGCTGTCTCGCTTGCAGTTCTGAGTTCAACACCATGTCGCACAGTTCACATCGGACGGACTTGTCTACTCGATCAACGCGACTTCGGAACAACTTCGGCCAAATCTGAAAAATGTTGGTAAAAAAGGTTGGTAAAATCGAATTAAAATGACAAGACAAAGATCAAAATAAATTTTAAGATCGATTACCTGCACATAGAATCTTATAGCTGGCCATTGTTTCAAATAATATTATAATCTCGAGCTATTCAATTCATCCATCCGTCCGTCCATCCATCCATCCATTCATCTACACACACACACACACACACACACACACACACACACACACGCATCCATTTGCCAAGCCGTTCATCTGCCAAATATGCCTCGCTCTTGCTCTCTTTCTCTTCACGGTGAAACGTTGAAAGTGGTGACACCTAGTCCTAGTCGACGGAGCAGCGACTTCAAAGGAGCTCATCTCATCAATTCACTTTTCATATAGCATCGTCGAAGTCGTATTATACACTGTGTCCGGATAAAAAGTAGCCCCACAAACAAGTGTCATAACTCGGTCAAAACGTTTTGGATTTGTCTGAAATTTTAAACACAACAACAGTGGCCATATTTACACGAGATTCCAAAGTCGTTTGCAAATATTCGCGAGTTTGTCAAATTTATGAGCGTTTGCGTTGGAGCACCGACAAATTGAACTTTTCAACATGGAAAACCTGAAAGGAAGTGAAATTCAGCTATTATGGTGCCAAAAAATGTGTTTCTTGTTCTCGGACACACGATCGTAGACGTGGTATAGGTTAATAGCTATCCCGGGAGACACTCGGCTTCATATCCTGCAGCTGTAGCCGTCCATCAGTCCAGACTTTGATCCGGAGTACATGTACTGGAGGAGCGTGTTTTTCGTTCGCGCGTAGCCGCGTATTCATGACATCGATAACCGTAGGGCGTATAGGGCGCGTCTGTTTGAAGATTGGCAGTTGCTTAACCTGGTGATCATCGACAGGACCATCAAACAGTACCGTCTAAGTTTACGGCCGTGTGTCCGTGAACAAGATGGACATTTTGAACACTATATTTAGCTGAATTTCACTTCCTTTCAGGTTTTCCATGTTGGAAAGTTCAATTTGTCGGTGCTCCAACGCAAACACTTATAAATTTGACAAACTCAGGTATATTTCTAATCGGTTTTAGAATCTCGTGTAAATATGGCCGCTGTTGCTGTGTTTGAAATTTCAGACACATCCCAAACGTTTTGACCGAGTTATGACACTTTTTTGTGGGGGCTACTTTTTAACCGGACACAGTGTAGATCGCTATAGCAGAGACTGCCAAAGAGTAAGCTGATACCGTGCGTGCTCAAAAGTGTAATGATTCGCGTGCTAGGCTTCTTTCAATCAAGGCGTCATGGCAGATATATTAAAACTTCACCACTGCATGCTCGTATACATAGGCAACTTTGGCAGTGCCAGTTCCAATCCTGCATGCATGTAAAGGAGGAGGGCGACGCTGATGATCGTCGCTATCAAAAACTGTCGTTAGACTGAAAGAATGCTAGGCCTACTACTACTACTGCCACTACCACTACCACCACCACCAGCACCAGCACCAGCACCACCACCAACACTACCACCATCTCCACCACTACCATTACCACGACCACTACTACTATTAGGCTACTACAGAAATTCATCTAGACAAACCCACTTAACAGAAATCTAACTGAGAGCTTCTACTTGAAAAGACGCTATATAAATCGACGTATACGAATACTTTACAGAGAGTCGACTGTTACATTATTTACAAACATTTACACTTCGAAACACGTAGAGTTTCTCGGAAGCGTAAATTCTGACCGCGTAGCTTCGTCGAACCGGTGACCTTTGTGGAAGCCATAAACCTTGTTAAGTCTTAACAACGCACACATTAGCAAATAGGTTGGAGGTTTATGAGGCGTGGCTCAGTACAGTTCTCGGGGATATTTATACACTGGTCGGTGTTATTTAGCAAGACAGGTCTAAATCATCCAATATGTTTTATGTCATGCAGACCCCGATTATACTGTATATATATAGAGCAAGACTTATATATATATATATATATATATAATTATATATATATATATATGTTGGGGAAATATGAAAATAATAATTCTAAATAAATCAAAAGTTCATCGGAGTTAGGCCTGTCTTCATTTCTAGAAAGTATAAATGATATACTGTATGTGTAGACCTATAGATAGTTAATCAGAATCTATGAAAATGGCGCTACAACATGCTACATGTTTATGTATTATATGCCCATATTATATGTATATTATTATATGTGAAGTAACCATGATCATAACTGTATGCATGTGTACATAATCACATATCATGTATGCATGTGTATGTATGTGTTTCTTTGTGCATGTATGTGTGTAATTATGTATGTATGTATGTATGTATGTATGTATGTATGTATGTATGTATGTATGTATGTATGTATGTATGTATGTATGTATGTATGTATGTATGTATGTATGTATGTATGTATGTATGTATGTATGTATGTATGTATGTATGTATGTATGTATGTATGTATGTATGTATGTATGTATGTATGTATGTATGTATGTATGTATGTATGTATGTATGTATGTATGTATGTATGTATGCATGTACGTATGTATGTATGTATATATGTATGTATGTATGTATATATGTTTGTATGTAATACTATGTATGCATGTATGTTTGTATGCATATATATATATACTAATGTGTGCATGTATGTATGTATGTATGAATATATGTTTGTATGTATGCCTATATATATACTAATGTATGCATTTATGTAAGTATGTATGTATGTATTTATCTATGTCTTTATGTTTGTAAGTATGCACATGTGCAAGCATTTGTGTGTATGTACATGTATATGCACTAGCTGAGACAAAAACCGATCACACACACACATACAGAGAAAGAGAGACAGACAGACAGAAAGACAGACAGAGACAGGCAGACAGACAGAGAAAGAGAGAGGGAGCGCCGAAGAGCAGGCGTCCATAGGTCGTTCTGACAAGTACCCTGTCAGTCCAATCAAAACACGTCAGTCTTCGCTGATCCGTATTGGCAGGTGCCCAGTGCATAGAAAGGCCGCTTCATTAAGGCACCAGCCGACCACAGGCGCTACCAAGGAGAAGCAGAAAAGAAACGGAAAGGAAAAGAAATAGGAAAAACCGGAGGATGATGGTTATGATTATGATTATGATGATTATGACCGTGCAGCCCATCTCTTTCCTTTGCAGCCGATCAATCATTATGATTGGCTTATGGCATACACAATACACATCTCCAGAAACGCTTACATTAAAAGCGGACGTCGTTTGCGCATGCGTGAAGACCGACCAAATGTAGTCAGCGTGACCATGATTGACTGTCCGTGCTTATCTTCGGCCACGCAGTCGTCGTTACTGGAGCACATGAATTTGCTACTCTGCCTGAAGGGGTTTTCCATGCAGAGGAAGCCCGCCGGCTGTAAACGTCTGCACTCTGCTGTTTAGCTTTGCAATTGTCTCATAACAAAAGCTTTGGATGACTAAAAAATTTGTAGGAAAAAATTGATGTTGCTGATCGATATCTCGAGCAGAGCAAATTGCGTCTTTTGTCAACAACTCACGGATTCAACAGTGTCTAATTATATATAGTAAAAAAAATTGGCACTGCATTCTGCATTGCATGTTTGTATAAGTTGCATTATATTGAAATCCGTGCTCTGCAAGTTGGCGACGAACAGTGATGGGAAGTATTTAAAATACTAGTATTTAAAATAGTATTTTAAATACAATCTAAGTATTTTGTACTTGTATTTTAAATACTTTTGTGATCAAGTATTTCTACTTTTACTTAAAATACTTTTTCGGTAGTATTTTGTACTTAAAATTGTGATGATGTCAAAATACTTTTTCAAAATACTTTTAAATCTCACCAGTTGCAAATAGCTATGCAATATGGCATTCTCAACTGCCCTAGGCTTCTTCATAACTCAAACAAAGGAGCCCTTGAACAGAAGGTTTAAGACAAACAATGGCCAGTTAAACAGGCTGATAGTGGTTAGTCATTGTTGCGGCACATCAATATGCTGATGATACTCAGGCATACGTCCAGGGGCCAGCTTTAGAGGCTATCTCACTAGTAGAGAAAATTCTCATGACTTCGGAAACGATTAGCGCCTGGATGTCGTCCAACCGCCTCAGGCTTAATCCTGGAAAAACACAGTTTATTTGGGTTGGTAGTCGCATGCAAGTTTCTAAAGTTGATATGCAAAATCTGCAACATTGCTTTCCTGGAATGACTTTTTCTACCACTGTGCGTGATTTGGGTGTGACCTTGGACCAGGAATTGACCATTTCTGTTCACGTGAGAAATGTATGTCGTACTTGTTTCTACCATCTTCGTCAGATTCGCTCGGTGCGTCGCTCTCTTACAACTAAAGCTGTCACTACTCTGATGCATGCATTTATATGCACGAGAGTTGACTATGGCAGTGCCATTTATGCGGGCTTAACTCTTTCACGCATTAATAAGTTACAATCTGTCCTTAATGCTGCAGCTCGTCTGATTGGTGGCATTCCAAAGTTTGGGCATATATCAAGTTTTATACGGGAGGAACTGCACTGGTTGCCTATGCAAAAACGTATTGAGTTTAAGATTCTAATGCTCATCCGTACTTGCCTAGCAGGCCAAGCTCCGATCTACCTTATGGAACTTTGTGTGCCTGTGCTATCCATTCCAGGCCGTAGATTCCTTCGCTCTGCAACGCATGGTGACCTGGTTGTTCCTAGGGCTCGATCTTCCACAGTGCTGCATAGAAGTTTTGCTATGGTCGGTCCGTCTTTCTGGAATAAGTTACCTATTAGTCTCCGTAATGAACTTCTTTGTCTTTCTTTGCCCCTTTTCCGCAAGCGTTTGAAAACCATTCTCTTTGATTATGGTTTGGTGTCAGGTCGGGAGCGCCTCTGAGGAGTTCTCTTGAAGTGGCGCTATATAAATGTTCGATTACAATTACAATTACAATTACAATTACGGATGGCTGGGCACCGCTGCCCACGGCGGCGAAGTTAATTACAGGTGAATTTGATGTATGGTGTAGGGGAAGAGTTTACGGATCACATGTACAATAGTTGTACACGTCTCTCTTACATATTAGTTTTATGAGACACCAAATTGACCCTCATATATTTATGTTTGAAATCAGTTTGATGTTTGACACCGCAATGGAAATGTCTATGCTGATAAAATGGGACATAGACTAGATGTTAACTATCTACATGTTTATAAATAGGACAAATGAAGATGGCTATTGGCTGGTGGCAATTGGAACTTATGAGACCTTAAAACGGGCACAGAGTTTCATTATATTAATGGATCACAGACTACATAGGCCTACTTGACAATTACAACATACAGGAAGACACCTGTAGATAACACTTAGTTGACCAATGCTGGTGTATTGTATTATTATCACAAGGGCTCCCACAACACAGACTTCGAACATTTACTATTAGCCTAGAGACTTTGCTAATGGGAAGAATTGTGACAGGACGTCTCAACATAGCAGATTTTGTAAGGTATAATATGTTGAGCTTGTGTTCAGCAATGGAAATTTTTTTGTCCATCCTATTGGGCCAGATTACTGAACAAAACTTTATATATTTTAGTGATTTTAAATTTTGATAAATTACACTGACCAATGACCATTTTTTGCATAAATAGTAGGCTACCGATATTTTTCTATGCCATTAAATTATGTGTGCTTCTGTGGATCTTGATGTTAACCGACTCTGACTCGAACTTGGACCCCATCTATAGTGTCTTGGACTCGAACACCTTTGGACACCGACCATTTAAAAAAAAAATCAAAATTCCATGTTAAGAATTTTTTGTCGCAATTTAATATGACTTGCTTATTTCTTATATAGTTTGGTAGTGAGTATTTTGTACTTAGTATTTTAAATACTTTTCCAAGCCAAGTATTTTATACTTGTATTTTAAATACTTTTGTAAAAAAGTATTTTTACTTGTATTTTAAATACTTTTGTGATCAAGTATTTTTACTTATACTCAAAATACTTTTTGAAAGTATTTTCCCCATCACTGGCGACGAAAACGTTTGATGACCTTTGTTTAGTCATTAAATTGATGACTTTTTCTAGTCACTTGGCAGAAATTTGTCTCAAGTTTCCCCAGAAATGTCCGAATCGCCGCATAAAAATTTGATGACCTTTTTGTAATCGTCCCACTTAAAAAGTGCTTTTTTTATTAATTTTAACCGACTGCAGTTACCTTTTTCTACTGATTTTCACTACACATGACTACTTTTACAACTGCACAAATTCTTTTACAACTGCACATTTTGTGTAGAAATGCACGTTAAAAAAGCCCTGGATAGGCGCGTCCAGACACTTCTTTTTCTACACTTTAAGCGCTGACTCTATAACGTATAGGGTAGGGTGGGGAAAGATGGACAGTGGGGTTAGATGGACACCCAACACAGAAATTAAAGAAACGTCATTTTCTTAATGTCCATCTTACCCCGGTGTTGGGGTAAGATGGACACCGTCTTTCGACTAGTTGTTAAAATACACGCGGTCGGGTACCAGCGTACTGAGAGGGGTGTGGCCTGTCGGTGATTGTCAGATGTAGGAGGAGGGCGTGTTTTGACTAAAGTTCAATAAGAAGCTCAGTCAAATGGCTAAGGAAATTCTGTAGACAGTAATTGTTCATCGTCTATCACTTGTATTTTATTTAATAAATATGTATATCGGCTTGTTATTTAGCACATTAAAGCAGACACCTCGTGGTCGCATACTGTGTCACTGTCTGTGATACTCAAGGGTAGGGTGTCTGCCCATTGTAGCCCTGCAAGAAGGGGTAAGATGGACACGAATGCTCATCACCGAATTTATGTATTTCACAACAGATTACTCAACAACTCGGTGTTTATATTGACTCTACGTAGGCCCTCGCTTCATTTTGGCCGTTCATGTTGCAGTATGTTATCAATTTTTTTGTAACAAAAGAAGTAGTGTCCATCTTACCCCACGAAAGTGCTACGTACGGTAGGCTACTGTAGGCTATGGTAGGTTAACATGTCACGATATCTGAACGATTTTTTTCATTATGAACAATGACGGGCATCACGCACACACATATAATTGTGTAGACTCTGCTAAAAATGTAAGTGAATATAGTATGTTGTAGAGCTGCAAGTCTCACCTGTCCATCTTACCATCACATTGTGTCCGCCTTACCCCCACGCCGGGTAAGATGGACATGACCTGAGGAGGTCATACTTGGATGCAAATTGCAGGAATTTGCTCAATCATTGAAGACTTTTTACTATACTGGTTAACAATACCGTGATACTTGCATACAATAGCATGTTTTAAAACATGTTAAAAGTTTATAGGTATTGTCAT
>OX243818.1:10684894-10724894 GCA_945859605.1 Lumbricus rubellus
AAGAGAGAGCATACGGTGGATAATCAAGAAGAAAAAGATAAGTCTTGAGTGGACAACGAGGTGACAGAAGCGCTGAAGCATAACGAACAGATAGAGGGAGGAAACAATCAATTGCCAAGCAGATAAATGAATACACGTACATGTAGCATGCATGTCAGAGATGCACTTGCATTGCACAATGCATAATTGCACATAGGCTCGCACATAACACATGGGCTCACTAAACAAACATGTTCGTATCCACGAGATCATTCTAAGATTCAGTTATGCAAGTACGTACATCTGAATGTAGGATATAATTATGTATAGAGATACGTACAGTTTCATAAGCAACTCATAAAATACATTCAGCTACAAACAGACATGTCTATTTTTACAAACAAACATGTCTAAGCTTATTTATTTAGCCAATTCAAATTCAAATTCGATTTAAACATTTAGGCCTAATTAATATTATTTGCTAGAAATTGCGATGTAAGTATTCAATTGTGTAATCTGAAATGTTGCATCTTACACTAGGCCTATTAAAAAATATATATTATGCGCTGGTTGCTCAAATTTAATCGTAATTTTTTGTCATTCATTTGGTAAGATAGCCTGACCCATTTTACCTTTTCGACCTTGGTGTCAAGTTTCGTTGTTCTACAATCTATATGTAAGATTGTATTTAGTTGCATTTCATGTTGAGAAGTCCTAACGATAGACGCATGAGTTAAGAACACGCAAGAGTTAAGAACACCCAAGAATTAAGAACACGCAAGAATTAAGAACACGCAAGAATTAAGAACACGGATGAGTTAAGAACACGCAAGAATTCCTTTGCATTAGAGAGCTTTCAAAAATTTGCAGGATTAGACAAACATATAGACTGACACAGATAGACAGACAGACATATGCATTATGCACATACGTAAAGGGATACACGCAAATACAAAGGCACTACAACAGACACATTATAAGCCTATATGTTTCAGATATAATCAGGTTAATAGACAAGATAAGATTAGGCAGGTCAAAAGGCGCGTTGCACTTAATTCAATTACATAATATAAGCAAATACTCACTCCGTCTCTGTCTGTCTGTCTGCCTATCTGTATGTCTGTCTGTCTGTCTGTCTCTCTAGCTCTATGCATATTATATATATTAACATGAAGTAGGCCAGTGCAGAAAGCGCATCTGAGCAGGTTTCTTGAAGAAGCGCTATATAAATCAATCAATCAATTCCTCATTCTTTTCCACATCCTCCGCCTCCTTCGCCTCCTCCAAATCATACATCCTAATCATCATCATCCTAATCATCCTAATAATCCTAGTCATCATCATCATCATCATAATCATAATACTAATAATTATAATCATCGTCGTCATCATCATCATCATCATCATCACACCACACCACCACCATCGTCGTTGTCGTCGTCTTCATCATCATCATCGTCATCATCATCAACATAATCATCACCATGCACCACCACCACCCCCACCACCACCACCACTACCACCACCAGCACCACCACCACAACCACCATCACCACCACCAAACATGTGTGACGTTTCCACTGTGAGTCTGTTTCCAAGCTCACTGAATTTATGTCTTCGCCGCGAGTCAGACGATGCCATCCAGGGAATAACGCCTCTGCCTACTTGTTACTTGCGGTTAGCTTTCTTGACTCACCAAGAGGTTCATCTGGCCGCGTAAATCATCCTTCTACTTTATCCCAGATGAAGTGAATTTGCTGCAGCAGCAGCAGCGACTTTCACAGACACTTCAAAGAAACTCTGTCGGTGGAGGTTGTGTCGACCACGTGGGCCACGGGGAATAACCTGACCTTAGATCTTCAGGTTCTTTTAGCGAACATGAATCTACAAACTGTAGTGTATCTCGTGGCTCTAAAAGAATCTGGCGATTACCACCACGAGATGGGCTGCAGGGAGCGCCGCTGAGCAGTTCATCCAAGAGGGCGCAATAGAAGTCCTAAGAATGAATTAAAATATGAATGCAAAATGAGTGAATTGATAAAGGAAGATAAAGTTAAGTAAGACGATCTAAATAATGAAAGGAACAATAACAATAGCAATAACAGCTGTAGGCCCTAACAGTAATAATAGTAATGACAATGATGATAATAATCATGTAATAGTAATGATGATGATAATAATAACAATAATAATAGTAATAATAATAATATTATTATTATTATTATTATAATAATATTACTGTTGACAAAAGCTCCGAAGAATAATTATCGCTACTATATTATTATTATTAGTAGTAGTAATAATTATTTTATTATTATTATTATTATTATTATTATTATCCTTTTAATATTTCCGACAAACAACATCAGACACATAAAGAACCATAAACAACAGAAGCGGTAGTCATTGTTCTAAATGATGATAAAAGTTATTAGCTCTCCTCTGGGTCTGACTCGGCTAAAGTGCCTCGAAAGGCCACCGAGTTGAAGCGCTGGACAGTAATAGAGAGGCGTTGCAGCAAAAAACAGGTCTCTCTCATAATCACCGGACGACAATGTTAGGATGCGGCCTAAATCAGACAAAAAGTCGAGGCCAATACTGCAAATGGGACCTAAAGTCTCAAAGGCTAAAGGAATGAAAAAGTGAGTGTTTACAAGAGAGACGTATTTAGTGTTTTTCCTTTCCGTAGCAATCTCGGCTGCCGCGCCCGCCGTCGAAGCCGTGGCCTGGATATATGATGGTGCAAGTGTGTCAACCACTGTCGCATCCCACACAAGATGACGACCCGCACGCCATTGAATCATGGTAAGGCCGTCTGGTCGTCTACCATCCGTGCGAAGAAGACCTGGTGGTTCTTTAATGGACGGTATTCCTGCCTTTGAAAGAGAGCGGTATACAATGTCATTGATCGTATTATGTCGAGCTATTCGACCGAAGCCGAGAGAGCAAGACAGGCCGTGGCTGCCTCTGGCGTCAATTTGAGCTCCGCAGGCGCAAGTGTGGGGTTCACATATTGCGGCCCCAAGTCGCAAACCGACGGCAACTCGAACATCCTCGTTATCCAGACGTAGTCCACATGCGGTTATCGGCAACGCATGGAGCCAGTCACTAGCATGGGGCGATGAGACTGCTTTTAGTCGTGCGATGTTATATACATCCACTGTGTTTTCGAGCAGTGTCTTCGCAGTTTTCTCCAACAAAGGTTTGTCCCATGATGCTTGCTGATTTGTTGGCATGATTCCTGCTTCATCAAATTCTGTCTTGGAACGCCACTCGGTTGTCATCGTTTGAAAGTGTGAGTCATGTTCGAGATTAATAGAACTGAGAATGAGAGTCTGGAGAGGGAGAGTGCTTGCAGCTGAAGCCAGAAAGGCTGGAAGTGCTAGCGAAGACGCTCTCCGAATCCCCAGACCACCCATCTTTATGGGCAATGAGGCTTGTGTCCATTGGTTATCGTCTAGATAATACATATTATTATTATTATTATTATTATTATTATTATTATTATTATTATTATTATTATTATTATTATTATTATTATTATTATTATAACACACATTTATTTTTTCCAAAGAAAATAACAATTATTATTATTATTATTATTATTATTATTATTACTACTATTATTATTACTATTATTATTGTTATTATTATAATTATTATTATTATTATTATTATTATTACTATTATTATTATTATTACTATTATTATTATTGTTATTATTGTTATTATAAAATAACAATAACAATAGTTATAATGATAACAGAGCACGTCCTCATCAATCATGAGTCCATGACGCTGCATTGTTTGACAGCAGCTATGAGTACTGTTACAGTAGTGTAGCTTTACAAGACGGAATCTTCAATATGCTGGTGACATCTAGTGAATTTAATTAAATATTAATTTCGGTCTTACTCACTACGTGGTGACACGATCGAATCTGTCCAAGGTCATTATATAAATACATGTATGCTATGAGGCTGCCATGAATTTGAAGTGCGGACGACTATATTTTCTCAATCTCGGCACACGAGCGTAGCTAATGAGTCCTCTTCTCTGTCGTCTTATCCCGCAACCGACAGTGCACAATCAGTGCAACTGTCAATACTGATGCATACATGTACATACATACATACATGTACATACATACATACATACATACATACATACATACATACATACTTACATACATACATACATACATACATACATACATACATACATACATACATACATACATACATACATACATACATACATACATACATACATACATACATACATACATACATACATACATACATACATACATACATACATACATACATACATACATACATACATACATACATACATACATACATACATACATACATACATACATACATACATACATACATACATACATACATACATACATACATACATACATACATACATACATACATACATACATACATACATACATACATACATACATACATACATACATACATACATACATACATACATACATACATACATACATACATACATACATACATACATACATACATACATACATACATACATACATACATACATACATCCGGGATCCGCTCAACCGCGCTTGACTGGCTTCGCTCCTATCTCTTCAATCGCCGACAGACGGTGCTCTTCGACGGGGTCTTCTCAACCATCCGCTCTCTCTTCTGTGGCGTCCCTCAGGGCTCTGTTCTCGGCCCGCTGCTGTTTCTGCTCTACACCGCCGACGTGGGTGAGCTTGCTACAAGTCTCGGCCTAGCATCTCATTTCTATGCCGACGACTCCCAGCTCTACACGTGGGGACATCCATCAACTGTCGAGCAGCAGAGGGGAAGAATGGAGCTTGGCATTGAGCGGATCGCCGACTGGATGCGGTCGAATCGACTGCGGCTTAACCCCGAGAAGACCGACTTCCTGTGGTGTGCGACCAGAAGACGGTGTCTCCATCTCGACACCGGCGCGCTGAGTGTCTGTGGGGCCCTGATACGGCCTTCGACTTCCGTGCGCGATCTCGGCGTCCTGCTGGAGTCAGATCTGTCCATGAGGCGCCATATCGCCTGGACAGTAGGTTGTTGCTTCCGGCAGCTCCGTCTCATCAGGAGCTGCATCAAGTCCTTGCCCTTTGAGGCCGCGAGGGCGGCCGTCGCCGCTTTCGTCACTTCCAAGGTGGATCGCTGCAACGGCTTGCTTGCCGGCGCGCCTGCGTGCCTCTTGGACGGACTCCAGTCAGTGCTTAATGCCGCGGCGAGGCTAGTCTGCAACAGGAGAAGTACGACCACGTCACGCCGCTCCTCCGTGATGTCCTCCACTGGCTGCCTGTTCCATCTCGCATCGAATTCAAGCTCTGTTTGCTCGTGTTCAAATCGCTTCACGGAGCTGCGCCCGAGTACCTGCGCGATTGCTGCATAGAGACTCATTCCTCCGCGGCTGGGCTTCGGCTCAGATCATCCGAGAGGTCTGATTTGCGTGTGCGGAGAATGAGAACGTGCTTCGGCGATCGTGCCTTCTCGGTCGCTGGTCCTCGTTGCTGGAACAGTCTTCCTCTCGATATCCGATCAGCAGGCTCAGTGGACTCTTTTAAAGCCAGGCTAAAATCACACTTGTTCGCTAGGGCTTATCCGGTGTAGCTGTTTTTTGTAAGGCGCCCTTGTAACGGCATGGCTGTGTTACTGCGCCATATAAATCGTCGCTATTATTATTATTATTATTATTATTATTATTATTATTATACATACATACATACATACATACATACATACATACATACATACATACATACATACATACATACATACATACATACATACATACATACATACATACATACACACACATACATACATACATACATACATACATACATACATACATACATACATGCATGCATACATACATACATACATGCATACATACATACATACATACATACATACATACATACATACATACATACATACATACATACATACATACATACATACATACACACATACATACATACATACATACATACATGCATGCATACATACATACATACATGCATACATAGCCTACATACATACATACATACATACATACATACATACATACATACATACATACATACATACATACATACATACATACATACATACATACATACATACATACATACATACATACATACATACATACATACATACATACATACATGCATGCATACATACATACATACATGCATACATAGCCTACATACATACATACATACATACATACATACATACATACATACACACACACACACACACACATACATACATACATACATACATACATACATACATACATACATACATACATACATACATACATACATACATACATACATACATACGTCGTACATACACACATACATACAGCCACTTCGAACAGCAACAGCACATGCACTTAATATGAGACTCAAGACTCTTCATATACCGAGACCCAGACGTGGAGATGATTGAAGGATTCGAATCACATGCACAGCGGGTAAAAGACCAACTCGTTACCATGCAGTAAATAACGGACGAACTTATTAAAGTTCTTTCAGCAGCATCCAGTCGCCTCTACGTCTACGTGCTTGCAGATGCTGAGAAGAACTAATCGTTGAGTTTTTTAGGTGTCTGCTATACTTTCGTAGACACAGACAGACAGACAGAGAGGCAGGCAGGCAGATAGCCAGGCAGGCAGGCATACGCAAGCAAGAACACAGATGGGCGCATAGGCAGGCAGAGAGACACACAGACAGAAACATGGAGATGGTCACACTCACACATGTGGACAGACACACACACATACATGCACACACGTATATAAACACAAATGAGTAAGCACGCAGACGGACAAATAGACACACACAGAGACACCGAGAGACTCAGATACACCTGAAGACGCACAGAAACGCAGACAAACAGCACCACAGACATGCAAATAGACAGACAGACAGACAGACAGGCAGGCAGACAGCCAGAAAGACAGGCAGACAGACAGACGTAGATCTACTCTAATTATGTCCGCAGGCGGCCTTCTGTTTTAGAAGGTTCGTCTGCTGCAGCAGACTGGATGACTCGTCAAGTTTAATGGAAGACAGAAAAAGAATCGGTTTAAACTAAAGACTTTCTCATGTACCGTAGCGCTGCGTAAAGTAGACACAGCTGATCGAATACCGTAGCGTTGCGTAAAGTAGACACAGCTATCGAATACCGTAGCGTTGCGTAAAGTAGACACAGCTGATCGAATACCGTAGCGTTGCGTAAAGTAGACACGGGTGCAGTTTACCGAGCAAGATCAATCTCAATAATTATAAATCAACACTGCCAGACACAGCATCGGATTATTTTACCAGTTTTTCGTTCTCCGGCTCACTCAGAAGAGGTCTTTCTCCAATGCTTGCGGCTGAGAATGCCGCTACTTAGGCGCTACACAAATTATATTATTGTCTTGAATGCAGACATAATTATTTGACAGCTGCTGTTCCTGGTACACGTCTTGTGATTCACAATAATTATTGTATTTTTTCATCTAAGGAAGTCTCTAACGTAATCATAACCGTAACCTCGTATTTTATACTGAGCCAGATTCGAAGCACAGGGCACCAGCTTATTCACGAGTACACCTTAAGCTTACCATGTTTGCAACTATCCAACCGAGAGGGTTGTTCTGCGCAGCGAAACTGAAGACATCAGGTTCTGCCTATAATTACGGTTTTCAATGTTAAGCATGTGCAGCAACGTTGTACAATGCTGAGCGTTAATTGTAATGAGAGAGTTATACAATTTCAGTTGTAGTGTAGTATATGATTTATTTGAAGTCTCTGAAATCCCGGCATGAAAGATGTAACAACGTGGAAGGAACTTCATGAATATTCATGAATATTAAACTGTTTTGTATTGAAGAAGAAGAGTGGCTCTCTAATTATCTATCTGTAAAAAGTTTTTCTCTTCCAGTACAGGTCACCTGCATGACCACTAACCAGTCAGATGTGTTATGAACAGCGCATTCCTTTGTAACGGCATGTGCTGTATTAAAGCGGTGTATAGCTTCTAGGAATACAATACAATACAATTCACTTTATTGCAACCAGAAAACAAGAAAACAACAAAAGAACAAAACATGCATGCATTGGCTACAAGGGGGCCCAAAAGGGATGAACATCCCGCTGGGAAGGGTCACCCAAGTAAAAAAAATCCCAAGAAAAATTAATTCCCAATTAATTCGGTTTAATCACTTCTATGGCTAGTCAGAATCAGCTGTAAGGCCAGTTAGAGACACCGTATAATGGCCATGCAGTCAGGGTCACCTTTATGGCCAGTCAAAGTTACCTTTAAAATCAGTTAGAGCAACCTTAAAACGTAGGGTGGCGATAGGAAAAACTGCAATGAATGGATTGGAAAAAATATGGAAGGATAGGCATGTGAGTACAGATACGAAAAAAGACTCGTGAGGGCTTTGATAATACCGACAGTACTATATGGTTGTGAGACATGGACATTGGACAATGACCAAGATAATGAAAAAAAGATTAACGCATGTGAGATGTGGATTTGGAGGAAGATGCAGAGAATATCTTGGAAAGAAAAAAGAACAAATGAGTGTGTGCGCACAGAAATTGGTATAGATATGGATGAGTCGTTACAACAAACAGTGCTAAGAAGAAAGTTGGTTTTCTTTGGTCATGTTATGCGTTCAAATGGTTTGGAGAAAGATATGATGCTGGCATGCGGTGAGGGAAGGAGAAAACAAGGGCGACCAAGGAAAAGGTGGTTGGACGATGTTCAAGAAACAACGGGAATGAATCTGGAACAACTAAGAGAAGCGACATCAGAAAGAAAGCAATGGAGAAGGCTGGCCTTGTCGATCGCTAGAGTTCAACGAACTGACAACACAAGGTGACAAGGTGAGAGCCACCTTTATGGCCAGTCAGAGTTACCCATGTGATCATTGAGATCTACCTTTATGGCCAGTCAGAGTTACCTTATGATCAGTCAAAGCTACCTTTATGGCCAGTCAGAGTTACCCATGTGATCATTGAGATCTACCTTTATGGCCAGTCAGGGTCACCTATCGGTCAATTTTTATGGATGCCCATTGCCCAAGGATCCTTCTCTCTTCTCCCTAGGTCCTAGGATATACAAGTGACTTCCCCTCGTTTTTAACTTTAAGGACCCTTCTACTCTTTTTTCTGCCACCTTGTTCATGTTCTTCTACTTCTTCTCCTCCTCTTCCTATTCCTTTTCTTGTACATTTTCTTGGCCTTCTCCTTCTCTTCCTCTTCTTCTTCTTGTTCTTCCACTTCTCCTCCTCCTCCCCTTCCTCTTCATGAATTTCTTCTTCTTCTTCTCCTTATCTTAATCTTCCTCTCCTTCTTGCTGGTCTTCTTCTTCTGCTTGGTCTTCTTGTTGGTCTTCTTGGTCTTCTGCTTGGTCTTTTGCATCCCTCTTGCACTGCTCACGCAAACTTGCTTACACGTTCATAAACGAATATCCACACATTCCTAATTATACATAATCAGCTCCTTTGCAACACACACATACACACAAACACACACACACACACACACACACACGCGCGCGCGCGTTTGCAAGACTACCCGCGGGGGCCGAAGGAGGCGCCATATTTTCTCGGTAATCATGATATACACAGCTGGAGGCAGGAGGCCACAGGAACCATCTGCGTTATATATCACAAGAACACGTTTCGTGTATACACAACTGCAGGCCTGTTAATTTGTAATTTATATCCCACATTGTATACGCACGCATATCCTCTCAAACACTTACATGTATGTATCAATATGGACACGAGCCCACGTCTATCTATGTAGGGATACACAATATATATACATGTATATATACATGCATGATATATATATATATACATGAAATATATATATACACAATATATATATACATGAAATATATAGACGTGGTAAATATCATGTATTCTGGATGAGGCATATTAGCGGATGACACTGCGCGTCGGATAGTGGATAGGTGTGCATATAATATATGTATTGGCAATCTATTATATAAGATGTTGTTTGTGTGTATGGGATTTAGTCAGACGTTTGCGGAAGGTGCTTAGCAGAATGATGCCGACACCACCATCAACTTGCATCAAGGGCAGACGAGCCAAAAGTTGTTTTTCGAAAGCAGATGTAGCAGACGGCTGGTGAAGTAGCCAGCGGCGCTTTAGACAACAGGCAGACAGACAGACAGACTGACAGACAGACAGACAAACAGGCATACAGACAGATAGATAGACAGACAGAAAGACAGATAGACAGACAGACAGGCAGATAAACAGACAGAAAGACAGGCAGACAGATAGACAGACAGATAAACATACATATAGATAGACAGATAGACAGATACCGGTAGATAGACAGACTGATAAACAGACAGACAGGCAGAAAGACAGACAGGCAGACAGATAGATAGATAGACAGACAGATGGACAGGCCCACAGGCAGGCAGGCAGACAGACAGCAAAACAAACTTACGGTGAAGGTCAGACTAAACAGACAGATAGGCAAAGGCAGAGACAGAGCAAAATAGAAGGACCAGACCTTGGACAAACAGAATACAGATAGAGCTAGAGAGAAACATATATGGAGGCATGCATGCAGACAGACAGACAGAGACATATAGGCATACAGAGCGACAGAGAAACAGAGGCAGACACAGAGAGATGCCCCGGGATGCGGGAAGATGCCGTTTCTTCGATGATACGGTGGCTGCAGGGCACGTGTGCGCTCCCTTTGGCATGTATACCTTGTTGTCTCCTTCTGTGTCCGCATGCGTATGCCTTTGTATCGCTGCTTCTGAGCCTGTATACCACTGCCAGATGAGAAAGCATGAAAACCGGGCACCGTTGCAGGTTATTTGTTGTTTTTCCTCGGTGCCTTTGTTCCCAGGCTCTTTTTCTGATAAGTTCTCGCGTTGAGAGATATTAATTGATTCCATATACACTTTATACAGTCCACTTATTGACAGCCAATAAGGAACTCTCTTCACATGCGTTCCCGTTTTCACTTTACCGACTCCAAACCAACCGAGCCTGCTGTATGCGTGTAGCCTAAGCGAAGTGAAAAATACCACTATATAAGCATTCAATGGAGGTATGCCTACTTGAAAGGCATGAAGCTCTTACTATAGATCAAAGCTGAACAGAAACCTTTTTTATTCTTCGCAGAAATAGCCTATCTCACTTTTTTGGTTTTTTCGTCTCGTTTTGCCCATTTTTTATGCGACCTTATTTATATATTTAATGTCTTTAATAATTTTTAAATTTTATTTCATTTCCTTAAAACGACACTTTATTCCGTTTTTTTTATTTGTCTTTGTCGTTTTAACATTAGGCTAAAAGGTTATGTCTACAATTATTAAAGCACAGTCATTTTCTTTGCTCATGTTGAACTGGGGATGCTGTGATGTTTAAGACGTTAGGTCGGATTTGATTAGATAAGATTGGATAAGTTATGGATGGTAGGGTAAGCCAATCAATGTAAGGTAGACAGTAAGGTAAGTCAAGCCAATCAATGTAAGGTAGACAGTAAGGTAAGTCAAGCCAATCAATGTAAGGTAGACAGTAAGGTTAGTCAAGCCAATAAATGTAAGGTAGATTGTAAGGCAAGTTTTGGGTAAGGCTTTGAAGGCATTTTAATACTATGCAAGGGTTTATGGCCAGTGATCAATCTAGCCATGTCTGGGAGAAAGTCCCCCAGGCATGAGATTTTCCCCGCCAGACAAATACGACAGCTGTTATTTACGTGTAAGCTTATATTAAAGGCCTGTGCAAAAATCCCTGTTCAGAATAATGCAAAAGCGTTGGATTGAAGTGACAAAAAACGTCATCAGATCTAAAAGTATAGAATTTAAACGAATTTGCTACAGTAACTGGATTGATATGTTTTCCGAAAGCTGAACCAACCAACCCCCCAAAGCAGAGGAACCAGATTAAGCACTGGGCTTTGGCAATGCCAATGCGGCAATGTATGCTTGGGTAAGAAATGACGGGCAAAGATAAGTTTATGTGCAGTTCGATAAGGTATTCTGGGTTAGACATCGAGTGCTTAAGGTAGGGATATCTAGAGTTAGGTAAAGATATTTTTGTCAAGGCACGAAAGGACAAACTATATAGGGTGTACGATCCGGAAAAACAAAACAAGGTGTGAGAACTCATACTGTAAATAAAAGTAGCCAATACGTGGGGTATGATTTAGTATGGAACTGACGACTGTAACGTTTTAACACTACATGGTATACACTGTACAGCATGATGAGGTCAGGTAAGATAAAGTAAGGTAGCAAGTTTAGCTAGGCAAGTATGGTTTGTCGGTATAGCCTATGGCAAGTCATGCTGTGCGCTGCCGTATACAGCGCGAGTTACAAACGCTAAATAATAACGGCAAGTCAAGTAAGTTGAGACAAGTTTGGTAAGTTAAGTATAATTATGGTAAACAAATTATGCAAGACAAATTTAGTAAGAAAAGTTCGGGAAATGAAGTATGGTACGGTACGCCAAGAGTGGTGAATTAACTATTGGGACAAAGCAAGTCCTACGAGTGCCTTTGATCTGAGTACTTTCCATTAAAGTGTTGGCTTTCAGTCTGGCTCCTCGTCCAATATTATTATTAATTTATTATGAAATGTACCCGTCATTCCGACGTATAAACACAAGTTAGATGAATTTGAAACAAGTGCATGCTCGATTTGTTGCATTTTTGTCTAATCTACACTTTAACCAACTGATTCTTCAAAGCTAGGATCGAGTCTTGGACTGGGCAAACCCTCCAAAACGATGCAACGCCAGAAAATGAACCGGTAGCCTACTCTTCGCTTAGCTTTAGCGGTATGTAGGCCTGCCCTTCAGAAAGTGGGAGTTACGATCATGATGTATGAAGACGCCAGAACGAAGCCAATACAACACACGAGAATACCAGTACGGTAGTAGGCTAGTAGTATACAACCCGCTTTCATCTTCGCTCTCCTATGACAACCTAATTTAATGTTGAGGTTTGACGAGTGCAAAGATATACATAGTCGGGAGAAGTAAACGAAAACAATTTCCACGCTTGTCTTCCACGTGAATTATAATTATAGCTTGTCAAGAAAGACGAAAGCAAACGGATCAAGATAATTATAGATCGATCGCTAAGGCCACAACCAAGAAATGCGGCAAAAAACAGTTGCAGAGAATAATGATACACAATGAATAAAGATACATAATGAATAAAGATACATAATGAATAAAGATACATAATGAATAAAGATACACAATGAATAAAGATACATAATGAATAAAGATACATAATGAATAAAGATACATAATGAATAAAGATACATAATGAATAAAGATACATAATGAAGTGGCAGACAGTATCGACTCTTTTAAAACCATGCAAGAAAGATACAAGTCATATAAGGCTTCTACGAACTTACTTGTTCACTATGGCTTATACCTCATCTATTAGCTGCTTTGTGATGCACACAATGATTGTAACGACATGGCTGTGTTACGGCGCCACATAAATTGTCATTATTATTATTTTTTAATTTTTAACTTTTATTTTTTACCCAAGATATTCATGATCCCTCAGGTGTTCAAAACAATATCCGGAGATAGAAATGATGTTACTCTGGAACGGCCTCATCTTCGCCAATATTTTGGGTAAAAGTTATTATTATTTGAGGTATCGCTAAAAGGAAAATAATTCAAGCCTTCAAGGTTTATTTAGACTCCTTTAAATCAACAATGCTTTATTCAACAACCGAGTTACATGTAGTTCACGCGCCAATTAATCTCTACCACTCCATTTCAACTGGCGCCAGTCCACAGCCTCGGCGAAGGAGGAGGATGATAAAGATGAGCTTAGCTGTTACGTATAATATATAGGGGCGTTAAACTTCACTGCTGCTTCTACCATTATTGCTGCAATGCTGCTGCTATGTGATGCCACCACTGCCACTGCTACAACTACTGCTACTGCAGCTGCTACTGCTACTGCAACTGCTGCTGCTGCTGCTACTACTACTACTACTACTGCTACTGCTACTGCTACTGCTACTGCTACTGCTACTGCTACTGCTACTGCTACTGCTACTGCTACTGCTGCTGCTGCTGCTGCTGCTGCTGCTGCTGCTGCTGCTGCTGCTACTACTACTACTACTACTACTACTACTACTACTACTAATAATAATAATAATGCCACCACCACTACTACTACTCCCGCTACTTCTACTACCACTACCACTACCACCACTACTACTACTACTTCTACATTACTACTACTGCCATTACCACTTCACCATCACCACTAGCACTATCACTGCCTTCACCACGGCACCAACTATAACTGGCTATGCTGCCACTACTGCTATTACCACTACTGTTACCATGGGCGTCCGCAGCGGGGCGCAAGGGGGCGCAAGTGCGCCCCCCTGGATTTTTCGCATAGTTGCACATAAATTTAGATTATTTGGTTGTGATTGTTACAATGCGATTTTCAATGTGATTATCGATTCGTTATACAAGTTTAACCTATATATCTTTCTTTAGGCGCATAACGTATAGGTAGGCTATAGGATTCTCTCGTGGTAATATGGAAATTCAAACTGCCACCCATTAAATTTAGACCACGTTACAATTATTTAAAAATTTGCGCCCCCCTAGAAAAATTCCTGCGGACGCCCATGACTGTTACTACTAATAATTTTACAAATACGACTACGATTACTATCACAGTTGTATGATTGCTGTTAACAACTCCTACCATGTATGGCGTCTTCATACGGTAGGCGGCTCCAGCGCAGAAGTTCGTCGATTGAAGTTGAGGTGCGAGCAACGATAGAACAGTTGAGGGTGCAACGACCAGGTCCATCGCCCTACCCCCGGTGGCCGCAGAAAGAGGAGGGGGACCGTAGGGCGACGCCGCCATGACGGGGGTGCTCGACACCCGCATAGGGTTGGCACTGGCCGGGGAGCATAGTCCGGTGGCACTCCCTTGGTACTGCAGGGATCCGCCGTCGTAGCGCAGTCCAACGGGATTTGAAGGGTCCAGACCTGAGTAGTAAAAGATGTTCATGTCGAAACTGGTCCGGTCCTTATCGAGCACTAAAGCACCACTGTAGCCTACTCGACAGCAGGTGAGAGTGGGAGTGAGAGGGTCACGAGGCGCCTCCACACGTTTCCAAATCAGTTCAAACTTTCCGCAGGCTACAACTCACTAGCAGCAGCGGCCGCGCTTACGGTAGCGACTTGTTCTACTGGAGAAGAGGAGAGTTGCTGCCGGTCGGCACAGACCAGAGGGGAACTAGAGCGCCGATCACGTGTCTTCCGCTGCTCGAATAGGTTGCCAGGAACCTTAATCTGTCGACGTCTACTGAAGTAATTTCTGCCGAAGGAGCCGGCGAAGGCATTCACTTCTTTAATGGCCCATAAATTTAGGGGTTTGCTGAAGGGCCTGTCTATCCTTCTCCTCATGCAGCCTGGGGCATCAGTTAGTACAGCCTGCAGCTGAAGACAAACGCCACAGAGGAGGAAAGAGGAGGGATGCCTTGGGGGGGGGGGGGAGAAGGGCACGTTGGAATTCGTGTCACGCTATCCGAGCATACCTTTGTTGATGCTTGTATCCAAAAAACTAGTTTGGCATATACATACATATATAGTCTAATTATATATGCATGTATAATTGTATACATGTGTATATATACAGAGTGGGCCAACAAAAAGTAATTGGCTACGGTTTTTTTGTCAATATCTTGGCCGAAAACGGAATTTTCAAATCAATTTTTAAGATCTTAAACGCAATTCGCATCTACGTACAAAAGCGCAATATTATTTCATCGAAATATTTTAAACAGAACAAAGGTTAGGCTATCACTCTTAGTGAGCCCAAGCACTGTTTTCGACAATCTTAAAACGTAACGCAGCAAAAAAGATTAATAAGTCGCATTTAAAACTATTGTTATAATCAAATAAACCTTATAATGCCAGATATAATCATCATTGTTATTATTATTTAGAAAAGAAACATGTACATGTATACTAGCGAAGCTGCACGTCACTATGACATCTTTTGGCAAGATGACTACGAAATTGCAAAATAAGGAATTTTTCAGATTCAAATTTTGCTACTAAACCAATAGAATTGAACTTTACGAGACATTGAAATGGCCAAGGTTTCAATGACAGACAAATGTGTATTCAGATACTTCATGAGCTAATCACCATTTACTCTGATGAAGTGAGAGCGGGCAAATAATTAAGAGCAAAATTGAAAGTTAAGAAATAAGTATGCCATTGACGAAGAGAGATCGACTCAACATCAATATTATTGTTATCGTTTCATTGAGTAGAACTAATAGCCCATTAATCCCCGGATTTTTATCCGGTAGATTATCCCGTGTGAGGAGGTATACCGGAGAAATACCACAATCTGCGGCCAGATACAAGAGCGATAAATGACTTGATGGCCGCATTGGAATTGAAATGCGAATACTTGCTTCTGCAACACATCAACAAGGCCATCAAGAACTTTACAAAGAGACTGAGATCAAGTGTGGGCACTGGTGGTGAACACATTGAATGCAAGTTGTGGAGCAATATCAAGTTCATTTGATAACAATCACCTGAGATGCAAGTTAATAAAAATAGTTTTTGCTACTTTTAAAAACCAGTGGTTGGGCTCATTAAAAGTGATATTTATAACTTATGTTCCTTTTAGAATTTCTTGATAAAATTTGACTATAATTGTATTTCGATTATGCATTATGCCTTTAAGGGCGTAAAACCTGATTTGAAAGTCTTATTGTTGACCAAAGTATTCGCCAAAAACCGCAGGGTATTATTTTATTTGGCACACACTGTATATATTGTTGACCTTTGCATTTTTTTGTTTGTAGGCTGTGATGTTCTGTCCTAACATTTCGCTCTCCTGCTCCAGACGGATTTACAGTCGCTACTATTCCATAATTATTGCCGCCCAAGTTCGTTCCACTACCCGTCTTTCTGTCCGTCCATCCGACCATCCGCTTATGTATAGCTCACGGTGACTCATCCATCCATCCACCCCCGCCTGCCTCCCTAGTATACCTCCCTCTATGCAATCCATCCATCCATCCATGCATCCATTCATCCATGCATCCATCGATCCATACATGCATACATCCATCCATCCATCCATACATACATCCATCCATCCATCCATACATGTATACATTCAGCCATCCATACATCCATCCATACATCCATCCATCATCTCCTTCCCCCTTCTCGTAAAAATAATAATTCCAACATGGAAATGTATACATCACTTGCAAATTGTTCAACTCATGCCATGTGCCTTCTCTGTTTATACATGAGAAGTCGAGAAGCGCACAGTTTATAAATATTAGTCCAATATTGGGGTACGACGAATAGGGCTTCTAGTCTTCGTACAAAGGACCTACACCCAGAAAAATTTTCAGAGAGTCCATTTCGGGATCCAATGGATCCAGTGTCTCTTTGGAAAGTTTCAACCTGGTACACCCCTAAATATGCCTATGCATGTTCGTAACGTCCGCAAACTTCGCCGACGCTTAGGCTTATACTGTTTCAACTATACGTTTAGGAAATGGCTCCGATATAATTGGTCCTTCGTCTAGGCCTGCTCTGGCTTCACCACAGCTAAGTAATCGACATCTTTGTTTGGCAACCTGAGCTTTAACTTGTTAAAAGCCGACGGTTTTAATCGTCCAAAGCGCTCAGACAAGACTCTGAGCACTTCCATCTGCTCAGAGCATTCTTTCCGCTTCTCCATCCCTTCCCCAATCTCTGTCTGTGTCCTTCTCTGTCCGGCCGTCTGTCTTTTTGTCTGTCTTTTTGTCTGTCGTTGCCTCTGTCTTCCAGATAATCCTTTCCAGTCCCTTGCTGATGTACTGCGGATTAACGGAAAGCAGACTAAGAATGTTCAATAGGCAGAATGCATGTATTTAAATATATACTGTTCATATACATATATACATTGCACATATATGTATATACAATACATACATATATATATATACACGTATGCATATAATGTACGTACATGTATAATAGATATATATATTACACAGGACGTAAACAGAGCAAAATGTTAGGCGACTTGGGCATTTCATGTACTGCTGTGGGGCATCTTTCAATCAATCATCTTATGCTGAAAGACTATTATAGGAACAGTGATAGACCTATAATGTAGAGGCTCAGAATAATTGTGGGCGCGGATTTTGCCAGTGGGGAATCATTATAATAAAGGTATCAACGTGAAAGGTTTAACGAGGTACTGTAAGACAAGTCAAGGAAAAGTACAAGGAAAACAAGTCAGATGGGCTATAGCCTACGGGCTTCTCTACTTGTCGACTTTCTGAAGGTCTAGACTACGTGTGGCGAGATTTTTAGTAGGCCTAAGCCTCTTCATAATTAATTGAACATGGTTGCGTCTTAGTTATTTCCAACAGTTGTCCAAATGGAGAAATGTTGGGAGCGAATTTATGGATGGGCGATTATTGTGAGGGGTGGAACCGTGGAACTATCCGCCAAACCGTCCTGTCGAATGTCGCCTTATGCTTGCTTAACAAAAGCCTTTGAAAGCTACTACCGACGTCTATCGTTCGATAAAGAACCTTTATGGAAAGAAAGTTCCAAATGATTGTACAATACCTTCTTACTCGCTAGGAGTCTTTTTCGGTTTAATAGCTAAACGCTGGACCAAACAAAGACTTCAAATTTTTTCCCCACGTCCGAGGCCAAGAATTTTTGGCACCCCCCCCCCGTCCAAAGTTTCTGTATCCGCCCTTGTGGCAGGACACATTTCGGAATAAACAATAAAAGTACCGTAACTCATGAACTTGTTTCCCATCTTGCCTATGTATGTATTTATATATATATACACTGTGTCCGGATAAAAAGTAGCCCCCACAAACAAGTGTCATAACTTGGTCAAAACGTTTTGGATTTGTCTGAAATTTTAAACACAACAACAGTGAACATATTTACACGAGATTCCAAAGTCGTTTGCAAATATTCGCGAGTTTGTCAAATTTATGAGCGTTTGCGTTGGAGCACCGACAAATTGAACTTTCCAACATGGAAAACCTGAAAGGAATCGAAATTCAGCTATTATGGTGCCAAAAAATGTGTTTCTTGTTCTCGGACACACGATCGTAGACGTAGTAGGTTAATAGCTATCCCGGGAGACACTCGGCTTCATATCCTGCAGCTGTAGCCGTCCAGCAGTCCAGACTTTGATCCGGAGTACATGTACTGGAGGAGCGTGTTTTTCGTTCGCGCGTAGCCGCGTATTCATGACATCGATAACCGTAGGGCGTAGGGCGCGTCTGTTTGAAGATTGGTAGTTGCTTAACCAGGTGATCATCGACAGGATCATCAAACAGTAGCGTCTAAGTTTACGGCCGTGTGTCCGTGAACAAGATGGACATTTTGAACACTATATTTAGCTGAATTTCACTTCCTTTCAGGTTTTCCATGTTGGAAAGTTCAATTTGTCGGTGCTCCAACGCAAACACTTATAAATTTGACAAACTCAGGTATATTTCTAATCGGTTTTAGAATCTCGTGTAAATATGGCCGCTGTTGCTGTGTTTGAAATTTCAGACAAATCCCAAACGTTTTGACCGAGTTATGACAATTTTTTGTGGGGGCTACTTTTTAACCGGACACAGTATATATATATATATATATATATATACTATTACTAACATCTATTAGCATGCAATCATACAAATAACCTCTAGGTCAGGGGTTCTCAAACTTTATTTTTATTGTACCCCAAGTACAAATATCGAATGATGGCGTACCCCCCAGCAAAGCCAGGTCAGAAACAAAGTACCATTGCGAGGTCTCCTTGCAGTGACAACTGAAAGTCCATTTAATCATTGGTGACATCGTTTATTATAGTAGTATATAGAGAGCAAAATTTAGTTTGAATCATATAATTGTATCAACAAATTTAAACGGGACAAATTGTTCTATAACCCTTGTAAGAAAGAGACAACCTATAGTGCTGTGCATGGGTTTGTTTAGACTAGCCTACAGCACAGATTTAAAATATCTGGTTTAATATTTGTCAATTTCAAACGCTAATTTGCCCCCATGTTGGATTTTGATAGCAAAAATAGTTTATAAACCAGTTTCACCCAGATATGACGTGCTGAAAGGAATCACAAAATTTAGAGCTCGACCAGAACTTAATCCTTAGGCCATTTCAGCTCGCTTCTATTGAGCTCTATATAGGCTGAGAATTTCTGGTTTTGGTAATTTCAACTTTTTATACATTACTTGTTCCAAAACTATATTAATAGGCGTATAGCATAAATATGTTGCATGCACTGTGTAACATGTCAGTCTAATTATATTTTGTGAAATGAATTATAAATGGCGATGTTGTAATATGTTGCAAGGTTAATATTATTGCCAATCAAAGAAAGATGGACACGAAGTCGAACTCGAAGAAAATTTATATTTTTTGAATTTTTCGCGTACCCTTTAACGACGCTTGGCGTACCCCCTGGGGTACGCGCACCACAGTTTGAGAACTCCTGCTCTAGGCTAGCGTACAACATTTCGTCTAGCTATTTAAAAACGAGACTGCACTAATAATAACCCCCGCACGTACAATCGCAAAATCCAAGCAGCATTCTTACGTCACGTAGTTTTCCGACATGTGAAACTGAAAGCGTGAAATTCCCGAGTGTGAAATTCCTGATTCTGTACCGGATCACAAATGAACCATTGCGTCGACACTCAAGCAAACGAACGAAGGCAAGTAATAATTATTACACCGCAGCGAAAGTTTAGTGTTGTGTCTTTTTAATTTAAAATGGCGGCGAATATAGAAGTTCCCAATGAAACGAAAGACTGTCACATTTGTCGGAAGCCGTACGACGATCCGAAGCTGCTGCCGTGTATTCACGCTGTCTGCAAGAAGTGTCTGCAAGCATCCGCAGGAATAAACACGCAGGAGAATGGCGGAGGAGTGACAATGCCTTGTCCAATCTGCAAGGAACCGTTTTCCATTCCACCGGAGGGTTTCGACGGATTGCCAACGGATCCATTTCTAAGCAGACTAGCGAAGGAGGATACTCAAGAGAATCTGAGGTGTGCTGTCTGCCTGGACAGGACAAGAGAAACGAACGAAGAGGATGTTCTGCTGGCGGTTGATTCGTGTTCGGAATGCCAACTCAAAACTGAACTTTCTGGCAGTGCTCAGACCTTGAATGGAGGAGTTTCAGAAGCGCGAGACTGCGACATTCACCCGCATGTAAAACTAACTTTGTACTGCAAGAACTGCGAAGAAGTGATATGCGACTCGTGCTCTGATATGTCTCACCAGAAGCACAAGTTACTGAACACCAAAACAGCCGCAGACGCTTTCCGCGATACGCTTGAGAACAGTCGCTTGTCGTCTAGTAAAGCGGCGACTTTGCAACGTGTGGAGGAGCTTGAACAGGGTCTGCTTCAACTGCGTGAAAACGCCGAAGGCCTGAGAAAAAGTGTGCATAAGAGAAGAGAGAGTATTGAAGAACTGCTGGAGAAGCATGTACAGTCATTGATTAAAGACATCGAATCAGAGGAACTGAGGCTGGTGGCTGAGAACGAGAGGATTGGCAAGGAACATGAGCTGCACGTTAAATGTCTGCATTCTTTTGAAAGCTACTGCAGAGAAATACTGGCAAAAGGATCTCCGGATGACATATGCTTTGGCACGAGGAAACTCAAACGCAGATCAGATGAGCTGGTGAAACGACATGACTTGGCGGCAGAATTTCAACTTAGAACTCCGCGATATGTGCCTCCTGAGTTTAGAGGGTCAGATCTTGACGAGTTCCTCAGCGAAGACGGTTTCAATATAATCGGATACGTTATAGGTGAGAGAATGTCTCAAGTAATTTCTTAACTTTAACCCTTATAGGGTAACCGGAGGGTAAAAAATAACCCCCAGTCTACTTTTTTTCGTACCATTCTTTTGAATGAAACATAGAAGACTTTTGCTTTTGTGACTTTTCCTAAATATGTTTTTTTCTTCACAATGTCGTTTTCAGCTGCGCCAGATTGCGCTGCCACCTAGCGGCAGACTGCTACGAAAATAAGGTTTTATATCCCGGTACTGGATAAATCACTTCTGCGCTTTGTAGATATAAGCATAGTGGTTGTTAGAACTGAAATCTTGGAGATTATGTGGTTGTTTTTTGCCACAAAAGGCGCCGTGGACTCATTCGACCAGGAAACTAAAGGATATACTTGCAGTCGCAGGACCAGAAGATGATCAATGCGTCTCTTCTATTTCTTGGTTGATGCAGCAGCGTTCAACGCGTATGTCATAATATTATGGAAGTTGCAGAATCCAACACGGCGAGATCACGCACATTCATTACGTTTGGACATGCACCGTGTGTTCCAGCAGGAAGTTGGTCATGAGCTAATCAGACTGCTTATCACGCACCGTTCCGTAACGGCGGACATAATTATGTCATCAGCCATCAGTCTCTAGAGCACTATTAGCAATTGGAGTTGAGCCACCAGGTTGGTCCAAATCAAACCGCCACTAAGAAAGGAGGTCGCTGCCAGAGCTGCCTTCGACAGATTGACCACAAAGTCGAACACCGCTGTTCCAAAATAATGTAATCATTCATAGGTGCAATCACGTCCTAAAAGTTGGAGGGGACCATAATGAATCACGTCCTAAAAGTTGGGGGACCATAATAATAAAGTCAGGGGACCACTCAAAAGTTGGGGGGGACGCGTCCCGTGGGTCCCATAGGGTGGTTGCGCCTATGTAATCATTTTGTATGCGGAAAGCATGGACAAAAACGTATATCATACGAATGCATAAGATGCCCACTGAAACTGTAGAAAATCTATTACGAGTGTACTTGTCACGGAATGTTTTTATTTTGTCAGTTTTGACAAAACTGACAAAATAGAAACATTCAATAATGTTGTCTATGGTTTTTGTCCATCAAATAAATTAAACATGACCAACATTGGTTAGATATTTCCATAGATCTGACGAAAATAAAATGGGGGTATTTGTTTACCCCCCGGTTACCAACAACTGTAACCAAAATAGGGTTACCCAATAAGGGTTAAGCTGAATGTATGTATGTGTGTATGTATGTATGTATGTATGTATGTATGTATGTATGTATGTATGTATGTATGTATGTACGTACGTACGTACGTACGTACGTACGTACGTACGTACGTACGTATGTATGTATGTATGTATGTATGTATGTATGTATGTATGTATGTATGTATGTATGTATGTATGTATGTATGTATGTATGTATGTATGTATGTATGTATGTAGTCTTATCATAGTTAGTATGATCAGATAGGCCTTTCAGCTTCTTCTCCTCATGAGTCGATTCACATTAGGCTATCCTCGGCTGTTACAACATATACTCAAGCCTACCTGACTATGTCTTGTAAAGTTTATTATTTGCTATGATTAAATACTTGAACTATGTATGTATGTATGTATGTATGTATGTATGTATGTATGTATGTATGTATGTATGTATGTATGTATGTATGTATGTATGTATGTATGTATGTATGTATGTATGTATGTATGTATGTATGTATGTATGTATGTATGTATGTATGTATGTATGTGTAACGATATCCTTGGTTCCACCCATACGTTCTTACTTTGATATATATATATTGTTGATTAGTAATTACATGTGTTAAGTTAGGGAGAGGCCTTAGTTAATGATTAGCTAATAATTCGAGCGAGAATTATTACATTGTTCTGTTTAATTAATCAACCAGTGCTATAACCAGTGCTTAGGGGCAAAATATATTAAATTAGTGGAAAGCATTGCGGAATATTACAACGATCAACGATGACATTAATTACATGTGACGAGCTGTGGAATCAGAGTCGGCTGCTGCGCATGCGCCCTGAGTAAAAAATTCGGTTCGGGGGAGACGAGAAGGAATGGCCGTCTAAAGTAGATTGATGGTTGTTGATTGGCGATGAGTATTCGCGAGATGTTGTTGGACGGTTTCGTGACATTTGTTTGATCGGATATTAAAGCAACGGAGCCGTTAATTTAGTGTCCTAAAATATGGACAAGAAATCTGGATGTTCGTAAAGCGTGAGAGACCGAAATAGCGTATTACTAACAAGTAATTGACGTTGAAATTCAACCTTCATTGGATTTCGTAGAGCTCCGGCATTACTTCTCGCAACATTGAGAAGTGACAGTAAAACTACAAAAGTTATATCGAACGGTAATTGGACGATAAATACGAAAAGGAACAATTAATCTTCAATTCGCAGACAGCTACATGGAAGAATAACAATCTACGAGCAGAAAAGCACGGTGAAGAGCAGCGATGATGAAACTGAAAGGAGTCATCTACAACCATTGTTAACGGCGCCTGGAGAGACGACAAGAAGCATTGACCGTTTCGATCTACAGCTTCAGCCAAGAACATACAACGCGGGAGGGTAATTATAGTAGTAATATCCCTCAAAAATATTTTATTCAGCACTGGTTTAAGTAAATAAGTATTTAAACTGACATTTCCACGACCCTAGACATAGAATTCATTAACTATATAATATGTTGATATATTAATATTCATGATTCAAATATTATTTTTATATAAAACATTGTCTTGTTGATTGGCTGACATTTAGAGCATTGACCCACATTGCGACAAATAACCAGATAGTATGCAAATTGGTAACCTGATTTCAGATTCGAAATCTGGGAATAGTTTCCACTAACTAGCGAGCCATAGTGTGGTATCTACTCCCGTTACAGTATGTATGTATGTATGTATGTATGTATGTATGTATGTATGTATGTATGTATGTATGTATGTATGTATGTATGTATGTATGTATGTATGTATGTATGTATGTATGTATGTATGTATGTATGTATGTATGTATGTATGTATGTATGTATGTATGTATGTATGTATGTATGTATGTATGTATGTATGTATGTATGTATGTATGTATGTGTGTGTGTGTGCGTGCGTGCGTGCGTGCGTATGTATGTATGTATGAATGTATGTATGTATGTATGTATGTATGTATGTCTGTATGTATGTATGTCTGTATGTATGTATGTTTGTATGTATGTATGTATGTATGTATGTATGTATGTATGTATGTATGTATGCATGTATCTATGTCTGTACGTATAATTATTTGCACGCTTGTTTCAGGTAGGCCTATATGCATATAATTTCAGCTATTATAGGCATATATATCTGAACATTATAACGTTTTTGTTAGTGGCTGACATTGTCATTGTCTCGTTTCTTCATTTCTTGATGTCTGCTTTTGACAGGTTTTGGTCGACAAAAATCATCAAAAATAACTAGAAAGGAGCATATAGCCACACTGAATGAACGGATTTGTGAACTGAAAATTGATCTGAAACAAAGGAGGCAGGAGAATCTAAACTTGCAGAAGGAGGTAGAAGAGCTGAAACAAACGATACAGGAGAATCTAACCTTGCAGAAGGAGGTAGAAGAGCTGAAACAAGCGATACTGGAAAATCTAAACTTGCAGAGGGAGGTAGAAGAGCTGAAACAAGCGATACCTGAAATCTAAACTTGCAGAAGGAGGTAGAAAAGCTGAAACAAACGAGACAGGAGAATCTAAACTTGCAGAAGGAGGTAGAAAAGCTGAAACAAACGAGACAGAAAAATCGAAACTTGCAGAAGGAGGTAGAAGGGCTGGAACAAGCGATACTGGAAAATCGAAACTTGCAGAAGGAGGTAGAAGAGCTGACACAAACGAGACAGGAAAATCGAAACTGGCAGAAGGAGGTAGAAGAGCTGAAACAAAAGAGACAGCAAAATCAATACTTGCAGAAAGAGGTAGAAAAGCGGAGGCAGGCCCATGAGCAGCGCCAAATGTCAATTGAGGCATGGGAAGAACGGTCAAGAACCGATCCTTCTTGTCCACGAAAGAGAAGAACGAATTCAGATGGATATAGCATTATAGCAAGCTTACAACAGCTGGAACAAACGGCAGTAGCTAAGCAATCAGTGGAGCGGCAAATGCACCGGGAAAGAACACGTAATCACGAACTTCGTGAGCGTCCACGCCGTAGTTGTTTAAAAAACGTTTTTCTCGTTTTATATTTTTATTTTTAAAAAAGCGTCCTTTCTTCGGTTTTTTATTTTTAGTATCGCTTTTCCACGGTTTTTATGTTTTATATAACGCCATTGATTGGTTTAAGGTTTGTTATTATTTGTTTTAATTTCACTCTTGTATGATTTCCTTACGTTTTCAAAGTACTCTCAAGGATTCGCCTACTTAATAATTTGTTTAACGTCATCATTTGAGAAATCAGGGCTTTTAACGTGCAGTTGTACGCAAAATGTGCAGTTCTAAATGGACTTGTGCAGTTGTAGAAGCACTTCTGTACAGTTTAAACTAGCAAAAAGAGGTAATTGTCCTGCGATTGGAAGTAATTTACCACAGAGGATGCTAAAGGAAAGAAGAGGTTGTGCATTTCTAAAATTCCTTTAAAACAGGAAATACAATGTAGTAGGTACTTACAAGAAATGATATTTACAAGAGTTTGATTTAAACTTCTTAGGCCTATAAGCTTGAATGAGTAACAATAATTTTAAGTACGATATGATATAAATGAAGGGCTTTGAGCAATAACCCGGTATGTCGACATACCTATGTCTTGCAAAACGACCGGAAGATAGTAATCTACATGTATCTACCCTGTCAATTTTGTACAGATCTGAATATTTCTAGAGTGGTTAAAAAACACGTTTTGTCAACATAATATGGTATTTTGAATTCGGCAGACTTCGACCATAACTCTACTGCACTGCATGTAACTCATGAAACATTCTCAAAGACAATTAAGAAGCACTTGTTTAGAACGGTTCTTTAGCTACGTTAAGCGCCTTCGTGAGGTTAATGTAAGGCGCTAGATAAATGTTCATATAGATAGGCCTACATACAAACTGCAATATCCCGGTATGACAACAAACAATGACGTGCTTTTCTTTTTTGTATTAAAACCGGTGCAACAATGAGGTTAGTTGACATAACCTGTTTTTGACCCTACTTGCCTTGAAATTAAGCCTACAATTTCAACGGTTAACCTATATACAGGGTGGGCCATAAAAAGTAACCCCTTACTGTTTTTAGCCCATATCTTGACCAAGCATACAAAAATTTTAATTAAACTTTGCAGTCTTAAAGGCAATTCATATTTACGCACAATGGTAAAATTTTATGAAAATATTTCTAAGATGAGAAAAGTTATATCATTTTTAGTGAGGCCACCCACCGTTTTTTGATGATTCAAAAGCGAAACGCAACAAAAAGTAACAAAAACACGATTTTATTAAGTCTCATCTCAAATAACTGTTGTCAAATAAACTTGGTAGTGCTTCACAACTTGTGTTCAAAGTGCCCACCACCAGTGCCAAAACTTCTGTTGAGTCTCTTTGCAAAGTTCTTGATGAACCTGTCGAATAATCTGACAGATTCCTTATTTACCAATTTGATTGTCATCTTGCTAAGTGACTTCTCAGTGACGCGCAGCTACGCTGGAACCCTGTTTCTTTTTTGAATAGTAATAATAATGATCATCTGGCAATATCAAGGCTATTTTAAAACAAATATTTGAGATGAGACTGTATAAAATTGTGTTTTTGCTACTTTTTGTTGCGTTACCCATTTGAATCGTCCCAAAAAATCGGTGGGGTCTCACTGAATGTGGTATAACTTTTGTTATGTTTGAAATATTTTTGATGAAATTTAGCCATCATGTGTAGATATGAATTGTCTTTAAGCGTGTAAAATTTCATTTCGATATTCTTAGTTCTGACCAAGATATTGGCCTGAATAATTGAATTGGTTTTTTGCAACTTTTTGTTGCGTGGCGTTTTTGAATCGTCAAAAAACGGTGGGTGGCCTCACTAAAAGTGATATAACTTTTGTTGTGTTTGAAATATTTTAATGAAATCCGGCAACCATGTGTAAATATGAATTGTCGTTAAGCCTGTAAAATTTCATTCCGAAATTCTTACTTCTGGCCAAGATATTGGCAAAAACCCGTAGGGGGTTACTTTTTTATGGCCCACCCTGTAGATGTCATTAAAACCTCGTGTTGCACTGCCTTTGCATAATTTCTATATTGACAGTTACTGTACTACAGGTATGGTGACTTACCATCTTGCATGATTCTCGCACTGTGTAATAGAGGCAGTCTGGTGCAAGAATAAGGTATGCTGACCTATACCAGATTACATGTGAGGTGTTGCAGCTGCTAGAAAACACTTTGTCCACATAATCTGTTATTGCACCCGAAATGATACTGATGACTGAGTGTTCGTGTTGTAATAACCCGATTTGATGCACAATGTTTTTAAAAAAATGCTAATTTCATCTTTCACATTGTATAATGAACCAGTATCGTTTCAGACAATTTTAAGGTACATATTGCTTAAAACAGCTTGAAGATAAAATGTCATCAAATGGCTCAGATACAGCCATTTGAATTGTTAATTCTTTGATTACTTTGAAGTCATTTCCTAAACAGCCAAACTCATGATTTCCGACATACCTCGTTATTTAGTATACATCTCGATTCTCTAGTCTTTACTTCTGATTAGATTTTGACTGCATCATGTTGATCAGCATGGTCTTAATGCATGCGGACTTATGTTTACAATTTAAATTTGAAAGGAATTCAATACCTCTATTTTTTTATTAAACCAAAGTTATTAAGAAAAATAGGCTAACTGTTTTAGGTTAATGTCACATATAATTAATTTTGGCCAACTAATAAAGTTGGGCAACTTGCCGAATAAGATGAAAATTGTGCAAACAGGGTTTTCAAAATTAAATGCAATTTAAGATGTTAAAGAGTCAAATTATTTTCCGTTTCCGTTTCCATCGTTTTATTCCGCCTTTTTGTTTTTCTATAATGAAATGACGTTTTTTCGGGTTTTTAAATTCCGTTTCCATAGTTCTTTTACATCTATGGTTTAAGCAGAAGCAATGATGAACTGGAGGTTCAGCAAAAGCTGAACGTACGCGTTGAGAAACTGGAGGTTCAAGAAAGGCTGAACAGATGCGTTGATGAACTGGAGGTTCAACAAAGGTTGAACAGATGCGTTGATGAACTGGAGGTTCAACAAAAGCTGAACAGACGCGTTGAGGAACAGGAGGTTCAACAAATGCTGAACAGACGCGTTGATGAACTCGAGTAGCCTATTTATTTGTGTATCTTAGTATACCCAGGCCTAATGTGTGACAGATATGTCCGACTGTCTAATGACATGAGGTCATCTGCTATCATCTAAATAAAAAGATCTATCCTCAGTGACCAGAAGGAGTTTTATCACATCTTACTTTAAAACGCTAATTGGCAAAAAGTTTCTGGTCATGATGTTCAATATCATCAGATCTATTGTTTATGTCATCTTAAGATTCAGGTAAAATAATATAATTATTTCTGGTCCGGCAATTATAATCATCGACTATAGGTGTCGCTTCATTTTCAATATTTCCAAATGCGCCACCATTTAACTATTAACATGGCATTCAACAGCTCGTGTGCTTCGTCATTGGATTATTAACATAATAGACGAGGTACTTTATATTAGATTTAGAAACCCTGATTGCCTGTCTTCTTTCTACACCAGCCGTCTCCAGTACCCGATCATTTGTTGTTTTTCTCAGTATATGATATTCCGAGGATTTTTCTTATACCTTTCATTTCAAATGCCTTTGTTCTATCCTCATCACTCTTTTTGATTGTCCAACTCCCACAACCTTTGAAAGCTACAGTCGTTCGATAAAGAACCCTCATCGAAAGAAATCTCTAAATGATTGTACAATACCTTCTTACTCGCTAGGAGGCTTTTTCGGTTTTGCAGCTAAACGTTAGACCGAACAAAGACCTCAGCTCGACGTCGTTATGTAGCCCTAGATCCATGGGCGTCCGCAGCGGGGCGCAAGGGGGCGCAAGTGCGCCCCTCTGAATTTTTCGCACATAAATTTAGATTATTTGGTTGTGATTGTTACAACACGATTTTCAATGTGATTATCGATTCGTTCTACAAGTTGAACCTATATATCTTTCTTTGGGCGCACAACTGATAGGTAGGCTACAGGATTCTCTCGCGGTAATATGGAAATTCAAACTGTCGCCCATTAAATTTAGACCATGTTACAATTATTTAAAAGTTTACGCCCCTCTTGAAAAATTCCTGCGGACGCCCATGCCTAGATCCATGAGACCGAGACATTGGGCTCCTAGACCGATAGGCCTACACAGAGTCCTTGACAGTTTAGACTATTCGAGAATCAAGACTGAGGCTTTCAGCATTTATTCCTCATGGCAGGACACATTTCGGAATAAACAATTATAAAAGTACCGTAACTCATGAACTTGTTTTCCAGCTTCCCATCTTGCCTATATATATACAAAAGTCTATTAGCATACAATTATGCATATAATATATATAATATACAATATTAGGCCTATAATACACATAGGCCTATGCCCATTAGTTTTCTGTTTAGGGCAAACACTGGCACACGACAAATGTTATAGCGCAACATGTTCAGAACTAAGAAGAATTTGAGCGAGAGCTAGGCCTATAAGGGAAGAGCTTCAAAAACAACCAGACGTTCGTCAGTGTCTAAAAAGTCGAGAGAGCAGGGCCGGATTAAGAAATGTGAGGCCCTGCTCGGAAATTTTTTTGGGTTTCGATCGAAAAATCTGACGACCTTTTTTGGTTGTTTGGTCAAAATTTCTTTACATGTAGGCCTATGGGCCTACCGATTTTTCCTGTCCGAAACAGCTGACGACCTTTTTTAGTCGTTTGGTCGAAGTTTTTCGTCACAATATACCAATTTGCCCCCAATTTTGTGTGTGTGTGGGCCCCTAAAGTGTAGGGGCCTGCTCGGACGAACATGTTGGACATGCCTTAATCCGGCCCTGCGAAAGAGGGCCTTAAGATCGAGAACAAGACATGAAAAACATGTATTGAGACCATACAACTCTTAATAATAAAATTATAGCATATATTATATCTATCACGTAGGTCTAAATGATATGTTATGATCAAGGCGTTTTTCTATAGCGACAGATGACATCAACACTCATGGGCGTCCGCAGGAATTTTTCTAGGGGGGCGCAAACTTTTAAATAATTATCACAGGGTCTAAATTTAATGGGCGACAGTGTGAATTTCCATATTACCACGAGAGAATCCTGTAACCTACATATAGGCCTACGTTATGCGCCCCAAAAAGATATAGCCTAGGTTCAACTTGTAGAACGAATCGATAATCACATTGAAAATGCCGTTGTAACAATCACAACCAAATAATCAAAATTTATGTGCAGTTATGCGAAAAATCCAGAGGGGCGCACTTGCGCCCCCTTGCGCCCCGCTGCGGACGCCTATGTCAACACTCCAATGTTTACCGACATTCTGGATTCAAATCGCTTGCCGTGAGCCATAGCGGCCTGTTCACTGTGTTCAGTGCCTTAACGACCTGTAGGGCTCCAGGCCGGAGCTAGCGCACTGCAGCATTTTTCTCTTTAGCGACGAGACTGCACTCAACTGACCTCAGCACGATCAATGGCAAAACCCAAGCAGCATTCGCACGTCATGTGATTTTCCTACATGTGAAACTGAAAGCGTGAAATTCCCGAGTGCGTCTATAGTATCCTGGTCACAAATGAATCATAGCGACACTCAAGCAAACTAACGAAGGCAAATATATTATAACACAACAGCGAAAGTCTAGTGTTGTATCTTTTAATTTAAAATGGCGGCGGATATACATGTAGAAGTTTCGAGTGAAACGAAAGACTGTTACATTTGTCGAAAGCCGTACGACGATCCGAAGCTGCTTCCGTGTATTCACGCATTCTGCAAGAAATGTCTGCAGACGACAGCATGGATAAACAGTAAGGATAATGGTGGTCGATTGGCAATGCCTTGTCCAATCTGCATGGAACCGTTTTCCATTCCACCGGAGGGTTTCGACGGATTGCCAACGGATCCATTTCTAAGCAGACTAACGAAGGAGGATACTCCAGAGGATCGGAGGTGTGCAGTCTGCCTGGACAGGACAAGAGAAACGAACGAGGCGGATGTTCTGTTGGCCGTTGATTCGTGTTCGGAATGCCAACTCATAACTGAACTTTCTGGCGGTGCTCAGATCTTGAATGGAGGAGTTTCCGAAGCGCGAGACTGTGCCATTCACCCGCAGGCAAAACTGACGTTGTACTGCAAGGACTGCGAAGAAGTGATATGCGCTTCGTGCTTTGATACGTCTCACCAGAATCACAAGTTACAGAGCACCAAAATAGCCGCAGAAGATGTCCGCGATGCGCTTCAAAACAATCGCTTGTCGTCTAGTAAAACGTCGACCGTGCAACGGATGAAGGAGCTTCACCAGGGTTTGCTTCGACTGCATGAAAATGCAGATGACCTGAGAGCAAGTGTGCAGAAGAGAAGAGAGAGCATTGAAGAACTGCTGGAGAAACATGTTCAATCGTTGCTTAAAGACATCGAATCAGAAGAACTGAGGCTGGAGGCTGAGAACGAGAAGATTGGCAAGGAACATGAGCTACAAGTGACATGTCTGGATTCTTTTGATAGCTACTGCAGAGAAATACTGGCAAAAGGATCTCCGGACGACATATGCTTTGCCATGAAGAAGCTCAAACGTAGATCAGATGAGCTGATGAAAAGACATGACTTGGCGGAAAAACTTCAACTTAGGACTCCGCGATATGTGCCTCCTGAGTTTAGAGGGTCAGATCTTGAGGAGTTCCTCGGCGAAGACGGTTTCAATATCATCGGATGCATTATAGGTGAGAGAACGTTTCAAGTTATTCCTTAACTTTAACCTGAATCTATGTAAGTATGGTATGGTATGTGTGTATGCATGTATATATGTATGTATGTATGTATGTATGTATGTATGTATGTATGTATGTATGTATGTATGTATGTATGTATGTATGTATGTATGTATGTATGTATGTATGTATATGTATGTATGTATGTATGTATGTACGTACGTACGTACGTACGTACGTACGTACATGTATGTATGTATGTATCTATACTAGGGTTGTCCAGAATAACAAAAAGTTTCAGAAAACACCCATACTGAAGTTTTTCCCATGATTTTGTTCATGTGTGGCCTACAGATATTTTTTACAGATTTTTAAAATGTCATCCTAGGGTCCCTCATGGCCCCTGAACTTAGGGACCGATTTTGGTCAAAATCGCACTGTATTTTCAATACGAGCAGCTTATAACTAAGCAGATAGGACTTACAGTTGCACTATTAGACACCAAATTGATATAATTTTCATTACTCTTGACTAATCAGCAATTAAACAAGTTGAAATGTACTTTATGAGAAATATAAGGGGCCGTCCATAAATGACGTCACGTAATTTAGGACGATTTTTTTACCCCGAACCCCTCGAGTTACATGCTGTCACAAAATTCATACGATATCTAGTCAGAAACTGTCACAAATAGTCACAGATGTGTGACTCGGCCTCTCCCCGAGGTGTGTGACGTCATTTATGGACGGTCCCCAATGAAGTACCAATACGGACCGGCAGCAGGCGTCGCATCATGTGGTTCACATCCTATTTTCCACCTAATTTTAGTAATGCAACTGTTGCGAATTCCTTGACACAAAGACTATAATATGCTTAAAGATGTCGACTCTCCAACAGCAACCAGACTATGATTACGGGACACTATAGGCCTATTCATAGTCATCCTTCTCATCTACCTCTTCACCCTCCTCCTCAACTCTGATTCTTCTTAATATCATTCCTAAATTGTTCCCCTGTCCTCATTATCTTCTCCTTCTTTTCTTAATCCTCCATTGTCTTCTGTATACCTCCTCCTCTTCCTTTTCCACCTTCATATTTGTCTTCTCCAACTTCTTTCCCATTCCTTCTTCTCTTCCTCTCTGGCAGTCTCTGCTTCTTATTCTTCATCTCCCAAATGATTTCCATCTTTTCTCCTTCTTCCGATTCCTCCTCTTCTACTTGCATGCGCTCATTCCATAATCTTACCCTTCTTCATCTTCTTTCTTCCCATCCAAACGCCCATCCATTCACCCTCCTCCCCACCCATCCCTCCATCTATTCATCCACTCATCCATCCACCCATCTATCCATCCATCCACCCATTCATTCCTCCATCCCTCCATCCATCCACCCATCCCTCCATCCACCCACCCATCCTACATCCATGCCTCCACCCACCCACCAATCCACCCATTTATCCACCCATCCATTCATCCCTCCATCCATTCATTCAAACACCCACCCATCCTCCATCCATTCACCCATCCCTCCATCCACCCACCCATCCTACATCCATCCATCCCTCCACCCACCCATCCATTCATCCCTCCATCCATTCATTCAAACACCCACCCATCCTCCATCCATTCACCCTCCATCCACCCACCCATCCTACATCCATCCATCCCTCCACCCACCCATCCATTCATCCCTCCATCCATTCATCCAAACACCCACCCATCTATCCACCCATCCATCCATCCACTCACCAACCCATCCATCCATTTATTGACCCATCCATCCATTTATTGACCCATCCATCCACCCATCCTCCGTCCACCAACCAATCCCTTCATCCACCCACCCACCAACCCACCCATCTATCCATCCATCCACCCACCCATCTATCCATTCATCCAATCAACTATCCATCCACCCACCATCCCACCCACCCATCCTCCACCCACCCACCCATCAATCCATCCATCCACCCATCCATCCATCCACCCACCAACCCACCCATCTATCAATCCATCCATCCACCCATCTATCCATCCATCCACCCATCTATCCGTCCACCCATCCACCCAACTATCCATCCATCCACCCACCCACCATCCCACCCACCCATCCTCCACCCACCCATCAATCCATTCATCCATCCACCCATCTATCCGTCCATCCATCCATCCATCCAAACACCCACCCATCATCAATCCACCCACCCATCCCACCTGCTGCCGGTGCGTATTGGTACTTCATTGGGGACCGTCCATAAATGACGTCACACACCTCGGGGAAAGGCCGAGTCACACATCTGTGACTATTTGTGACAGTTTCTGACTAGATATCGTATGAATTTTGTGACAGCATGTAACTCGAGGGGTTCGGGGTAAAAAAATCGTCCTAAATTACGTGACGTCATTTATGGACGGCCCCTTATATTTCTCATAAAGTACATTTCAACTTGTTTAATTGCTGATTAGTCAAGAGTAATGAAAATTATATCAATTTGGTGTCTAATAGTGCAACTGTAAGTCCTATCTGCTTAGTTATAAGCTGTTCGTATTGAAAAAACAGTGCGATTTTGACCAAAATCGGTCCCTAAGTTCAGGGGCCATGAGGGACCCTAGGATGACATTTTAAAAATCTGTAAAAAATATCTGTAGGCCACACATGAACAAAATCATGGGAAAAACTTCAGTATGGGTGTTTTCTGAAACTTTTTGTTATTCTGGACAACCCTAATCTATACTATGTATGTAGCCTATGTATGCTTGAATGCATGTGTAGAGGCGCTGGTTGCTTGGCAAGTTTCAAATTAGTAAGCCGGGGAACAAGGCTCCGGATGTTTTCAGAGTTTATTATAATTCAAACAGTGACAACGGTAATCAGACACTGTCTCTTTTGACTGACGCAACAATTACTAAACTTAACCATCTCAGACTACAACGATGATGACGACCATTGCTGAACCCTTAACTCCTCGCTGCCGTCCTTCTTCGCGGTGCTCTCCTTCTTTTGCTCGTCCCCGGCCAACCTGACCGGGCGCGGCCTCTCTCCTCTCTCTCTCTCTCTCTCTCTCTCTCTCTCTCTCTCTCTCTCTCCCTCCCTCTCTCTCCCTCCCTCCCTCCCTCCCTCCCTCCCTCCCTCCCTCCCTCCTCCCTCCCTCCCTCCCTCCATCCCTTCCTTCCTCCCTCCCTCCCGTTACTTGGCCTATGAGTCCTCTTCGTTACTTGGCCTATGTGTCCTGCTCTCATTGGTCCCTGCTTGGCCAATCCAGACTCCTTTACCTCTTAGCCTCTACTCGAACGGACTGTAGGCAACCCAGCCTGTCTTCCTTTCTCCTGCCTGTCAGTCTTTTCTCTGTCTCTGTGTCCTTCTGTCTCTGTCTCTGTCTCTCTCTTTCTGTACTATCTTATAACTTATGTGTTAGCTCCGCCCCTAAATATGTATGTATGTATGTATGTATGTATGTATGTATGTATGTATGTATGTATGTATGTATGTATGTATGTATGTATGTATGTATGTATGTATGTATGTATGTATGTATGTATGTATGTATGTATGTATGTATGTATGTATGTATGTATGTATGTATGTATGTATGTATGTATGTATGTATGTATGTATGTATGTATGTATGTATGTATGTATGTATGTATGCATGTATGTATGTATGTATGTATGTACGTACGTATGTACGTATGTATGTATGTAGGCCTACGTATAATTATTTGCACGCATGTTTCACATAGGCCTATTCATGCATATAATTTCAGCTAATAGCCTATATAATTATCTGAACATTATAACGCGTTTGGTAGTGGCTGACATTGTCATTGTCTCGTTTCGTCATTTCTTGATGTCTACTTTTGACAGGTTTTGGTCGACAAAAATCAACAAAAATAACTAGAAAGGAGGACATAGCCAGACTGAATGAACGGATTGCTGAACTGAAAACTGATCTGAAACAAAGGAGACAGGAAAATCTAAACTTGCAGAAGGATGTAGAGGAGCTGAAACAAAGGAGGCAGGAAAATCTAAACTGGCAGGAGGTAGACGAGCTGAAAGAAACGAGACAGGAAAATCAATACTTGCGGAAGGAGTTAGAAGAGCTGAAACAAAGGAAACAAAAAAATCAATACTTGCAGAAGGTGATAGAAAAGCCAAAGCAGGCCCATGAGCAGCGCCAAAGGTCGATTGAGGCACCGGAAGAACCGATCCTTCTTGTCCATGAAAGAGAAGAAGGAATTCGGATGGATATAGCAAGCTTACAACAGCTGGAACAAACGGCAGTACCTGAGCAATCAGTGGAGCGGCAAATGCACCGGGAAAGAACACGTAATCACGGACTTCGTGAGCGTCCAAGCCGTAGTTGTTTAAAGCGTTTTTCTCGTTTTATATTTTTTTCAAAAAAGCTTCCTCTATTCCGTTTTTTAATTTTTTTATCGCTTGTCCCCGTTTTTTATGTTTTATGTTATAAGGTCATCTATTTATTTACTGTTTGTTATTATTTGTTTTAATTTCACTTTTGCATGATTTCCTTACGTTTTCAACGTACTCTCAAGGATTCACTTAATGTCATTACTTAATAATTTGTTCAACGTCGACATTTGATAAATCATGTTTTTTAACGTGCAGTTGTACACGAAATGTGCAGTTCTAAATCCACTTGTGCGGTTGTAGAAGCACTTCTGTACAGTTAAAACTAGCAAAAGGTCATTGTCCTGCGATTGGAAGCAATTTACCATAGAGGATGGGAATGGAAAGAAGAGGTTGTGCAGTTCTAAAAATTCCTTAACAACATCCAGGACTGTGAGAAATACAATGTAGTAGGTACCTACAAGAAATGAAATTTATAAGAGTTACTTTGATTTAAACGTCTTAGGCCTATATTATGAGTAACAATAATTTTTTAAGTACCATATAATATAATTGAAGGGCTTGGAGCAATAATCTGGTATGTCGACATACCGACGTCTTTCAAAACAGTATACCAGCATGACCGCAAGATATAGTAATCTATCTACCCTGTCAATTTTGTACAGATCTGAATATTATTTAGAGTGGTTTCTGAAACAAATTACGTCAACATAATAATATGGTATTGTGAATTCGGCAGAGTTCGGCCATAACTCTACTACAATATCCCGGTATGACGACAAACATTGGCGTGCTTTTTTTTATTAAAGCCGGTGCAGCAATGAGGTTAGTTGACATAACCTGTTATTGACCCTATTTCCCTTGGAATTTTGCCTACAATTTCAAAATTTCAACGGTTAGCCTATACATGTCATTAAAACCTCATGTTGCGTTGCCTATATATTGGCAAGATATATAGCCTATATATATATATATATATATATATATATATATATACAAGATGGGAAACAAGTTCATGAGTGACGGTACTTTTATTGTTTATTCCGAAATGTGTCCTGCCATGAGCAAAAGGCTCCGAAAACCTCAGTATTGATTCTTGAGTAGTCTAAACTGTCAAGAACTTTAATTATATGAACTTTATTAACTTTATATATATATATATGTATATATATATATATACTAAAGTCCATTAGCATGCAATCATACAAATAATGTATATATATATATTCGCCTATTGGTTTTCTATCTAGGCCTATCACGCTGGCAGTGCCTGGCACACTACAAATGTTATAGCGCAATAAGTTCAGAACTAAGAAGAATTTGTGCGAGAGCTACATGTACATGTATGCAAGGAAAACAGCTTCAAAAGCAACGAGACGTTCCGTCAGTTTCTAAAAAGTTGAGAGATCGACTGAAAATGCCTCAAGATCGAGAACAATACACGAGAAATCTGTCTTGAGACGTAACTCTATGATTATTATTCTTAGCCTATTATCATGGTAAATGATTATATTAGGCCTATATTCAAGGCACTTTTCTATAGCGACGGATGACACCAGCACTTCAATGTTTACCGATAGGCCTATGTATACCTTGCGTTGGAATCGACATGCCGTGAGCTATAGCGCATAACAGCGCCTCTAGCATTGCGCCGATAGCGACCTCTAGGTCAAGGCTATTATAGCACACAACATTTAGCCCAGCTATTTAAAAACTAATTCGGTCACGTGATGAGATCAAACGGTTTAGAAAAAGAATTGATGATGGCATGGGGAGAGGGAAGAAAAAGACGAGGAAGACCAAGGAAGAAATGGATGGATGAAATACACGAGAAGTCTGGTATGAGCTTGGAGACGCTAAGAGAGGCAACAAGAGAAAGGAAATACTGGAGAGGATACATCGAAACTGTCGCCAGAGCTCCAAGAGCTGACGGCACCAGCTGACCAGATGATTTTAAAACGAGACTGCAAACAACTCCCGCACGAACAATCGCAATATCCTATAGCAGCATTCTTACGTCATGTAGTTTTCCGACATGTGAAACTGAAAGCGTGAAATTCCCGAGTGTGAAATTCCTGATTCTGTCTATAGTTACCGGATCACAAATGAACCATTGCGTCGTCGACACTCAAGCAAACGAACGAAGGCAAATAATTATTACACCACAGCGAAAGTCTATAGTGTTGTATCTTTTAATTTAAAATGGCGGCGAATAATGAAGCTCCGAGTGTAGCGAAAATCTGTAACATTTGTCGGAAGCCGTACGACGATCCGAAGCTGCTGCCGTGTATTCACGCATTCTGCAAGAAATGTCTGCATACGACCGCAGGAATAAACACGCAGGAGAATGGTGGTGGAGGCACAATGCCTTGTCCTATCTGCAAGGAACCGTTTTCCATTCCACCGGAGGGTTTCGACGGATTGCCAACAGATCCATTTCTAAGCAGACTAGCGAAGGAGGATACTCCAGAGGATCGGAGGTGTGCAGCCTGCCTGGACAGGACAAGAGAAACGAACGAAACAGATGCTCTGTTGGCCGTTGCGTCTTGTTCGGAATGCCAACGTAAAGCAGAACTTTCTGGAGAGGCTCAGACCTTGAATGGAGGAGTTTCCGAAGCTCGAGACTGCGACATTCACCCGCTGGAAAAACTAACTTTGTACTGCATAGACTGCGAAGAAGTGATGTGCGCCTCGTGCTTTGATACGGCTCATCAGAAGCACAAGTT
>OX243818.1:10727394-10745688 GCA_945859605.1 Lumbricus rubellus
TCCAGTGGCATCAATTTGTTTAATCAATCGATGTATAGCATATCTATTCCATTTTCTAGAAGGGAATTCTATCAACATCTGATGTGCATTGTATTCTTTTTCTACTCTTAAGATTCTGATTAAAATTCTATCCTCTTCCGTGAGCGGTGCCATGATGTTCATTATTTACAATCAAAATTGAGAGGTGTGCGCCGCACCAAACATTTTATTAAAACGGTGTTGTATATCAGCGCAAGATTTGACACAGTAGTAGAATGGATAATTACCTTCAATTTAGTATATTGATCACGATGTTCGGATAAAAATTGTTCAAGTTATAAGGCGTCAAAGTTGTTGCATTCCTATTGGCCCACCCTGTATGTATGTATGTATGTATGTATGTATGTATGTATGTATGTATGTATGTATGTATGTATGTATGTATGTATGTATGTATGTACATGTATGTATGTATGTATGTATGTATGTATTTATGTATCTGTATATTTATGTATGTGTGCACTGTGCTTGTATTATGTAGGCTACTATTGTACTATGTACGACTTGTAGGCCTACGTATAATTTGCACGTTTGTCGTTAGTATGCATGCCTACTAAATTATCACATAGGCATGTATCTGGACAATGGACATTATAACTTCTACCCTGGTATTGTAGCCGCCGACACAGTAATAATTGTCTCGTTTCTTCATTTCTTGATGTCTGCTTTGACAGGTTTTGGTCGACAAAAATCGACAAAATTATCTAGAAAGGAGAAAATAGACGGGCTGAATGAACGAATTGGTGAACTGAAAATTGATCTTAACCAAACGAGAGAGAAAAATCTAAACTTGCAGAAGGAGGTAGAAGAGCTGAAACAAACGAGGCTGGAAAATCTAAACTTGCAGAAGGAGGTAGAAGAGCTGAAACAAACGAGGCTGGAAAATCTAAACTTGCAGAAGGAGGTAGAAGAGCTGAAAGAAACGAGACAGGAAAATAGAAACTTGCAGAAGGAGGTAGAAGAGCTGAAAGAAACGAGACAGGAAAATAGAAACTTGCAGAAGGAGGTAGAAGAGCTGAAACAAAGGAGACAGGAAAATCTAAACTTGCAGAAGGAGGTAGAGGAGCTGAAGCAAACGAGACAGGAAAATCTAAACTGGCGAGAGGCCTCTGAGCACAGTCAAAGGTCGATTGAGGCACCGGAAGAACTGATCCTTCTTGTCGATGAAAGAGACCGACAAAGTCGCACGGGTATACATGTAGCAAGCTTACAACAACAGCTGGAACGAATGGCAGTAGCTGAACTATCATTGGAGCGGCAAATGCACCGTGAAAGGACTCATAATCAAGAACTGAATGAGCGTTTAAGCAGACGCATCGAGAACCTGGAGGTTGAACAAGGGCTGAACAGACGCGTTGAGGAACTGGAGGTTCAGCAAAGGATGAACAGACGCGTTGAGGAACTGGAGGTTCAACAAATACTGTACAGACGCGTTGATGAACTCGAGGTTCAACAAAATCTGAGCAGACGCGTTGAGGAACTGGAGGTTCAGCAAAGGATGAACAGACGCGTTGAGGAACTGGAGGTTCAACAAAAGTTGAACAGACGCGTTGAGGAACTGGAGGTTCAACAAAAGTTGAACAGACGCGTTGAGGAACTGGAGGTTCAACAAAAGTTGAACAGACGCGTTGAGGAACTGGAGGTTCAGCAAAGGATGAACAGACGCGTTGAGGAACTGGAGGTTCAGCAAATGCAAAACCGAATGGAAATTGGCCGCCTGAGCGATGAAATTTCGCAGCTCAAGAAACTTGTACCAAGTAGTAATCTCAGAGGTTCGTCCAAACGTTTTTCATTCACGATTCAACAATTTAGCGCACAAGCAACGATCGACAACATTCGGCATGGCCTACACTGTATACATGTATAGCGTTAATAGTAGGCTAGGCCTATGCCAAATATTAATATATTAGAGCGTTTGTAAAGCATCTCTGCAATAAGGTAAACCGTTCAGAAGCTTTCCCAGAGTCCCAGCGCGCAAGAGGCCTTGAGAAGAAGTAGGTTTTGAGAATATCGAAATTGCCAGACTGTTAACATGCCGATTGTAACCGTAATTTAACAATGACGACAACAATAATCCTATTAATAATTTTCAGATGTAGCCTGATGTTATTGCTTTTTGTAGAGAGCCGCAGATATGAAATAAACAAGGAATTCAGTGTACAAGTCATGAACGAAAGGAACGTGAATGTCGATATGAGGGTCACCTCAAACACTGCAGGCCTCCTAGAAATCGAGTTATCAATGACAGCGTGCGATACTACACCTAACGTTGTGCGTAACAATGACTTGATCAGTACAAATACCCTGCGTCGTAGGGTGAAAGTAGATGACTTGGATGGCCCTTTCGACATTTTCTCATGCCCTCAGAAACTATGTATCTACATTATCGACATGAACTCTAAAAAATATCTTTAGCATTGACAACGTTGGGAATACGACAACGGCATGCATTTAGGCCTCGGCATAACATGCTGTGAAGCTAAACCGTGGTCAATATAATGTTGACAATCACGGATAATCAGAGTTTGATGGACATCTAAATTAAGTGTGTATTCATTCAAGACTTAGTAGGCCTATTTCTTTTATATTTAGTGTATTTTGATGTGTGACAGATAATATGTCCGACTGTCTAATGACATGAGGTCCTTTGCTAAAGTCTGAATAAAAGGTTTATCCTCAATGACCAGAAGGAGTTTTGTCACATCTTCTTTAAGGCGTTAAATTGGCAAAACGTTTCTGTTCATGATGTTCAATATCATCAGATCTAATGTTTATTTTGTTTATACCATATTAAAATTCAAGTAAAATAATAGAATTATTTCTGGTCCGGCAATAATCATCGACTATTATAGTTGTCGCTTCATTTTCAACATTTCCAAATGCGCCACCATTACTTTTATCATGGCATTCAACTGCTCGTGTGCTTAAGCAATTGGTCATTGGATAATTACTATAATAGACGAGGAATTTCATATTAGATTTAGAAACCTTGAATGCCAGTCTCCTTTCTACACCAGCCGTCTCCAGTAGCCATTCATTTGTTGTTTTTTCTCAGTATATGATATTCCGAGGATTTTTCTTATACCTTTCATTTCAAATGCCTTTATTCTATCGTTCTATCCTCATCACTCTTTTTGATTGTCCAACTCTCACAACCATACATAATTATAACAACATACCGGTATAATAATGTTAGAGAATGGTCAAAGCATAATACATTGATATGGAGTGTGACGTTATAAAAATTATGGCGCAGAGACATGGACCATGAGAAAAGAGGACGCCAAGAGGCTGGAAGCTTTTGAAATGTGGGTATGAAGTAAGATGGAGAAAATTAGCTGGACAAAGCAGGTTACAAACGAAGAAGTACTAACGATGGTAGAAGAGAAAAGGTCACTGCTGGACACAATAAAGATGAGACAAAAGAATTGGATGGGACATTTGCCAAGAGGTGACTCACTGCAGAAAGAAATAATTGAAGGAAAATTGGAGGGAAAGAGGTGCAGAGGAAGACAAAAACTGCTGGACGGGATGATGGAAGATGGATACAGAGAACTTAAGGACATGGCACAACAGCGGGAAACGTGGAGACATTGGACGTTTTGACCTGCCACTTGGCAGAGAACCTAAAAAAGAAGATAATAATGTTATTGTTATTTTGCATAATTATGCCGTTATGGCTCATTAGGCCTACTTGTTATTCGGAAGGCACGTGCATCATATTGGAATCAATAGACCTATAAGCATAGCTTGCATATACGGTACGGTACGTTCCATCTGTCCTGTCGGACTATCAAAAGCAAAACATTTTTAACGTTTCATATAGGAATCAATAGACCCATAAACATATCAAAAACAAAACATTTTCAACTTTCATATAGAAATCAACAGACCTATGAGCACAGATTGCTTAGACGGTACCAAGGGCGCCCGCAGAAAATTTTGCAGGAGAGGCAAAATACAAAGGTCGCGGTTAAATTTTTTGTTGCAAGATCTTGAATAATGTAAAGCAGGAAAATAAGAACTTTGGTGTAGGCCTATTTTTTAGGGGTTTCTTAGAGACAATTCTCTGTTTCACCTTGTGTAGGCCTATCATTTTTAATTGAATAGCAAGGAATTTCTTAACCCAAAAGTAGCAGTTAAAAATTAGGTGTCTAATTTCCAGGGGGAGCAAATGCCCCTTTTGCCCCCATTTGCGGGCGCCTATGGATGGTACGGTACGTTTCCTTCTGTCTTGTCGGACAATCTCACAAGCAAAACATTTTTATCAATGTTTTAAACAATTTGGACTGCTTTGAACAAACAGATTCTGCTAAGCACTAAACCAACGACTCGTTTGTTTTATTCTTTTTTTCATCAATTCATTTTGAAAGCCAGTGGTTAAATTTCTCATTCATAAGCAGCATAAAACGCAGCCAAACCAAAATACAGGGAGTCTGTTGAAGAAGACGTGATGGTTTCGACCTGAAACTACACCGGGCATTGTTTAATCTAGCCCCCTATACTGTGGGGCATTCAGGTTTCTGGACCTGTGAAATTTTAGGGGGTGCATGGCGCCTATACCTTTACGCCTATAATTTTTCCTGGAAGGTATAGTACGTTTTTACATGCATGGAACACGTTGCAATTTTTTTGGGGTGGAGTGGGAAAAATCATTCCTGGGAGGACTTAACCCTCTCCCACAGAGTTTAGATGAAACACAGTATGGTTGCAGGCCAGTTTCCAGAATCACTTAAGGTCAAATCAAACCAAACTTTTGCCACGCTGCAGGGCCTAGTAGTTCCCTACAAGAAATGAAATTCATAAGTTGTTTTGATATAAACTTCTTAGGCCTATTAATTTAAGTAACAATTTTAAGTAGCCTACACTATTAGGATTTGATTGGTAGACCTACAGCCTTTACAATGTTTACATCTTATTAGATTTTAATTATAAAGGCATTTGAAATGAAAGGTAGGCTATACGAAAAATCCTCGGAATATCATGTACTGAGAAAAACGACAAATGAATGGGTACTGGAGACGGATGGTGTAGAAAGGAGACTGGCAATCACGGTTTCTAAATCTAATACTAAATTCCTCGTCTATTATAATTGGGTTATGTCGATCAGCATGAATTTATGCAGACTTATGTTCGCAACTTAAATTTGAACAGATTTTGATACTTTTAGTTTTTTCTCAATTTCTTAGTAAACAAGTTACAAGAAAAAATTGCTGTAGATTAATGTCACTTATAGGCCTAATGAATTTTCGTCTGCTAATAAAATTGCATAACCAAGGTTTTTAAGTTCAAAATGCAGTTTAAGATGAAACAAAGTAAAGTTATTTTTCATTTCCGTTTTTATCGTTTTTTCGTTTTTTTATTTTTTCGAAAAAAAAGTTTTTCCTTTTCTTTTCTTTCGTTTCCATCGATTTTTTTACATCTATGGTTTGCTGAGAGTCTGAGAAGATAGGCTACTCTTACTTACTTGGTTTCTTAATTGTACACGTGTCGGCTTAACCCTCGGGCTACCAGGGGGGGGTGGTATCCACCCCGCTTAGGTTTGTTCCGAATCAAACTTTTTTGTTAGGAATAAAATTTTGAAGTTTTAGGTAGCTGTAGAGGATTCATTTGCACACATTTTGAGCTAAAATATGTGATGATATACCATACCATTCAAAAGTTATACCCGATATACCCGAGGCACCAGGAGGGGTGGATACCACCCCCTTAGATTATCGGCTGTATCTTATCCGTCCTTTGAGATGAAGAGACACCAATTACACCATTCTGTTGAGGGAATGTGGGGCTACATTTCCATGCTCAGTGAGTTGTCTTTGGACAACCGGAAGTGCTCAAAATAAATTGAAATAGAAATAAAGGTGTTTTATTTTCCTAACATTTTCATGTTTTTCCTACTAAACATTATTCATAATTTATTTTTTTAAGAGAAATAAATTATGTCATTCTATAGAGGGCATTTAGGGCTATTTTTTGATACCAATTCATTTGACATTTGATGACCGGAAGTGCTCAAAGTAAATTTAAATGTGTGAAAATGTTGTTTTTTTTACAGCGCAAACCGATAAGTCTGCGTAAACGTTTTTCAGCATGTTTTACATGGGTTTTTTCTTTTTATTGTAATTAAAACTAACTTATTACTAGTTTTTATAGTTGAACATTGGACATTATATTATGTAAACTTTTATTTTATAAATAAATTATGTTAAAAACACACATAGGCCTAATCTAATATTTTTGCTTATGCGAAAGTCTACATTTTGTGGAATCTACGGGTGCCTACGGTAAAAAATTCATAATTCCGGGGTACTTTCATATATTTTAAACATAAATACAACATTTTGTGCAGAAATGAATGCTGAATCCATTGATGTATTACAAGTTATGATATCTTAAACCAAACCCAAAATCCAGGGGGTGGCATCCACCCCTCCCTTGGTAGTCAGTGTTACAAAAAGCTTGGTAGCCCGAGGGTTAACAGACGATCGATCGTGCCTATACTAGTCTACTGGTAACGGCTGACGACAATCGATTGGCATGCTCTTTATAAGTTGAAGTTTTCGCTAAGTTCTTAGTACTGGCTTCAGTTTCCAGACTGAATTCGTGCAGATACAAGGAGAAAAATGAAGACACAGCTTGCAGTTGTTGCTTTGACGTTGGCCTTATTGTGGTGAGAACAATTAAGCGAGTAACAATCATATTGTAGGTCGTTGTGCTAAAACAAATTCATTAGTTAAAACTAATAGGACTAAGATGTGCGAATGCCTAGGGCTCGGGCGACTTTAAGGGCCCGGCCGCTGGGTTGTTTGGAAAACATTATTGTTATGTCTTTCTAAATATGACATTTTTAAAATTAACCACTGGAATCACGTCGTAACTATATTCGAATATACATATATGATATTGCACTTTTATAATTCAGGTTTTTTTTCAATTTTCACATTAAGCCTAAGATAGCTAAGTGGTCCGTGATTGTACTGACTATTGGTATTGGGCAAGGAGTTTCTGGTTTTATAATAGTCGAATTACAGCGCACATGCAGAGCGCGGGTTAAAAGGCGGCGGCTTACCATAATCTTCAATCGCCGTCCCAATGATTTGAATCACCATCGATCCATATTACAAATTAATAAGCTTATCTACCCACACACTTGCAAAGGCTATTTAGCTAAAATCATCTGTGAAACATATATTTTACCGTAGGCTACTATTAAATTTTATATTCTTTTTAGACATATTTCCTATCTAAAATTTATTAAGCGTTATGGTTTACCGTTTAGATTTGAAAAGAAAAGGCAGAGGCGTTAGCCCAAATGGCTCCCTAGGCAAGAACCCTATTTGGCGCCCAAAGCATACATTTGGAGCCCCAGGCCTACGTTTGGCGCCCTTAGATTCCCACTCAATTGTTCATACCACGTCAGAATATAAAGATGAATGAGCCAGAACCGATATACGCTCAATTGAGTAGGCCTAATTTATTCTAATTTTTTAGTTGCAAGGCTGGATAATATTCAATTTTGCGGAAATGGTTACAAGTAATTTTTTAAAATTAAAATACACTTTTGGGGATATGGCGCCCCCTTTGATAAAAATGGCGCCCCCTAGAAGTTGACGCCCCATGAAGCTGCCTGCTCTGTCTATGCCTGTGTCGCGTGACAGAGTCTTCCCCCCCCCCAAAAGTGTCCCCCGGAGACTTAATTTCGAAATAGATTCTCTCCTCCGGCGGAACTGTCCCAGAATAAATTCGCCCCCAAAGACTCTATTCTGAAATAAAGTCTCCGGGGAGAGAGAATATTTCCTCCGCCTTCGAAATAAAGTCTTCCCCGTTGAGCGTGATATCGGCTAGGCTACAGTGGCATGAAATTTAGGCCTATTGACGATCGTATTAAACCGTATTTAAGACGAACATTTGTCAGCATAAAATGTCTTCCAGTGCAGGTTTTCAGCAAGGGGGGAGACTCTGTTTCGGGGAAGACTTTGTATCGGTTGGGGGAGACTTTATAGTTCTAGAATATTTATTTGAATCTGAATAAAGGGCAGGCTCGAATGTTGTAATCTCATCTTCATATTCAGCAAGGCCCACTACCATTTCATACATTTCATTTCTTGCAACATCTTCGCTATCGAAATTGGGCGTCGCATAGTCTGAATTAGGCCTACTATTAAAATTGCTGACAACTGGACGCTAACAGTGCCAGACAAAGTATTTTTCGGTCTTCAAATTTCTACCTTTTTGTCATCCGTAAAATACAATTCGCTCCTTTTCCCAGTAATGTGGGCTCCTCTTTACGCTCCCGTGCGCAAATAAACAAATTCCCGTGAAGGCTTGAACCCCCCCCCCCCCACCACCACTCCCGTGCGTAAGTAATAGATGGACAGCAGCCACTAATATTGAATTAGACCGACATTTAGGCCTAGGCCTACATCTTATAATTATATGCGGCCAGCTGCAGTGAAATTATCCAAAGGGACTTGATGATCTCGGAATTATCGACTTGTTTACGAATTAAATTATAAGCCACACCTCGCTGGCCCGGTTAGCTACATCGGTAAGAGCGCCTGGAAATGGACGCTCTGGCTGTGTATATCTATCTATCTATGTAATTTATATAGCGCCCCTTCAAGGACACTACTCAGAGGCGCTCCAGACCCAGGCCCGGTCAAAAAAAGTCTTAAGCAATCTATGAAATGAGCCAGACAAGCTCCGAGGTTGAGAACGCAGGTTAGAGGGAAGGTCATTCCAGACAGAAGGTCCAGTGACCGAAAATGCCCTATTCTGCCTTGTGGCTATATATTGCTGTATGTAAGTAAGTAAGTGAACTTCATTAGCATGCAGCTCGAAACAAACGCTCGCGTTCTACAACGGCTATGCACGTGCAATGTCGTGCATGTATAGATTCTATAGAAGCGAAAAGTATCACAATGACACCTAATTCGGAGCATATAAAGACAGAAATGGAAGTTTTTAGAATTCCCGGATTTCTCTTTTCAGTGCTGAGATATCAGCGTCGGGCGCAGAGGAAGATGAGACTGCACGGCCCCGTTCACGGTTCTTTCCTAATCTACCAGAAAAGACATCATGGCCGGAGCTGGTTGGAAAGGTAAGATTGCAATATAATTATTGCATCTCCTCTCCTTGATCTACTCTAGCCTAGGGTGACCATTTTCTGGCCATCAAAAACCGGGACGCTTTTAGGAAAACATCATTTGTAATTCCTTAACTACTGGGCTATAGGCCTAGCCCTATAGGCTCAGTTACATTTTAGTGCTGAGCATAGACTTCAGTGTAGAAATCTACAACCTGCTCTAGTTATCAGTCGGGGCGGATCCAGAGGAAAATCCGGCCTTGCCCCCATTCATAAATGTCCTAAGAATGTGCCCCATATTAGGTTTCAACAAGCTTTAAATTAATGCAGCGAGACAAGACCCATTAGGTTTCAATGGTATATTTGTCCGGACTCCTTCCAGACGACTAAAAAAATCATCAGGTCATCAGTTTTTTTCGGTAAAAGACCAACGAATTTTCCACTTCCTGAGACCAAAGATGTTGCCCCCTCCCTTCGAAACTTTCTGTATCCGCCCTTGTCGTCAGTGCACTTTTAGTGCAGTAAGCTTACTCTTATAATTGAGAACTCTCTCTCAATTGTTGCACATTGGGTAATCCAGAGGAATATTTAAGGTTTCTGGGGCGCACAGCAGCCTCCGGCGGCCGACCGCCAAGGCGTTCAGAGCCGACCAGGGAAGGTTTTTGGATAGGCCTAATGTGTCCCTAATCATCCCAATATTTTTTTGAATTTCCATATTACAATGACAGCATTTTAAGTTGTCTAAAGACATTTTTATATTTCAGTGCTGTCATGAGCGGTCGAACTCCCATTATGACCCCGGCGCGCACTGCCGAAGTCGATATAGATCTGGCACCGCCATTGAAATTGTAGCCCCCACCACATTGCGAAAATTTTCTCGTAATACTATGATGATTCTTTAAATTTATTAACTCAACTCACTAGCCAACTAAAGATGTACCGTAGGCCTAATTATTCCAAAGAAATCCATGTAAACGACTTTCTGTGTTACAAATTAGCCTATACTTTGTTCTGTGATTTACATAAAACTGACGTTTTCAAGATCCAAGTATCCTTCTTGTCAAAAACCGGGACAATTCTGCCTTTTTGCCTAAGTCGTCGGGACACTGGGACGCACCACAAAAACCGGGACATGTCCCGGAAGCGAGTTTCCAAAGGCCTGTGTGGCCCAGCGCCTGCGATTTCCTATTGGGCAGTAATACTGGAAGAGGCGATTTCCGTAGGGGAGGAGGTTGTCGAGTACAATGTCTGGCTCAATGTCTGGCCCATCCCTTCGTAGACTATCAACAACACGTGCGTGATCGGCAGGCTCTGACGATTTTTGACGAATTGCAATGTAAAACGTTTAAAATTTCTTACAAATGACCCTACGTATGGAGGAACATTTTGCACAGGTAATCTTTAGCGCTCTTTGTCGTTAAATTTAAGCATGGTTATAACATAGAAGACCTATAGTGTTTTTCGCGTATAGGGTAAGGTTTCGCGTCGTGACGTTCGGTTAGGGTTAGTGTTAGGGTTAGTGTCGTCATTAGATTCTTATGATTTTTGCGTCGTGAGGGTCGGTTAAGGTTAGTGTCGTCATTAGATTCTTATGATTTTTGCGTCGTGAGGGTCGGTTAGGGTTAGTGTTAGGGTTAGTGTCGTCATTAGATTCTTGATTTTTGCGTTGGTTGTTTAGCAGTTGATGGTCAAGCTAATAGCCAACACTACAGCTTCACCAACAACTGCTAACATCAACTACCTTCTCCCCCTACGGTCTTCGCCTCTTCCAGTGTTGCTGCCCAATGGGAGGTCGTGGGCGTTGGGCCGTGCAGGCTTTTGGAAACACGCGTCCCGGAAAACAGGGACGTATGGTCACCCTACTCTAGCCTAACTGCATCCAGTCGACAGTCATGCTGTAGTTCGGCATGCCTACATGTACATCTATTTAGTGCTGCCAGTGCCACCATACCACAGAATTCGCCAGTCGTGTAGGTGTGACGTCGTATAGAGGATCCGAAGGGATGAGCCGTTATATCCCCCCAGCGCGATTATTTTTCAATAGGCCTAATTGACAAATTTATTCTGCAAATAAAATTTAAAGTGACTCTAATTGTTTGAAGTGTCTTAAGCAATGTTCAAAACATGGACACTCGAATCTAGTCAGTGACTCTTAGTGTTCTTAAGTGTTCTAAATGTTTTAAGTGTTCTACAAGACTACAGCCAAAGCAAACAATGTTAGCACGGTGTCCCAATTGAACTGATACCTTTTTTGTTTTGGCGATATACTTGCCAATTCTTGATGAAACTCTATAAAATTTCAGCGAATGTAAGAGGGATACATTATCAATGTTTCCTGAAAGTCTTATCCAATTCTACGAACAGAGTTCGAAGTTATGGACATTCAAATTTGGGCAGAGAAAATTGTAAGTTTCCAACATGTAAAAGATAGGAAATTATTATCTGCAACAAAATGCTGTTCTTCAACTTCTTCAAAACTAATGTTCAAAAGTCCTCCATTAGCTCGAATGTATGCTCTAAGGAGCTTTCGTCATTCATTGATTGCATTGTCAACAATCCCTTAATCAAAACGATTCCATTCTTCCACAATTCGCTGTTTGAGGTGGTCAACGTCACGTACATGTATACGAGTTTGATAAACACGTTCTTGAAGGACGCCTCATATTGTTGCCATTTATGGACGGCCCCTGATGTCTAACCCCGTTTGCTGACTATAGACAATAGATCGAAGTAGGCCTATATGACATTGCATTGTATTCACACATTTCCAAAGTTTCTCTCCAAGTTCAGACCAAACAGCGGCGCTCCCAGTGCGATGAGCCCCCGGCGCAAGATGCTGTCTTAGCCTTCTGTGCCTCTTTATTTCAGACTGGAGAAGATGCGAAAGCGGAGATTCTCAAGGAATGGTCAGGATGGCATGTAAGTTAGAAATGTTCCATCTAATCTTAAAGGAACTTTTAAATTGCTTTCATTAGGACTATCATGGTCCAACAATTCCGTTATGTTTTTCTCGCAAATATCTTGACTGGACTGCATGCTGGTCGTGCCACGGGTCCGCCGATTTTCCGCGGTCCATTTCAGGATAGCGAACAAGCTTGCCAATGTGTCTGTCTTTCAGTCTTTCTGTCTGTCTGTCTCTCTCTCTGTCTCTTTCTCTTTCTCTCCCTCTCTCTGTCTCTCTAAGTCTGTCTGTCTATCTTTATGTTTATCTCTCTATTCTCTCTATTCTCTCTCTCTCTCTCTCTCTCTCTCTCTCTCTCTCTCTCTCTCTCTCTCTTTCTCTCTCTCTCTCTCTGTCTCTCTGTCTCTCTCTCTGTCTCTCTCTCTGTCTCTTTCTCTGTCTCTGTCTCTCTCTCTCTGTCTCTCTCTCTCTCTCCCCCTCTCTTCTCTGTCTCTGTCTCTGTCTCTCTCTCTCTCTGTGTCTCTCTCTCTGTCTCTGTCTGTCTCTCTCTGTCTCTTTCTCTCTGTCTCTGTCTCTTTCTCTTTCTCTCTCTTTCTCTCTCTCTCTCTCTCTCTCTCTCTCTCTCCCTCCCTCTCTTCTCTGTCTCTGTCTCTCTGTCTCTCTCTGTGTCTCTCTCTGTCTCTGCCTGTCTGTCTCTCTGTCTGTCTCTGTCTGTATGTCTATCTGTCTGTCTCTCTCTCTCTTTCTGTGTGTGTGTGTGTGTGTCTCGTACTGTTGATTATGGTTTGCCTTTGATTTGATTGTTTTTTTAATTCTTAGCTTGTAAAGCCTAAACTGTAATAACTTATATATTTCTTGTGTTTTAACATCAGCCTCAGATTTTGCTTGATCGCGGTATTTCAACACTAGATTTAAGCCCAACTCGTGTCAGAATCTACGTCAACAATCAGGGAATAGTAACCCGTGTACCCAGTGCTAACTAAGACATCAACTGGAGAAACCGTGCGTCGAATTCCTGTGAATGACGTTCGTTCTACACGGTCAACTTTACCAGCTTCCTACAACTTCTCTATTTTATTTCTATACTACTAATTATTCATATTAAGTTTTATCAATTCCATTCATTCAACATCGGCCTGTGTGTATTGAAGAAGCACAGGCATCGGAAATTTTAACAAACAAACAATGAGCTTATATTATTTAAATTCTGATTGCCATAGGCCAAAATCCTGGAATTTTTAATATTAATTAATATTGTACTTCGAAATATTCCGATTTGCCATTCCATGATACAAATTTCAGATACAATCACGACAAATTGTTTCATTCATTTTATATTTATGAATTAAAACTGGGAGAAGTTTGTAGGCTATATTGTGTGTTTGTTCCGTTCAGTAGGGCGCATGATCATAGGCTTAGGCCTACGCTTCGGTAATGAATTTATATCCTCCAGGAAATTTGGTTTTGGTTTGGAGATTCTACATGGAACCATGAAATCCTATTATAGTCCTACTTGTAGGCCTATTCCCGATAGGCCTTACTGCATTTTATTTAACGTAGGCTATCATAATGTTACTAGATTAGATCTACAATTGGAATTTTATAATAGAGGTTATGTTAGTCTTGTATTTACTCTTTACGTCATTTATAGCCTACCTAAGGAACAATCAGACCGTAACATTTATGAGTTTCTAAATTTTAAAGAGCTAATAAGAGGTAATAAAAAATTAGTTTTAAAACGTGGATGGTTAGCTAGTTGCTGTTTAAGTAGGCTGTGTCGTAGAAGGATAATCAGTTTCAGTATCTACCATTCTCCAGGCTTGAGATTATTTAATTGAGACATCGAAATGATGTAGCCTACTTCTGGTACCATTTAATGACGAATAACGTGTCAATGGAGAGAGCTGATTCCAAAGTACAGGACCAATGCCGGTGTACTGTCGTTACGTGAATCTTCTAACCCCGCCACCACCGTATTCTGACATCACGAAACTGTCTATGTTACGATGCACCGTCAACAGAAGCAGCTTAATTTAACAAGTTCTGTGCAACAATAATTATACATACATGTAGCATAATCTGAAATAATTGCGGCAAATGCCGCATAATAAATGATAATCAACGCAACGCGTGAAAGTTACGGACGGATCCGATTATTTTGACCATGGTCTACGTCGTCTACGACAACAGAGGCCGTTACCCTGGACAGAAATTTGCTTGGCATATTAAATTGTGTTTAATGGACAACGTGTGGATATCTATTGTATAATCATTCAAGTAGCCTATTTATTTTAGTAGTTTAGTATAATGTGTGACAGATATGTCCGACTGTCTAATGACATGAGGTCATCTGCTACTGGCTAAATAAAAGGTTTATCCTCAATGACCAGAAGGAGTTTTGCCAGTTGCCACGTCTTCTTTAAAGCGTTAAATTGGCAAAACGTTTCTGTTCATGATGTTCAATATCATCAGCTCTATTGTTTATAGGCTACCATCTTAAAATTCATCTGAGATAATAGAATTATTTCTGGTCCGAAAATAATCATCGACTATAATAGGTGTCGCTTCATTTTCAAAATTTCCAAATGCGCCGCCATTACTATTATCATGGCATTCAACTGCTCGTGTGCTTGGTCATTGAATAATTACTATAATAGACGAGGAATTTTATATTAGAGTTAGAAACCGTGATTCCCAGTCTCCTTTCTACACCAGCCGTCTCCAGTACCCGTTCATTTGTTGTTTTTCTCAGTATACGATATTCCGAGGATTTTTCTTATACCTTTAATTTCAAATGCCTTTATTCTATCCTCATCACTCTTTTTGATTGTCCAACGCTCACAACCATACATATAGCAACATACCGGTATAATAATTAATGTTAAAGAATGGTCAAAGCATAATACATTGATATGGAGTGTGACGTTATATGGCGCAGAGACATGGACCATGAGAAAAGAGGACGCCAAGAGGCTGGAAGCTTTTGAAATGTGGGTATGGAGAAAGATGGATAAAATTAGATGGACAAAGCACGTTACAAACGAAGAAGTACTAACGATGGTAGAAGAGAAAAGATCTCTGCAGGACACAATAAAGATAAGACAAAAGAATTGGATGGGACATTTGCCAAGAGGTGACTCATTGCAGAAAGAAATAATTGAAGGAAGATTGGAGAGAAAGAGGTGCAGAAGAAGACCTAGACAAAAACGTGGATATATTGGACGTTTTGACCTGCCGCTTGGCAGAGAACCTAAAAAAGAAGATAATAATGTTATTGTTATTTTGCATAATTATGCCGTTATAGCTCATTAGGCCTATGCCTACTTGTTATTCGGAAGGCACATGCATCATACTGGAATCAATAGACCTATAAGCATAGCTTGTTTATACGGTACGGTACATTCCATCTATCCTGCCGGACAATCACAAACAAAACATTTTTAGCAATTCATACAGGAATCAATAGACTTATAAGCATATCAAAAGCAAAACATTTTTAACGTTTCATATAGGAATCAATAGGCCTGTGACGCTGAGTACAGATTGCTTAGACGGTACCATGGGCGCCCGCAGAAATTTTTGCAGGAGGGGCAAAATACAAAGATCACGATTAATTTTTTAGTTTCAATTTTTTGAATAATGTAAAGCAGGAAATTAAGAACTTTGGTAGGCCTGTTTTTCTAAGAGGTTTCTTATAGAGTCAATTCTCGGTTTCACTTTGTGTAGGCCTATAATTTTTAATTGAATAGTTGCTTTTGTGCAAGGAATTTGTTAACCCAAAAGTAGCAGTTAAACATTAGGTGTCATTTGCAATTTTCCAGGGGGAGCAGGTGCCCCTTTTGCCCTCCATGTGCGGGCGTTTCCATCTGTCCTGTTGGACAATCACAAACAAAACATTTTTATCAATGTTTTAAACAAATTTGAACTGCTCTGAACAAACAGATTTTACTAAGCACTACACCAGCGACTTGTTTGGTTTATTTTTCTTTTCATCAGTTCATTTGAAAGCCGGTGATTAAATTCCTCATTCAAAAGTAGCATAAAACGCAGTCTAACCAAAATACAGGGAGTCTGTTGAAGAAGACGTGATATGGTTTCGAAAACTGAAACTACACCGGACAGTGTTTAATCTAGCCCCCTATATTGTGGGGCATTCAGTTTTCTGGAGAGGTCAAATTTTTTTAACGTGGCGGGAGGGAATTATTACGCCTAAAAAATTTTCTGGGAGGTACAGTACGTGTTTACATGCATGGAACACGTTGCAATTTTTCTGGGGTGGAGTGGGGAAAATCATTCCTGGGAGGACTTACCTCTCTCCCACAGAGTTTAGATGAAACACAGTATATGGTTGCAGACCAGTTTCCAGAATCACTTCAGGCCAAATCAAACCAAACTTTTGCCACGCTAATTTCTTTATGGCCCACATGTTTTGACTTAACAGAACGACACGTCGACCGACTGATCGATCGTGTCTAGCCTAAAGACAATTATTCCCGATATTCTTTATTTGCTTGGTTTCTTAATTGTACACGTGTCGGCTTAACAGACCGACCCATCAATCGATCGATCGATCCATCGCTCGTGCCTGGTCTACTGGTAACGGCTGCTGGCAATCGATTGGCATCCTGTATATAAGTTGAAGTTTTCGCTAAGTTCTTAGTACTGGTTTCAGTTTCCAAACTGAATTCGTGCAGTTACAAGGAGAAAAATGAAGACACAGCTTGCAGTTGTTGCTTTGACGTTGGCCTTTTTGTGGTGAGAACAATAATTATTAAGCGAGTAACATATTGTAGGTCGTTGTGTTAAAACATTTATTAGTTAAAACTAATAACTAAGTTGTTCGAATGCCAAGGGGTCGGGCGACTTTAAGGGCCCGGCCGCTGGGTTGTTTGGAAAACATTATTGTCATGTCTTTCTAAATATGACATTTTTAAAATTAACCACTGGAATCACGTCGTAACTATAATTTATTCGAATATACATGTAGGATATCGCACTTTTATAATTCAGGTTTTTTTTTCAATTTTCACATTAAGCCTAAGATAGCTAAGTGGTCCGTGATTGTGCTGACTATTGGTATTGGGCAAGGAGTTTCTGGTTTTATAATTATAGTATAGTCGAATTACAGCGCACATGCAGAGCGCGGGTTAAAAGGCGGCGGCTTACCATAATCTTCAATCGCCGTCCCAATTTAATGATTTGAATCACCATCGATCCATATTACAAATTAATAAGCTTATCTACCCACTCACTTGCAAAGGCTATTTAGCTAAAATCATGAAACATATATTTTACCGTAGGCTACTATTAAATTTTATATTCTTTTTAGACATTTTATTTCCTATCAAAAAATTTATTAAGCGTTATGGTTTAACGTTTAGATTTGAACAGAATAGGCAGAGGCGTTAGCCCAAATGGCTCCATAGGCAAGTACCCATTTTGGCGCCCAAAGCATACATTTGGCGCCCCAGTCCTACATTTGGCGCCCTTAGATTCCCACTCAATTGTTCATACCATGTCAGAATATAAAGATGAATTAGCTACATCGGTAAGAGCGCCTGGAAATGGACGCTCTGGCTGTGGTGACCCGTCATAATAGCCCCGTCAAAACAGCCCCGTCAAAACAGCCCCGTCATAATCGCCCAGCGACAAAATGGCCCCGTCATAATCGCCCAAGGACAAAACAGCCCCAAAAAATTCAGTTCCCGACAAAATAGCCCCGTCAAGATAGCCCCGTCAAAACAGCCCGTGTAAACAGTTCCGCGAAAACAGTCCAGTCATAGACGACACGGATAACTATTTCAGATAAAATCCAGCTTCCATTTTTTAAGCGTTTTATCATTCATCAACCTCCTATTTAAGATTTATAAAACCTTCATCCAGCTATCATTTCTGAAGCGTTTTATCTGGATCAAGGTTTTTTTAAGGATCTAATAATTAATCGGAGCTCGATGAAATGGAAGCGGGATGAAGGTATTTATATTTTAAATAGAAGCTGAATGGATGATCAAACGCTTGAGAAATCGAAGCTGAGTGAAGGTTTTATATATCTTAATTAGAAGCTGGATGAATGACAAAACGACTAAGAAATGGAAGCGGGATGAAAATATTTGTTTTTTAAATTTTTAAATAGAAGCTGAATGGATGATCAAACGCTTGAGAAATCGAAGCTGGATGAAGGTTTTATAGATCTTAACTAGAAGCTGGATGAACGATTGAAATGGAAGCGGGATAAAAAATATTTATATTTTAAATAGAAGCTGAATGG
>OX243818.1:10745888-10890125 GCA_945859605.1 Lumbricus rubellus
ACACTGTGCTATTGGAATGGAAGGTTTTGGTAAATTTTCAATACAATCGGTGCGTAACTTTGGGCGTGATTGTGACCGCACTATTGGAAAGTTTCATTTTTATTTATATAGATTAAATGTATGGTTATGAGAGTCGGACACTCATATTATGGCGCAGAGACATGGACCATTATGAAAAGAGGACGCCATGAGGCTGGAAGCTTTTGAAATGTGGGTATGGAGAAATATAGAGAAAATTAGTTGGACAAAGCACGTTACAAACGAAGAAGTACTAACGATGGTAGAAGAGAAAAGATCTCTGCTGGACACAATAAAGATAAAACAAAAGAATTGGGTGAGACATTTGCTAAGAGGTGGCTCACTGCAGAAAGAAATAATTGAAGGGATATTGGAAGGAAATAGGTGCAGAGGAAGGCCTAGACAAAAACTGCTGGACGGGATGATGAAAGAGGGATACAGAGAACTTAAGGACGTGGCACAACAGCGTGAAACGTGGAGACATTGGACGCTTTGACCTGCCGATTGGCAGATAAACTAAAGAAGAAGATAATAATGTTATTGTTATTTTTGCATAATTATGCCGCTGTAGCTCATTAGGCCTACTTATTATTCGGAAGGCACACGCATCATATTGGAATCAATAGGCCTATAAGCATAGCTTGCTTATAAATACGGTATGGTACGTTCCATCTGTCCTGTCGGACAATCACAAACAAATTTTTGCATAATTATGCCGCTGAACATACAGGCTTTCGAAAACAAATGCATCAGGAAACTACTACGTATTTCATGGACAGAAATGTTGACTAATGAGCGAGTTTACAAATTAGCAGGGACAAAAAGCGAGTTATTAGGTCATGTCAAAACCCGGAAATTACGATACTTCGGTCACATCCTGCGACAGCAGGACAATATCGAAAATAGTGTCATGACGGGATTGGTGCAGGGTGTTCGTGGTCGCGGTAGACCTAGAATATGCTGCCTTGATAACATCACGCTGTGGACCGGTTTATCAGGAGCGGCGCTATTGCGGACTGTAAAGGATAGATCTTGCTGGAGTACTTTGGTCCACTCATGTAGCCAACCGTCGCGTAGCGACGTCGGCGTTTTGACATGACATGACATGCGGGCGCCCATGGACGATACGGTACGATTCAATCTGTCCTGTCCGACAATCACAAACAAAACATATTTATCAATGTTTTAAACGACTTGGACTGCTCTGAACAAACAGATTCTGTTAGGCACTATAAGTCAATGACTTGTTTGGTTTATTCTTCTTTTCAACAGTTCATTTTGAAAGCCAGTGGTTAAATTTCTCATTCAAAAGTAGCATAAAACGCAGTCTAACCAAAAATACAGGGAGTCTGTTGAAGAAGACGTTATATGGTTTCGAAAACTGAAACAACACCGGACAGTGTTTAATCTAGCCCCCTATAGGCTACTGTGGGGCATTCAGGTTTCTGGACCTGTCAAATATCGGGGGAGGGGGGCGGGAGGGAATTATTGGGCCTATAATTTTTCCTGCGAGGTACAGTACGTGTTTACATGCATGGAACACGTTGCAATTTTTCTGGGGTGGAGTGGGAAAAATCATTCCTGGGAGGACTTACCCCTCTCCCACATAGTTTAGATGAAACACAGTATAGTTGCAGACCAGTTTCCAGAATCACTTCAGGCCAAATCAAACCAAACTTTTGCCACGCTAATTTCTTTATGGCCCACATGTTTTGACTTTACAGAACGACACGTCGACCGACTGATCGATCGTGTCTAGCCTAAAGTTACCGGTAACAACCTGTGTGACAGTTATTCCCGATATTCATAGGGGCCTATACTTACTTGGTTTCTTAATTGTGCACGTGTCGGCTTAACAGACCGACCCGTCAATCGATCGATCGTGCCTAGTCTACTGGTAACAGCTGACGACAATCGATTGACATCCTCTATATAAACTGAAGCTTTCGCTAAGTTCTTAGTAGGCTACTGGCTTCAGTTTCCAAACTGAATTCGTGCAGATACAAAGAGAAAAATGAAGATACAGCTTGCAGTTGCTGCTTTGACGTTGGCCTTTTTGTGGTGAGAACAATTAAGCGAGTAACATATTGTAGGTCGTTGTGTTAAAAAAATTTATTAGTTAAGACTAATAACTAAGATGTGCGAATGCCCAGGGGTCGGGCGACTTTTTAAGAGCTCAACCGTTGGGTTGTTTGGAAAACATTGTTGTTATGTCTCTCTAAATATGAACTTTTTAAAATTAACCACTGGAATAACGTCGTAGCTATATTCGAATAATATATAATATCGCAGTTTTATAATTCAGGTTTTTTTTCAATTTTCACATTAAGCCTAAAGATAGCTAAGGGATCCGTGATTGCGCTGATTATTGGCATTGGACAAGGAGTTTCTGGTTTTATAAGAGTCGAATTGGAGCGCACATGCAGAGCGCGGGTTAAAAGGCGGCGTCTTACCATAATCTACAATCGCCGTCCCCATAATTTGAATCACCATCAATCCATATTACAAATTAATAAGCTTATCTACCCACACACTTGCAAAGGCTATTTAGCTAAAAATAATCACGTGTGAAACATATATTTTACCGTAGGCTACTATTAAATTTTATAAATTTTATATTCTTTTTAGACATATTTCCTATCTAAACTTTATTAGGCGTTATGGTTTAACGTTTAGATTTGAACAGAATAGGCAGAGGCGTTAGCCCAAATGGCTCTCTAGGCAAGTACCCATTTTGGCGCCCAAAGCATACATTTGGCGCCCCAGACCTACATTTGGCGCCCTTAGATTCCCACTCAATTGTTCATACCACGTCAGAATATAAAGATGAATGAGCCAGAACCGGTATACGCTCAATTGAGTAATTTATTCTAATTTTTTAGTTGCAAGGCTGGATAACATTCAATTTTGCGGAAGTGGTTAAAAGTAATTTTTTAAATTAAAATACACTTTTGTGGATATGGCACCCCTTTGATAAAAATGGTGCCCCCTAGAACTTGACGCTCCATGAAGCTGCCTGCTCTGTCTATGCCTGTGTCGCGTGACAGAGTCTCCCCCTAAAAGTGTCCCCCGGAGACTTAATTTCGAAATAGGTTCTCTCCCCCGGCGGAACTGTCCCAGAATAAATTCGCCCCCAGAGACTCTATTCTGAAATAAAGTCTCCGAGGAGAGAGAATATTTCCTCCGCCTTCAAAATAAAGTCTCCCCCGTTGAGCGTGTTATCGACTAGGCTATACAGTGACGTGAAATTTAGGCCTATTGACGATCGTATTAAACCGTTAGTATACGTTGTTACAGGGGCGCCGTTAGGCGTACGCACATACGCAAGTGCGTACAGCGGGAAAAAGGCAAAAAAAATTACAAATTGTAAATTAAAGAATTAAAGCGTGAAATATTATAAGCAATGAAATTCTATTTAATCTATTTTCTGGTGATACCACATAATCGCCAGTAGTCATATACGGCAGGGCTTAAAGTGTGCCAGGACGGTCATGGACGGCGTCCAGGCACTTATTTTCAAGGTTGGACGCCGTCCTGCCACTTATTTGGCCAGCACTGCCTTGACGGTCGTCCATGACTGCATAGACGGCGTCCATGCAGTTACGGACGACCGGCCATGACTGCCTAAAAATGGCTCCATTTGAGGTCGACACAGCCAAAAATGCGCTGGTCGCTGGGGCTCCGCCCCAGACCCCGCTGCGGGAGCTTACGATCAAGACAAAAACCTTTCTATTTTACACTAACAGTTTGATTTCTATTGTTTCTAATCTCCCCTCAAAATTCAACCTCTCCTCCGCTTGCACTCACCTCTGCTGCTTTCCATTGACGACTGAAACCCGAACTCTTCAAGCTATCCTATCCAGATTCCAATCAGTTTTTTATCACCCAACTACCACCATCACCGACAACCACCGTAGCACCATATGCTGTCTCCTCGGCTTGACCTCCCCGGATTTTGACCTGGCACCGGACTTGATTTGATATAGCGCCGGTGATAAAGCTGGTCTCCCTGACGTGGCTTTTGTGGGCGCTGAGAAATTCTCGAAGATTTACATTACATTACATTATCCTGGTAGTATAGCTTGCGACACTAAAAAACCACTTATTTTTGAAGTTTTCGCGACTTTATCGTTCACAAATAGCTGGCAAAAAAGCCTTAAAATGGCTCATTTTGAGGTCGACACAGCCAAAAATGCGCTGGTCGCTGGGGCTCCGCCCCAGACCCCGCTGGGGGAGCTAGCGACGCTCCCCCAGACCCCTAGTCGGGACGGGCTTCGTGCCTTCGGCACTCGCAACTTCGCGCCTTCGGCGCCGCCACTGACGACCAATTGCAATACAGCGTCCTGGCACTAGTTTTTTACACTTTAAGCACTGATATAATTATAAGCTCGTATACGCGTATCGACCGCTGTTCGCTTCATATTATTTTGTGCAAGTTGTGCGTACAGAAAAAAATCCTGGCGGCGCCGCTGCGTTGTTAAATTATTTAACCCTTTAATGACCAGCGTGTACTAAAATGCATTGAAAACATGTAGCTGGTCGTTAAAGGGTTAACACGAACATTTTTCAGCATAAAATGTCTTCCAGTGCAGGTTTTCAGCAAGGGGGAGACTCTGTTTCGGGGAAAGACTTTGTATCGGGTGGGGGGAGACTTTATAGTTCTAGAATATTCATTTGAATCTGAATAAAGGGCAGGCTCGAATGTTGTAATCTCATCTTCATATTCAGCAAGGCTCACTCCCATTAATTTTCATTTCTTGCAACATCTTCGCTATCTAAAATGAGCGTCGCGTAGTCTGAATTAGGCCTACTATAATTGCTGACGACTGGACGCTAACATTGACAGATAAAGTAGGCCTACACGTAGGCCTATAGGCTATAGTCTCAGTTTTGTTTAAATAGGCCTAATTGGAAACCGACCCGCATTGTCTTTTTATTCTAACTTCTGTCTCTAGGGGGTTTTTTCTTACGACTTTGGACCAAATGGTCAGATTCGGAAGAAAATCTAGAACAAGCTAGATTTAGAATTTCTCTGGAAAATACATGAATTTTTCGGTCTTCAAATTTGTCATCCATAAACTACAATTTGCTCCTTTTTCCAGTAACGTGCACGGCTCCTCTTTACGCTCCCGTTCACAAAAACCAAATCCCTTTGAACTCCCACCCCCGTGCGTAAATAATAGATGGACAGCAGCCACTAATGTTGAATTAGACCGACATTTAGGCCCACATCTTATAATTATATTCGGCCAGCTGCAGTGAAATTATCCAAAGGGACTTGATGATCTTGGAATTATTGACTTGTTTAGGGTTTACGAATTATATATAAGCTCAACCACACCTCGCTGGCCCGGTTAGCTACATCGGTAAGAGCGCCTGGAAATGTACGCTCTGGCTGTGTATATCTATCTATCTATCTATCTATCTATCTATCTATCTATCTATCTATCTATCTATCTATCTATCTATCTATCTATCTATCTATCTATGTAATTTATATAGTGCCCCTTCAAGGACACTACTCAGAGGCGCTCCAGACCCAGGCCCGGTAAAAAAAGTCTTAGGCAATCTATAAATTGAGCCAGACATGCTCCGAGATTGAGAACGCAGGTTAGAGGGAAGGTCATTCCAGACAGAAGGTCCAGTGACCGAAATGCCCTATTCTGCCTTGTGGCTATATATTGCTGTATGTAAGTAAGTAAGTAAGTGAACTTCATTTGCAGCTCGAAACAAACGCTCGCATTCTACAACGGCTATGCACGTGCAATGTCGTGCATGTATAGTTTCTATAGAAGCGAAAAGTATCGCAATGACACATAGGCTAATTCGGAGCATAACGACAGAAATGGAAGTTTTTAGAATTCTCGGGTTTTCTCTTTTCAGTGCTGAGATATCAGCGTCGGGCGTAGAGGGAGATGACTCAGATGAGGCTGAACGGCCCTGGTCATGGTTATATCCTGAGCGACCAGAAAAGACATCGTGGCCGGAGCTGGTTGGAAAGGTAAGATTTGAAATATTATCGCATCTCCTCTCCTTGATCTACTGTAGCCTAACTGCATCCAGTCGACAGTCATGCTGTAGTTCGGCTTGCCTACATGTATATCTATTTAGTGCTGCCAGTGCCACCATACAACATAATTCGCCAGTCGTGTAGATGTGACGTCGTGTAGAGGATCCGAAGGGATGAGCCGTTATATCACCCCAGCTCAGGATGATTATTTTTCAATAGGCCTAATTGACAAATTTATTTTGCAAACAAAATTTAAAGTGACTCTAATTGTTTGAAGTGTCTTATATTAAGCAATGTTCAAAACATGGACACTCGAATCCAGGGGTTATTTTAAGGAAATTTCTCAACTGCACATATTTATCAGAATAGCATCCTACATCGGGTAGATTGGTCATTATTGAGACTAAGGCCTAATTAATATTCTTCTTCTTATTATTATTATTATTATTAGTAGTATTATTATTATGTTATTATTATTAGTATTATTATTGTTATTATCATTATCATGATAATGTAACTGGCTAAGTTTATAAACCTACTTCTCCACGGAGCAGTGTTTAGTCTAGTCCCCTCCGTTGGGGGGAAAACAGGTTTCTGGGTGGGAGACAATCGAGTATCTGAAGGACTCTCGGGAGGCGCGTAGCGCCGAGACGGGTAGGGGAGGGGTATGTGTGCCCCCTCCCCATCAGAAATTTTTTCAATTTCCACATTGCAATGGTACCACATTAAGGTGTCATCTTAACAAAATACCTGTACTTTTTCAGAGCCTCATCAGAAACTTTTTGAATTTCCACATTGCAATGGTAGCATTTTAAGATGTCACCTTAACAAAATACCTCTAGTAGCCCTCTACCTTTTCAGAGCCTTATCAGAAACTTTTTGAATTTCCACATTGCAATGGTAGCATTTTAAGGTGTCATTTTAACAAATTACCTGTACTTTGTAAGAGCCTCATCAGAAATTTTTTGAATTTCCACATTGCAATGGTACCAATTTAAGGTGTCATCTTAACAAAATAGCTGTACTTTTTAAGAGCCTCATCAGAAACTTTTTGAATTTCCACATTGCAATGGTAGCATTTTAAGGTGTCATCTTAACAAAATACCTGTACTTTTTCAGAGCCTCATCAGAAACTTTTTGAATTTCCACATTGCAATGGTAGCATTTTAAGGTGTCATTTTAACAAAATACCTGTTCTCTTTCAGAGCCTCGTCAGAAACTTTTTGAATTTCCACATTGCAATGGTAGTATTTTAAGGTGTCATCTTAACAAATTACCTACCTGTACTTTTCAGTGCTTATAAGAGTGGGCTAAGACTTCAATAAATATAAGCAATACGTAACAAATATTTGGGGTGGGGCTATTTCCACACTATAATGGTAAACTTTTAAGGTGCCATTTTAGCAAAATAACTCCATTAGACTATTCAGTACTGATAAAAAAAAGTGTTTTAGGATTCAATATATATATATATCATTATAATTACAATAAAAAATATCTTTATGTATCGAGTTCAGCAGCTCAGTTCTCCAGTTGCTGAGTTATTCTAATGAATAAATGCAGACATGAATATAATAGTAGCCTATATAAGCAGACTTTTCAGCACTATATCAGTTTAACCCTATTTCCCAAGATGGTCCTGAATTGCTGGTAGCACGATATTTAATCCCGCGACACTTAATACCGCGACAGTTAATGCCGGACACTTTGTCCCGGCGACATTTAATCCCGCGTCATTTATTCCCGCGACAGTTAATCCCTGCGACATTTAATCCCTGCGACAGTTAATCCCGCGACATTTTATACCGCGACACTTAATACCTGTACACACGTGAGTACGAATATTTGTACGACTACTGTTGTCCAAATAGCCAACTGTAAGTAGGGGTTTGACTATTGTTGTCCACATAGCCAATTGGGTACGCCTACCTCTCTGCTCAGCTTTTCTGTTGTACACAGTTGTACATAAAACGATCATTATAAAGGATTTTGGAGAGGATTTCAAATTGTACAGTTTTGATAATTTTTATTAGTGAATATTGCGGTGACCATTGTTTTTATCGAATTGTACAGTTTTTTAATATGTTACTGCAAAGGCTGAACTCTTTTTTAAACACATAGTGAATATTGCTGTGAATATGCCTATTTATAGAATTTAACTTCTTTTGTAAACGTTGTTTTACTTTTCCGGTATTAAGTGTCGCGGGATTAAATGTCGCCGGGATTAAGTGTCGCGGGATTAAATCGGCGCGGGATTAAGTGTCGCGGGATTAAATGGTCGCGGGATTAAGTGTCGCGGGATTAAATGGTCGCGGGATTAAGTGTCGCGGGATTAAATGTCCGGTACTAACTGTCGCGGTATTAAGTGTCGCGGGATTAAGTGTCATGGAACCGAATTGCTGACCAGGACGTACTTTCTGAAATCAAATTTAATGGTACACAAATTAACCAACCAAGAACTAATAAACTACTGGTACCAAATTCAGGTAGCCAAGTGTAGTAATGATGTTGTTTTTAGCAAGGCCGTAGTTAGGGGGCGTTTTGGGGTGTTTGAACACCCCCCCCCCAAATGGAAAATGTAAAAAATAATATAACGCATTTACTAGCAATATACTGGTGCGGAACATCACTGCAAGAGCTGAGCCACATCGCACTGGAAAGAGAACTGTGGAGGAATATGGTGAAAAGGGCGTCGGACACCTACGGGCGATGAGCCCACGGTTTATGATGATGATGATGACTAGCATATGATGCAAAAACCATGAAATAAAACCATGGAAAACATCCCGAAATGAAAAATGTAAAAAAATAATAGAAAGCATTCACTAGCACATTATGATTGAAAAAACCATAAAATTAGGCGAAAAACCGTAAGAAAGTCGTTTCCGACGACTCAAAAAAGTCGTCAGAAATTTTGACGACTGAATAAAAAAAGTTCGTCAGAAATTCTCCCCCGAAGAAACACCCCCCGAAATAAAATCCTGGCTACGGCCTGGGTTTTTAGGTTTTACTATAATATTGTGTGTTCAAATAAAACGACCAAACATTTTGAAATTTTACAGTTTAAAATTTGAAGGATACCACTGGCGAGAAGCCATTCAGTTGTACAAAAGTAGTAGCCTATTTGTACAAATATTAGCAGTAAGTTATTCTCATTTTAGCGAGATTGTGTCATATATTATGATAGTAAATAATAACATTAGAACCATTAACCATATAATAATTAATAGTATTACAGTATGTTATAACAGTTCACGTGATACGATGATGTAAACAGCAACTAAGCTAAGCGTTATTTGGCTTGCATCAGACAGCTTGTTTGAATATGCCATGTCTTTATCTCTGGACTTGTTTTCTTGTATTTTATGCCAACAGAATTGTCAATAGAAATTTAAAGTTAGATTCACGGCAAAAATGTCTTATAATCTTGTTTGTTACAATTAGTTTAATTAAAATATATTAGCTACTTACATTGTTTATGCGATTGTGTGTAAAAAAAGTAACTGCACAAAACCTGATTTTCAACTGCACAAATTCGTTTTCCAACTACACACTTTGTGTCCAGCTGCACGTTAAAATAACCTCTGCTCGAATCTAGTCAGTGACTCTTAGTGTTCTTAAGTGTTCTAACTGTTTTAAGTGTTCTACAAGACTACAGCCAAAGCAAACAATGTTAGCACGGTGTCCCAATTGAACTGATACCTTTTTTTGTTGTGGCGATATACTTGTCAATTCTAAATGAAACTCTATAAAATTTCAGCGAATGTAAGAGGGATACATTATCAATGTTTCCTGAAAGTGTTATCCAATTCTACGAACAGAGTTCGAAGTTATGCACTATCAAATTTGGGCAGAGAAAATTGTAAGTTTCCAACATGTAAAAGATAGGAAATTATTATTTGCAACAAATGCTGTTCTTCAACTTCTTCAAAACTAATGTTCAAAATGTCCTCCATTAGCTCGAATGTATGCTCTAAGGCAGTGGTTCCCAAAGTGGTGGTCCGCGGACCGGCACCGGTCCGCGGAGGTATGATCGCCGGTCCGCGGAGATGAGTTAAAAATAAAAATAATAAACTGCAATTATTACATAATTTGTTTTAAATTGTGAAATTATTCGAATTGTTCTCCACAATTTATTCAAATTTGTCCTAATATTTACAAATTTGAAATAAATCAACGCACCTTCTTTTAACATGCCAGATGGCGAATTCGAACAATGTAAAATTATTCTAAATTTAGGCCTATTACATCGATGCAGCCAGTTTCGAGCTTATTTTATGTTGATCTATGGTGAGCGATAACCTAGTCCTAGTAGTAAACGCTGGATGCAGAATTAAAAAATTGTCTAACACAGCATAAAACTTTTAGTTTAAAACTTTAAATACAAACAAATGTCTTTGAATGAAAAAATGAGCAAACGTAAGCAAAAAATCTGAAACAAAAATAGCAGACGCAGATGGTTATAAAAGCACCAAAGTTAGTGTTTGCGCACTGAAAGCATCTTTCCTTGCATCTCTAAGCATCGCAAAGGCCATTATAATGGCATTATACTAATAATTATTATTATTAAACTGTCATTTATTTATGACGCCCCTAAAAAAGTCTACTAACAACAAATCCTAAACAAATAACTTGAAATAAGGCTTCAAGGAAAATTTAAATGTAGGCTAATTGTAAAATAGGCTAACCTTATATTTTAGTCTTTTTATAATTTAGGTCGCTTTTGGTTGCAATCGCCCTTTAGGGACAAGTTAGCGGTCCGCGAGCTTCACCAAAAATTATTGCCGGTCCGCGGCCTACTAAAGTTTGGGAACCACTGCAAGTCTAAGGAGCTTTCGTCATTCATTGATTGCATTGTCAACAATCCCTTAATCAAAACGATTCCATTCTTCCACAATTCGCTGTTTGAGGTGTCAACGTCACGTATGCGAGTTTGATAAACACGTTCTTGAAGGACGCCCCGTATCGTTGCCATTTATGGACGGCCCCTGATGTCTAACCCCGTTTGCTGACTATATAGACCAGTGGTTCCCAACCTTTTTGGACTGTAGGGCCACTTTTTCTAAGTTGGAGGACACGAGGGCCACTTTTTCTTAGTTAAAGAACATTAGAGGGCCACAATGCTAAAATTTAATTAACTAAAAGCATATAAAATTGTTATAATTGATTCGAAATAGAATGTCTAATGTCTATTGACTTCAAACTCACATAATTTGTAATAGAAAATGATTATGTTGTGTTCTATCCTGCCCAACTTGTCAATTTTTCATATTAAAATTTTTTTTTGGAGAGATGAGTGCCATTGTTGAGGCCTGGCGGGCCATTTTGTGAGGCCTCGCGGGCCACTTTTGGCCCGCGGGCCACGGGTTGGGAACCGCTGATATAGACAATAGATCGAAGTATAGGTCTATGACATTGCATTGTATTCACACATTTGCAAAGTTTCTCTCCCAGTTCAGTCCAAACAGCGGCGCTCCCAGTGCGATGAGCCCCCGCGCAAGATGCTGTCTTAGTCTTCTGTGCTTCTTTATTTCAGACTGGAGAAGATGCGAAAGCGCAGATTCTCGAGGAATGGTCAGGTTGGCGTGTAAGTTAGAAATGTTCCATCTAATCTTAAAGGAACTTTGAATTTGCTTTCATTAAGACTATGATCCAACAATTCCATCATGGTTTTTCCCGCCGATTTCTTGACTGGACTGCATGCTGGTCGTGCCACAGGTCCGCCGATTTTCCGCCGTCCATTTCAGAAGAGCGAGCAAGCTTGCCAATGGGTCTGCCTTTCAGTCTTTCTGTCTGTCTGTCTCTTTCTCTCCCTTTCTCTGTCTCTCTATGTCTGTCTGTCTGTCTGTATGTCTGTCTGTCTGTCTGTCTGTCTGTCTGTATGTATGTCTGTATGCTTCTCTCTCCTTCTCTCCCTCTCCCTCTTCCTCTCCCTCTCCCTCTCCCTCTCCCTCTCAATCCGTCCCTCCCTCCGTCCCTCTCTCCGTCCCTCCGTCCGTCCCTCCGTCCCTCCGTCCCTCCGTCCCTCCCTCCGTCTCTCCGTCCGTCCTTCCGTTTCTCCGTCCGTCCCTCCCTCCCCTCCTCCCTCCTTTCCTCCCTCTCTCCCCTCCTCTCTCCCTCCCCTCCTCCCTCCCTCCCTCCCTCTCTCTCCTCCTCCCTCCCTTCCTTCTTTCCCCTCCTTCCTCCCTCCCTCCGTCCCTCCGTCCCTTCCTCTCTCTCTCTCTCTCTCTCTCTCTCTCTCTCTCTCTCTCTCTCTCTCTCTCTCTCTCTCTCTCTCTCTCTCTCTCTCGTACTGTTGATTATGGTTTGCCTGTGATTTGATTGTTTTTAAATCGTTCGCTTGTAAAGCCTAAACTGTAATAACTTATTTTATTGTGTTTTAACAACAGCCTCAGATTCTGAAATACCTCGGTTATCAAACACTAGAATACAGCCCAACTCGTGTCAGACTCTACGTCAACGATCAGGGAATAGTAACCGATATACCCTACGTTTCCTAAGACATGATCGAACAGTTACTGGAGAAACCGTGCGTCGAATTCCTGTGAATGGCGTTCGTTCTACACGGGCAACTTTATCAACTTCCTACAACTTCTCTATTTTATTTCTATACCAGTGATAATAATTACTGATATTAAGTTTCATCGATTCCATTCAACGTCGGCTTCTGTGTATTGAAGAAGCACAGCCTGCACAGGCATCGGAAATTTTAACAAACAAACAATGAGCTTATAATTTTATTATTATTTGATTTCAGATTGCCCTAAATTCGGGAATTTTTAATATTAGCCTATTATTGTACTTCGAAATAATTATTGCGACTTGCCATTCCATAATACAAATTTCAGATACAACCACGACAAATGGTTTCATTCGTTTTATATTTATGAATCAAAACTCGGAGAAGTTTGTAGGCTATATTGTGTGCTAATTGTTCCGTTCAGAAGAGTGCATGATCATAATTATAGGCTTACGCTTCAGTAATGAATAATTATTTATCCTACAGGAAAATTGGTTTTTGTTTTGATTTGCAATGGAGATTCTACATCATAGGCTACTACTAGACTGTGGGGCACGGTGGTCTAGTGGTGGCGTCGTTGCCTTGGAGCCGGAAGGTCCGAGGTTCGAATCCACCCTCAAGCCGCGTAAGGACCTTGGGCAAGTCCTTCACTTACAATTGCTCAGCGCTTCGGCGTGAAACTCCGATGCAGTATCCGCTCTGCATCGGGAGCGCCTCTGAGTAGAGAGAGCTTGAAGGGGCGCTATAACAAGTGCACATACACACATACATACATACATACATACATACATACATACATACATACATACATACATACATACATACATACATACATAGACTACACGGAACCATGAAATCCTATTATAGTCCTAGGCCTAGGCCTATACTTGTATTCCCAATAGGCCTAACTGCATTTTATTTAACGTATCATAATGTTACTAGATCAGGGGCGGATCCAGGGGGCCAATCCGGCCATGGCCCCCCATTGAAAACTGCCATGGGACGTGGCCCCCCATTTGGTCTGAAATCATCAATACGAATATGGGTGTAATGGAGAGAGAGCTGGTTCCAAAGTAGGCTACAAAACCAATGCCGGTGTACAATCGTAAGTGTCGTTACGTGAATCTTCTAACCCCGCCACCACCGTATATTCTGACATCACGAAGCTATCTAATGTTACGATGCCCCGTCAACAGAAGCAGCTCTAACAAGTCCTGTGCAACAATTATACATAGCCTAAGGCCCTAATCTAAATTGCCGCATAATATGATAATCAGCGCAACTCGTGAATGTTATTATACACCATTGTTGTCAGGCGCAGATTCAGAGGGGGGCGGAGCCGGCGTACGCCCCCCCCCTAAACCTGCCGAACTGACCTAAAACTAATATAATTGCAATTTGGGAATAGGATACTTGAAGTAGCTGGACCGGCAGAATGGAGCTCTCTTACCGGAGCTCTCTTACCTACTTACCTGAGTTGCTAGCAGACGTTACCCACGTGACCAATGACTTTTTCCGTGACGTCATTCACAAAGTTCATGTACAGACACAATTTACGTAAATAGAAATTGGTCAATTAAAAAATATGTCGAGTGGTCCGCCGTCAAAACCGCTTAAACAAGCAGTTTTATCATTCGCGAATAAGCCGACTGCCGTTGGTAAGACATAAGTCTATCTTAGGCCTAAATATCAAACGATGGCATTATGGCATATGATTATCATTATAATTTTGAAATTCGTCGTGCTGATTATAGCTGCCGAAAGCGTTCAGCTGCCGATATTATGGACAAAAGCAAATCAAGGATATAGAACTATAGACCTACTCCTGGGCTTAAAGTGTGGCAAGACGGTCATGAACGGCGTCCTGTCACTTATTTTCGAGGCAGGACGCCGTCCTATGACTTATTTGGCCAGCACGGTCGTCCATGACTGCATGGACGGCGTCCATGCAGTTACGGACGACCGGCCATGACTGCCTAAAAATGGCTCCATTTTAGGTCGACACAGCCAAAAATGCGCTGGTCGCTGGGGCTCCGCCCCAGACCCCGCTGGGGCAGCTTACGGTAAAGAAGACAAAACAAAACCTTTCTCTTTTACAATAACATTTTGATTTTTATTGTTATCCTGGTAGCTTGCGACACTGAAAAACGACTTATTCTTGACGTTTTCGCGACTTTATCGTTCACAAATTGCTGGCAAACAAGAGCCTAAAATGGCTCTATTTGAGGTCGACACAGCCAAAAATGCGCTGGTCGCTGGGGCTCCGCCCCAGACCCCGCTGGGGCAGCTTACGGTAAAGAAGACAAAACAAAACCTTTCTCTTTTACAATAACATTTTGATTTTTATTGTTATCCTGGTAGCTTGCGACACTGAAAAACGACTTATTCTTGACGTTTTCGCGACTTTATCGTTCACAAATTGCTGGCAAACAAGAGCCTAAAATGGCTCTATTTGAGGTCGACACAGCCAAAAATGCGCTGGTCGCTGGGGCTCCGCCCCAGACCCCGCTGGGGGAGCTTACGACGCTCCCCCAGACCCCTGGTCGGGACGAGCTTCATGCCTTCGGCACTCGCAACTTCGCGCCTTCCGCGCCGTCATTGACGACCAATTACAATACAGCGTCCTGGCACTTCTTTTTTTACACTTTAAGCACTGGCCTACTCACATAATGATTCTCTTAACGCTCAGTGGCGTGCGGTCCATGGATGAGGCGCATCAACATTGTGACAAGGACATCAAGTTAGACATTGATGGCATTAGGCCTATCAATGCCTACGCCAGAAAGCATCCAAGGAGAATGGCACTGCTTAATCCGCTGGCATGTGACACTTAATTATTTCTTCTTTGGATCAAGGGTTGCATGATCAAAACCGATAACTAATTTATAATCGTTTCATTGTTAACCTTCAGTGGAGATGAGTGGTTTTTATATGAGAAACTATATATTTTTTTAAAGTTCCATAACATTTTATATAAAAAGGATCATTATAGTTTTGCGTGATCTAATTTCATATATATATATATATATTTACGGGATTGGATTGGTAGTATTTACGCCCCCCCTAACCAGAAATCCTGGATCCGCCCCTGGTTGTTGTATTCGGGCTTAACGACACTGTTTCACATCGAAGATGATTAGTGTCGGAGGCAGAGTACAACCTCACACTCCACGTTTATATTGCGACCGAGCCACCCGCAGTAAAGATCCGAGAAATTAATTTCTGACTGGGAATCGAAACCGGGCTGCCGGCGCGGCGAGCAAGCTACAACCCACTCGACCACGCAGGATCTCTATTATACACCATGTAAATTAGTATAATATATAACGTGCGTTAGGTATGTTTTAAAGGTGTCTAAAAAGATGCAGTGCATGCGATAGTGCTAGCGACGTCTCGTGGCTGACAAAACCGTTGATGAGTCAATTTCTGCTATTAGATTAATTTGACATTTTTATTGTCACAACGATTTTAAAAATCAAATTCGCCAAAATTTGCTTTAAATGCAGATGTTTCTATGAATTTAACATTGAGGAGATTATTGTTTTCACGGTTATTTTCTGAAATATGCATCAACTTTTATTTTATCTGTTGCACTTTATTGTCCAAAATGTTACTGTCACTTTCACACTTTCGCCACAATATCATTAAAAAATTGTGAACTCAAAATTTTGTGGTCACAATTTTTCAATGATAGGCCTAGCCTATTGCGGCGAAAGTGTGAAAGTGACAGTAACGGAGTGGACATATTTAATGTGACAGCTGAATATATTTTTTCACCCATAATAAGTATTGTTTCATTCAATGACAAACTTGTTAAATGAGAGGCCTTTCAATTTTGTATATGAAGAACATTAGGCCTAAGTTTTGGAAAAACTATCATTTAATGGCGACGACCATAAAATATTATAGAGACCAATCGTTCTGTATCCACTATTTGTACTCATATTCATTTCGTTTCTTTGGCAATAAAAAATAAATGAAAAAAGACGATTTTCTAAAACCTCTCCCTCCGTCACGAGTCAGCAGACTCAGCACAGAAGTCAGAATGATTATTAATAATTATCTTCTGAGGAAACCGTCGCATTTTCGTCACAAATGTGTGATTCTCCTTCCTCCAGGATCGTGACGTCATTTATGGATGGTTCTTTTATTTCAAGAACATTAAATGTGGTATACAACACGCTGGTACTCTGCCCGTGCATATTTACCTTGCGCTTTAATTCTTCCGTGATTATGTTAGACCTGCTTCAATGTTTGACACCGTGCGGTTGTAAATATGGTAAGTTTGTGGGTCAAATCTACGTGTTTGAAACGTCAGTTTTGATGGGAATTAAATTAAATCAAATTCTGACATTGATTATCTCTTGTAGAGCAAGATGTCTGAAGCCTCGTTAAGCTCTCGCACTTTCGCAAACAATACATACAAAACAGGGTTCCAGCGTTGAATTCAAACAGTTGATTAGCATGCGGAGCTTCAAAAAGTTTCGATTTTATTGTAAGCATAATTTTCAAATTTCCTACTGAGAAATGCTATTTAATTTTGGTGGAATTATATCTTAGTTCATTTTAGTTGAACCTGTTTGAGGTTGTAAGAAAGTTACGCAGGTTAAACTTGATCTGTGGACAAGTCGACAACTGACTTATTGTATTATTATTGCAGTGACTACAATTTTGCAGTTACATAGTATACCAATTTAAAGGTCGCTACAGAGCCACTCTATCCTCCTCTACTTCTACTAAGTCTTACAAAAGTTATTCATCTCCAAGTCGTGATCACTATGCAGTATGCATGCTACATTCCATTGAGTCTGCTGTTGAAACTAAATTTGCAATATTTAGCAATAATAATAATAAGACGATTTATATAGCGCCGTAGCTCAGCCGAGGCCGAAGGAAAGGGCGCTGTACACGGGATAAAATATTCGACTCTCTGCAGCCACAATCGGCGCCTACCTTAGTGTCCTAATGCTTTTAATACCTTGGCGCTGAGTTGAATCCCTCACAAGATATATAATATTTATTAGAGAAAATGTTTTTCTGCAACATTCACATAAAAAAATGCAGTTCCTCAAGTATAATTTATAAGCAGTTTGCATTCCTAACTTTGTATAAAATGGAACTCTGTTTTTGCAGATTAAACATAAACCAGAACTCGGACAATGGAGTATGAGCTGACCTGTTGCGTTTGCCTTGATCTCTACAAAGAGCCGGTCACTCTGCCTTGCTCGCACAGTCTCTGTCGCGGTTGTCTCAATACGGTTGCAAACGCATCTGGTGACCCTCTTTTCTTGAAGCCTTTCAACTGTCCGACATGTCGCTTTTTTGTCCAGCGGCATCATTTCTTGGAACTGAAGGAGAACAAGTTGCTGTCAAATATCGTCTCTGCTTATCGGTGAGTCGTGCACACCTGAAGGATGGCATTATCTATGAGATTGTAATCGTTAAAAATATTTATGTAGCACCTCTTTGAGAGAAACTTTCAGAAGTGTGCCAATCCTGATGATGATGATGAAATTGTGAAAGCCTGCACTGGTTATGCAATTCAACATTATGCTTTTGATTCAGAACTTTCAAGTTGACGCAGCTGCAACTAAGATTTCAGTGAATGCAACAGTGACCAAGAAATTCACGTTGCAGCTTTATTTGTGCAGAATACAATTAGGTCATTATGCTTAGACCAGATAGAGTGCTCTATGCGCAGCGCTTGTGAAATATTCTCCAATATATCTTCATTTATCACAACCTGAGGGTCAAAGCACAATCAGTGACAATAGAGAGGAATAATGAACATGAAAACGCATTTAGCCAGAACTTATCTTGTGTAAAGTAACCTAAAGTATGCATTACAGACAACTGTATAAATTTTCACACAACGATGACTCTGAAATGCATGACATTGTGATCATAATGTAGAGTGGTTGTTTTGTCTTAGGAAGGATAAAGATACGACTGGCGCCGTTCCTCAGATGGTCTGCTACGTTCACCCGACCGAACAGCTCCTTCTCTACTGTCAGAGCTGTAAGAAAGCCATCTGCTCGTACTGCGTCACTGAGGTCCATTACAAGTACAGCCACAGAGTCAGCTACATCGAACATCTTATAGAAGACGAGAAGGTATCCGTTGGCATCAATTGTTCTTGAGGCATAATACCGGTAACCCTTTCGCTACGGAACCCGTTGCGGCGACAGGTTATTAAGCCAGTATGCGAGCCTGGTCCTGTAGCGAAAGGGTTAACTGCCTATTGCATTGGAGGCCTTCCAGTGAACAGGCATAATATGAGATAAATAATATTAAGTCTTTACATAATTAGTTATTTTTTATCATGCCTTACTTCTATAGATGAAATCTTCATGCTGTGAAATTAACATTGACGTACATAAATGAAAATTTGTGTAAAGCGCAATTTCAAGGAGTATCTCATTCATTCATTCATTCATTCATTCATTCATTCTATGGTCTTATATAGTGCCCCTTCAAGAGCACTACTCAGGAGCGCACCCAGCCCAGCCACGGCAATAGAAAAGAGGCTTGAGCGATTTGTGAAGCAAATGTGATTGGTCAGACATAATAATGACTGTAGCTTTGAAGGGAGTTCATTTCATCAGTAGTGTTACCAACCCAACAAGCGAAACCCTCTATGAAACGGAGAAAGAGACAGGGTGACTATCTCAGCTCTGGGTTTTATGAGGAAGGTTGTTTCTCACGTCACAGGACCTCTGTTGCTACTTAATCTAAATTGGATAAACTGTAAGATGAATGATGGTACAGATTTTATTATCTTATTGAACGTAAGTTTTGCAGCCTGTTAGGCACCCAACTCATTTTGCAGAGCTGCTCATAGGAAGGAAAGGCTGAGTATACCTTGAGGGTCTACGGATAATGAACCGCAACTTTCTAGATCCATTTGTTTTTTAGACACGAGTGTCACCTGTTCACTATCCCTTTACCATCTGTAGTCAAAATCACAGATAAATTTCTTCATCAATCAATTTTGTGCATTCTTTTCAAGGTTTTGATTTACATTTTCCTAGGAAGCTGTGATTAAGCTGCTCAAGGAAACGGACAAGACTCTGCAGGAGAAGAAAGCAAAACTTGCTAGGCAGAAGAATGCCATTCTTGTGAGGAACTTTGTTTCTGTTTCGCATAATAACATATGTTAGCATTCTTAGTATTCATTCATTCAAGAATTTATGTTGCACCTCTTCAAGGGAACTACTCAGAGGTGCTCCCGACTTCAGCACGACCAAAAATAATAGTTTTCAAACTTGTGCGTACGGAATGTGTTAGAGACCAACCTAGTAATCATGTATTCATTTTTAACTCATTTGAAGCAGCCTAAAACCAATATGGCTTCAGTTTGTTATTTTGCTGTGTTTTAGCTAAACTCAGAATACGATTGAAAATGGAAAGTTAACAGTAGATTTATTGTGCTGGTGAATATGGCATGGTGCAGTTTTGTGTGGCTGCAGGAGCACAATAGACTACAATCCGTGATGGACCTTCCAGTTCGACTTTGCTACCTTCCAGGGAACAACACTGGAACAGCTGTGTAAAAAGGCAGATGGGCTTTGTTAGACCCTGACCATGTTTCGAACCCATTCCTCCCTCCTGTAAGGACCCCCTATATTCCATGCATCTCATTTATTTTAAAGAAAATTATTTTGGTGGGAAGTTTCAATGAAATATTTTCTGCTTAATTAAACAAAGACAATAAGATTAATGTTATCAGAACTTTGGTGAATTCTGTTCTAAATGGCAGAGTGAAAAAGATGCGGCCGAAAGGGTGTGTCTATCTCTGATGAATCAGCTGAAGATGCAATTCTCAAAGATTAAGACCGATTACAACCGGAGAATCGACGCGACCGTTCGAGAATTGACCGCCACGGAGAGGGCCGTCGAATCGCGTGCCAGCGAATTCAAGCTGTTCACTACTGCATTCGAATCCCTGACTTACAGGCCTGACCGACACTGCCACTATAAGGTTTGCGACTTTACGCACACATTGCAATCATGTAATTTCAGTCGTATTCTTTCAGATACTGTATGTTCTGTTTTTGCTGTACTGTACATACTTTCAGTTGCTATCAAAGACTACTGATGTCAGTTATGACAACGTTAAGCAATGGAATAAAAAATAAATTGCCTCAGGTTCTAAACGGGACAGATAGTTCTATAATCTATAGTTATGCGGATTATTGTTCGTATTGTGTATTATCATCATCAATCATTAACAACTGTGGGCTCAATGCTGTAGGCGTCCGATGCCTTCTTCACAATGTCACATATTGTATATCGTCATAAATCGTCAACAGTAGGCTCAATGCCTACTTCACAACATCAGATTCTGGTCAACGCTGTCGAATGCCTTCTTAAAGTCAACGAAGCAGTTGTAGATCTTATTCTTTCGCCGTGTTTTTTTCTGCACTGCAAGTCTTAACATTGCTAACAGTTGTGTTGTTTTGTTTCCTCGTTTAGAAGCTGATGTTTCTCGGAAAAGAGTTGTTGACTTTCTCGCTCGCTGTATCGATGAACAGTTCGCTGCAGATTGAGGAGAAACAGCTGCCGAACTTTGGTCTCACCAACGTTGATGCCGTTCAGGATGCCATTCAGGGTCTTGAGCTGCAAGGTTGGTTTCTGTTCTGTTCATGACGGTTGATTGTTTATATATTTGTTTATTTATTAGTCCTGAGCACTTATAAAGCATCCCTTCAAGACTAGCTACTCAGCCACTTGGATCCTCCTCTTCCACTTGTTTAATAACACTATGCAATTGGTTAAGTGTCAGACATTCATCACTTGATATGGTTGCACCCTGTAAGTGCCTTCCATAGTTCTGAAGAACGGTGTGTTTTCAGTTTGTGTAATTATTTATCTTGCATTTTAAAACACTTTGCGTAACTATTGAATTTCTGTGTAGAAAGTTTTATTGTAGTTGACGATGTCGGCACATTTAGAGTGTAAATTGTTGCATTACTTTTGCAGTCAGTAACAAGAATACCGAGCACGAGCATGAGCAGAGTCTGGAGCAACTGATCGAAGAAGGCCTGAAGTACGAAAACGTACGAGCGGTGTTTGAGCGAGCGATAAGAAACTGGGACGTCACAAAGGTTGAGAAGTCCAAAGAAGAAGAAAGAGCAAAGGTTGAGAAATTCAAAGAAGAAGAAAGAGCAAAGGTTGAGAAATCCAAAGATGACGCGGTCTGTGAACTTCCAGAGCCAGTCATGTGTGCGACCAACCCCGCTTCTAACTCGACCGCCACAGATTCCACTGACAGTAGTAGCACCGCCGCTGAATCGTCTATCAGTCAGCCTACGCCATCATCGGCTGAAGGGTTACTGCCTGCCATGACTGCGACGTTATCACCGGAAGTGTCTGTGGCCCCTGGAACCAGTCTACCCGACCCTGGAACCAGTCTACCCGACCCTGGAACCAGTCTACCCGACCCTGGAACCAGTCTACCCGACCCTGGAACCAGTCTACGCGATCCATCGGAACCAACTCAACCGTCCGAGTTATGCAAGAAGCTCAAGAGTTCGCTTGTCGACTTTTTCCACCTGCTACAACAGAAAGAGTCGAGCGATGGCAGCGGCGATCCTGCATGTCCGGACTCGAACCCTGCGCCGCTGGACATAACCATTCCGTCTACCGACTTCGCTCAACCGCATCAGATGTCGACGGGGGGAAGACGGGGCGCGTTCACCCAACGACAAGACGCCCCGATATTCGGTAGTCTGCCCCTCCATTTCATTCCGTCCGCCTCGAGCGCGTTGTTATCCACGTTGGAGCCGCCGATGTTCTACTCTTCCGGTCTCAACAGCGGTTGGTCGAGTCGTAGCGAGGACCCGGTGATCGCATCGTCCAACGGTTCCCCGTCGTCGCGTTCCAGCGTTCTGTTGGCGCTAACTTCGGACGACAGACCGCCGAGAAAGTCACCCGCGTCGTCCTCGTTTTTCTCCCAGCTCCAGCGACCCGCGGCTACGGCTTCATCGACGGTTCCGCCCCCTATGGGGAGGAATTTCCTGTCGGCCCCCGTCTTCAGCGTCGGAGCCTCCTCCAACGAGGAACGGGAAAGGTCGCCGAAGAAATCAGCGAGGCGCACGGCGCGAAAGTTTTAGCGGCGTGGGATGTTAGGCGAACGTGTTTTTAATTGGACGAAATAGTGGACGACGTGTCTTGGTGTTTGACTTCGCTGGGTTTTTTTATATTTGAAGTCAAGCGTCGAGAGTTTTCCGTTTGAGTTTTGCACTTGAAATGCGCAGCGAATTTACGAACAAAACTTTTTGCTATTTTTTTGTGTTTTTTGCAGATTTTTGAAAAATTATTTTTGCTGAAGAAAAAGTTTGAACTGTTGACTTTGAATTCTTGAACTTGAATGTAGCAACTAGCAAGTCGAGGTGAAGTAAACTAATGTACAAAAGAAGTGCACTTTCTGATATAATTAATGCTGTCTTGGCAGTGATTTCCCCCCCTCCTCTGGGGGGAAATCAGATTTCTGGGGGGGAGACAATTGAGCGTCCAAAGGACGCTCGTGAGGCGCGTAGTGGCAAGACCAGGAGTGGGAAGGGTATGGGGAGGGGATGTGCTCCCTCCTCATCAGAAACTTTTTGAATTTTCACATTGCAATGGCAGCATTGTAGGGTGTCATCTTAACCAAATAGCTGCACTTTTTCAGAGCCTCATCAGAAACTTTTTGAATTTTCACATTGCAACGGCAGCATTTTAGGGTGTCATCTTAACCCTTTAATGCCGAGATGGTACCGGGTAGTAAATGTTATGGGAAATCCTATCCCCTCCGGCATTAAAGGCTTAACAAAATAGCTGTACTTTTTGCCGAGCCTCATCAAAAACTTTTTGAATATCCACATTGCAATGACAGCATTTTAAGGTGTCATTTTTATAAAAATATCTGTACTTTTTCAGTGCTTATAAGAGCAGCCTAAGACTTGAATAAATATATCATTTAAAAATATTTCTGTGGGAGTTTCCACAGTGTAATGGTACCCTTTGAAGATACCATTTTACGGCGATTAGTATTTTATTTACAGATGAAAATATTGATAACAAACCACGAAATGAGATGACGGATGAAAATCTTCAGACCAAAACAAGAAGCGGGACGATTTTTCGGATATTTTTAGTGCAATAAATGCGATGATTGATGCAATTTACAGTTTGCAGAGGGGTAATGTTTAGGAGGGGGTAATCTGAAACCTTTACACCGGTGCAACAATGAGGTTAGTTGACATAACCTGTTATTGACCCTACTTGACTTGAAATTTCGCCTACAATTTCAACGGTTAGCCTATGTAAATATAGATAGAGTATAGATGTAATTAAAACCTCATGTTGCACTGCCTTTTGCATAATTTCTATCTTGACAGTAACTGTTACTGACAGTACTGCAGGTATGGTGACTTGCCATCTTCTTGCATGATTCTCGCACTGCGTAATAGAATCAGTTTGGTGCAAGAATAAGGTATTTTGACTTATACCGGATTACATGTGTGGTGTTGCAGCTGCTAGAAAACACTTCGTCCACATGATCTGTTATTGCCCCCGAAATGATACTGATGGCTGAGTATTCGTGTTGTAATAACCCGATTTGATGCACAATGTTTTAAAAATAATGCTAATTTGATCTTTCGCATTGTATAATGAACCAATATCGTTTCACACAACTTTAACCATCTGCTCATTAAGCCTACATATTATTCGGAAGGCACATGCATCATATTGGAATCAATAGGGTAGAATTCCCATATTTGGGCACCTTAAGGATAAAAGACTCATATTGCAGTAACTTTGATATGCCTACGTCTAGTTTCGGGTTATTTGGTTGAATTAAACATTAGGGAATAAAAATATATTGAATACATGCACCTGAGTGCATGACAATATTAGTTGTGGGGAGAAAAGGACATGCCCCCAAAGTGCCCACATTGGGACACCGTGCCTCAATTTGGGCACCAGGTGCCCAAATTAGGTACACATTGGTACAGCTATGAAGGTGGTGACCTGCTTACTCTATTTTCTACTTAACGCATACCAATTTCGAGATGAAATAAAGAAGAAATGAAATAGTGCTTGGGTAGAATTATTGTGTTATATTCACAACTGCAGTTAAACAAGGTAATACTGAAACCAAAGTGATGAAGTAGATATAGGTCCTGTTGATCAAACATACTAGAATAGGTTATTTCCACTAGGAAATTAAACTGCATCTGCTAATTCACTACTTCAAAATCAGCACTATCGTTTGATTTTCTTATTAAGCTTTAGCTAAATGTATGCGTGTATGGCCTATCACACATGGACTTTTCACATATCAAGCGCTGCGACCATCAGACATCTGATTCATTGTATGGAGCTACACAGTATGGGCCTATAGACATGGAGCTGTGTAGTATCTTTCAGGCAACGGACATTTCCCCCTCCCTCCACAAAACCCCCGGCCACCCCCCTCCGAACAACCCCCAAATTCCTCCATTTTACCACCCCATGACAAAACTCGCCTTCCTGTGCAGATAGCCTATTTGTGTAGGTAGGCTAATTGATCAAACGCCTTTTATAAATCCAGCTTCTATTTAAATAGTAAAATTTCTTTACATCAATCCAACTTTTACTTAGATAACAATTAATTTTTTATTAATCCGGCTTCCATTTAGCCTATTTATGTAGGTATTATTGATCAAATGTAGGCTAATTTTCCAGTTTGCGGTGCTGTGTCAACTATAGTTAGTGTAATACGGGCAGGCATAAACCTGTCACTGTCATTCAGGCGTGAACTTATAATTTGTTAGTGTCGCTCAGTCATTCCGATATCAAGCTAATACCTGTTGGTTTATTTACGATAGCATGAAACCTTGTCATCAATCCAGCTTCCATTAAAGCAAGAAGATTTTCATCAATCGATCTTCCATTTAAGAACAAATATTTTCATCAGTCCAGCTTTCATTTAAGCAAGAATATTTTCATCAATCCAGCTCCAAATTAAGTAGGAATATTTTCGTCAATCCAACTTCCATTTAAGCATATACATTTTCAAAAAATTCAGCTTCTATTTCAGCAAAAATGTTTTGTATCAATCCTACTTCTAGCCTGTTTATTGAGAATTCTTTTCATCAATCCAACTTGCACCATGTCCTAATTTGGGCACTTTGGGGGTTCTGTCTTTTTCTCAGCACAACTAATATTGTTAAACACTCAAGTGCATGTATTAAATGTATTTTCATTTCCTGATGCGCAATTCAACAAAATAACACCAAAATAGAGATATGCACATCAAATTTACTGCAATACGAGTCTTTTATACTTAAGGTGCCCAAATAAGGAAACTCTACCTTTCATGATTTTCCATGTTCCAATCACAAAATAAATTGAACATTATAAAAATCATCCGATAGGCCCTAAATGTAAGAAATTTCAAAAGTATACACTCGTAGAATATAGGGTCTTGTCTAACCGAGATATATTATGGCAAAATTGAATGGAACTATAAAGAAATATTAGCGTGTAATATAGTATTAAGCGTGACCTCATTTGGGCAAACAAGGTTACCTAGAATGGGCACTGCCCAAATTAGGAATACAGAAGGGTGCCCACATTAGGGTCTATGCCATGCCTTCCTAGGAAAATTAATGACAAAGTTAACTCATTTTCTCTCGCATTTTCGTTCACCTGTGGTGAAAGAGCGATACTTCGCGAAGCTCTTGCAAAAAACCGATTGAAAATACACCAAAAAGCAACTCGTCCACAGCTTCCGAACCACATAGCGAACATTTGAACACTCGCATGCTAAAAACAACATTTACTTCTTACGTCAAGGTACATCTTTCTACCTACTTACTTTTTTGTTTTATAACATCTATACATAGAGTTGATAATATTTCCTACAGAAGGCACCACTCTATGTCGTCTATATTTTTAGATACAAGGGGGTGCCCAGTTTAGGAGCATGCCCAAATTAGGGTCATGTACCCTAGGCATAATAATTATGAGCATAAATTGCTAATGCGGTACGATTCCATCTGTCTTTTCGGACAATCACAACAAAACCTTTTTAGCATTTCATATAGGAATCAATAGACCTATTAGCATAATTATCAAAAACCAAAACATTTTAGCGTTTCATATAGGAATCAATAGGCCTATGAGCATATCAAAAGCAAACATTTTTAACGTCTCATAAGCTTATGGGAATCAACAGGCCTACGAGCACAGACCGCTTAGACGGTACCATGGGCGACCGCATAAATTTGATGAAACAAAGTCACATTATTTTTCATTTCCGTTTGTTGTCGTTTTTTCAGTTTTTTATTTTTTCGAAAAGACGAGGTTTTTCCTTTTTTAATTTGTTTCCATCGTTTTTTTGCATCTATGGTTCGCTGGGAGTCTGAGAAGATATTCTTACTTAGGTTTTTCTTCATTGTAAGCTACACGCGTCAGCTTAACAGACCGATCCATCAATCGGTAATAGCAGCTGCTGTTGACAATCCATCGATATCCTCTATTAATAAGTTGAAGTTTTCGCCAAGTTCTTAGTACTGGTTTCAGTTTCCAAACTGAATTCGTGCAGATACAAGGAGAAAAATGAATATACAGCTTGCAGTTGTTGTTTTGACGTTGGCCTTTTTGTGGTGAGAACAATTAAGCGAGTAACATATTGTAGGTCGTTGACTCGTTGTGTTTAAAAAATTTATTAGTTAAAACTAACAACCAAGATGTGCGAATGACCTGCAGGGGTCTGACGATTTTAAGGGCCCGGCCGCTGGGTTGTTTTTGGAAAACATTATTGTCATGTCTTTCTAAATATGACATTTTTAAATTATAGCCTACCCACTGGAATCACGTCGTAACTATATTCGAATATGTAATATCGCACTTTTACAATTCAGTTTTTTTAAATAAAATTTTCACATTTTCATAATAGGCCTAAGCCTAAAGATAGCTAAGGGGTCCGTGATTGCGCTGGCTATGGGTATTGGGCAAGAATTTTATGGTTTTATAATAGTCGAATTAGAGCGCACTGTGCGCGGAATCAAAGGCGGTGGTTTACCGTAATCTTCAATCGCCGTCCCAAATACATGAATTTTTCGGTCTTCAAATTTCTACCTTTTTGTCATCCGTAAACTACAATTCGCTCCTTTCCCCAGTAACGTCCTCTTTATGCTCCCACACGCAAATAACCAAATTCCTTTGAACCCCCACCCCCACTCCCGTGCGTAGCCTAAGTAGACCTATCCTAACAGATGGACAGCAGCCACTAATATTGAATTAGACCGACATTTAGGCATACATCTTATATTTATACGCGGCCAGCTGCAGTGAAATTATCCAAAGGGACTTGGTGATCTCGGAATTATTGACTTGATTTTTATAAGCCACACACCTCACTGGCCCGGTTAGCTACGTCGGTAAGAGCGCCTGGAAAGGGACGCCCTGGATATATATATATATATATATATATATATATATTGCTGTATGTATGTAAGTAAGTAAGTTATCTTCATTAAAACGCTCGCATTCTACAACGGCTTTGCACGCACATGATGTATAGGCTAGAAGCGAAAAGTGGCGCAATTGCACCTAATTCGGAGAATAAAGACAGAAATGGAAGTTTTTAGAATTCTCGGGTTTTCTCTTTTCAGTGCTGATGTATCAGCGTCGGGCGCAGGGAGAAATGAGTATATAGACCCATGGATCTTTCCTAAGCTACCAGAAAAGACATCATGGCCGGAGCTGGTTGGAAAGGTAAGATTTGAAATATTATCGCATCTCCTCTCCTTGATCTACTGTAGCCTAACTGTGCATGCAGTCGACAGTCATGCTGTAGTTCGGCTATAGCCTACATGCATATATCTATTAGTGCTGCCTCTATAGTCTATACGACGTCACACGTACACGACTGGCGAATCCTGCATTGTATTCACACATTTCCAAAGTCTCTCTCCCAGTTCAGCCCAAACAGCGACGCTCCCAGTGCGATGAGCCTCCCCGCAAGATGCTGTCTTAGTAGGGTGGTCTTGAAAACTAAAAGTTGTTATTTTCCCGATGGTACCATCCTCATCTGTTATCTTGCCTTAGAAATGAATAACAGAATTTTTTAAAATTTATTCATTGATGTTTAGAGGTCGCTCTATGCTCATAACTTTTCTCTATTTGCGAAAATATTGCTATTAATAATGGCGAAAAAGTAACAAATCAGCATATCAAACAAACGGCAAAGACTATTTAAAATAAATGCAACAAACTGAACAATGTGGACTCTAAGAGACTGAGTGATGAGCAGACCTATTAAATATTGACATAAGGTCAGTCATTTAGTCTTAAAGTAATAGATAGTTAGGCCTACTGCAAAGGCTTCAATTTAGCAAATAATAGCTGTGCCATGATTTTAGAGAGTTTTTGACTGCTGGAGTCCCAGGAGTAGTACAGACTTCTTTGCCTGCGGGAACTGAGCTCGGTGCTCAGAGACAACCTGCAATAAGTATTGTTTTTGCTCTTCATTGTTTGTTATGGATGAGTTGTATTCTTGGATGAGCTTTACACCGCGCTCGGCAACGTCGTTCACAACCTTGAGGCTTTGTGCGCACTGCTTCGCCTGCTGATAGTCCTCTTTATCTTCCCATTGCTCAGGATCAGTTTCGGTTAAGAACTTGCAAGGCAGTTGAAGTATCTCAAAGAAGTTGAGAGTATTGGCCGTTACAAAGTCTTCCAGCTGCTTGCTGTCAATACTGTTAACCTCCACTTGAATGCGATTCGGTGGCTCATTTGCTCCTGGATTCTTAAGTGCTTCGACCATCTTTCTCTTTATTCCATGATTGACAGCAGAGTCAAAAAAGGCCAAGGCTACCATCTCCTCACTTATATACCACAAGTGTCGGGAAAGAGCCTTGGTTGATGCCACAGAAATGGTGTCATTTATCTCTTTGTACTTCAAGAGAGATTTCAGAAGCCGAAGGTCATTGGAAGGCGCTGTAATCGGGTTGGAGCAAGAAATCCATGCTTCTGTGTATAGAAGAGTAGCAAATATGCTGATGTCTTTGAGTGACTTTTCTTCCCTGGCTGTAAGTCGAAATTGCTCTCTGAACATCCAAATTTTGATGGAGTACAATATTTTTGCCATCCATCTGGCCCTATGCAATGCACCGGGTGCCATCAATCGAATTCCACGTGGTGGAATTTCGCCAAGAAAGATTACAGTTAGTTCAAGCAATTCGCGGTAGTCATCTCGAGGCTGGATGCTACATTGCAAAGCATTTTTCGCAAAGTCAATTGCATCAAGTCTGAGTTTGTTGTGCGCTGTCAGAATTTCTGAACATTTCGGATCTTGAAGTGCTGTCATGAATTTACTATGATCCATATGTGGCCATTTCTCACGAAACCGCTTGAAAAGTGCAATGTCTGGACCATTCGATGGTCCAAATGAATGTTTGAAGACATCACCAAGTATGACTTCGTGCACATGATGCCGACAAGCAAGATGCAGCAGGTCTTTTTCAAGTTTAGTCTCGATCAGAGAACATGCACCTGCTCGACATCCCGTGTTTGATGCAGTAGTATCGAAGCACATTGCTTTGACTCTGTCTTCCAGCCCCCAATCCTTGAACACACTCACAACAGCTTCACTGGTTTCTTTGCCTGTGCCACGATTTAACTTTGGCACTCCAAGTAACTGGTCCACTTCATACCCTGAGACCAGTATTGGCAATCTATCAACCGACTCCGTTCCAGTAATGTCAGGAAGAATTTTTCCATCCCAATGTACAGTTAGAGGTACTGGTAGGCCTACACCTCGCTGACTGAATCCGAGTTTAATGCTGCCATTGATCTGACGCCGATTTGCAATCCTGGCTCTGCGAATTGAGGTTCGACTGATTGCAAGCACCGCAACATCATGTCCCAGGCTTTGTGCCGTCGCTGCAAGTAAATATGTAGCATCTCGGTCACTCACATTTGTGCGGTCGAGAGCTGACGCTAACTCCGGTGAGATCATGTTTAAAGGTTTTTGCCTCTTTATGGTATTGGAATGTTTTTGCCTCTTTATGGTATTTGAAACATCATATTCAGCATCATCATCGTCAGAGGAAGAGGAGCAAGAGACGACGATACTGCCTGTCTCTGCATCTAACAGGTGCACTGAAGATGACGTGGCATTGTCACACCTTTTCTTGCGCTCTTTCTCCAGGTGATGCAGTTTGTGTTCTGCCATCTTCCTTCTCTTCCTACGTTCTTCTTTGCCAGCCAGTATTTTGTCCACTCCTGCCATGTATCCCTTCCTATCTGTACGCTGATCAGTTAAGAATGAGCGATCTTCTGGAATTTTAATGAGAGTCATGGCATTTGCATGCGCTATGTCAAACAGTTTATTGGTGTCCACCTGAAAATTAGTTTCATTTGTCATTTGAGCTGTGGTGACTCGTTTTGAGTTCTTCTTCAGTTTGATCCATGTGTCAAACACTTGCTCCAGTTTCTCAATAGCGTTTCTCTCTATGGTCGTTGGGATGCTAGCCATATTCCACAAGTTTAGCACTTCCCGGACAGCACACCTTGCACTTTCTCGAATCGTCTTTTTTAAGACCTTATGCTGGTAAAAGAAAACCGACAAAACCTGGCGCGTTGTTGGAAGTTTCGTCCCTGGTAGCTTGTCATAAACGTGTCCAACGAGCCATACTTCAGATGCGCTCCGCGTCTGAATTAGGCCTAGGCCTATTGCGGTTTTGCTTGCACTAGCTGTACTTGCCACTGAAATTAAGTAACAATAGAGTCAATGTCACTACATAATAAACAATAGCGTTAGAACCAAGTATTTCAAATTGGATAAAACTTTGACGTCATTTAGCAACAAAATTACAAATAAATCATTTCCTATTTCTTTTTTATTAACAATCTACTATTCTACAAATTAATTTAGAAGTAATTAATTATGGTTGTAAACTTTTGATACTTACTGTGAAGCAATCGCAGGTGTGCATCAATTTGAGAATCTTCGCCGCCTTTTCAATGATTTGTCGTATGTTTAAAATTTAAAAGCAAACTGTCATTTTGCAACAGGAAGTGACGTCATAAAACGAATGAAATAAGTAAGTAGATGAAATTAAAATGCAAGTAGATAAATTAAATAAAATCGTAAGTAAGTAACTTGAAATGAATTATTAAAAAGACCAGAAAATGTTGCAAATTCTGGACAAGTTGACAGTAATTGACCTTGTAGAGCGACCTCTATAGTTAACGCAATTTCAATAATATTTGGCAAGAATCATTGTTACATGATGCATAACAGAAAAAAATGGTACCATAATGCATCAGGTAAATTTTATTTTTTTACATGCATTTGAGGACCACACTACTGTCTTAGCCTTCTGTGTTTCTTTATTTCAGACTGGAAAAGTGGCGAAAGCGCGGATTCTCAGGGAATGGTCAGGTTGGCATGTAAGTTATAAAGGTTCCATAAACAATTTCATCAGGGTTTTTTCCCGCAGATTTCTTGACTGGACTGCATGCAGGTCGTGCCACGGGTCCGCCGATTTTCCGCGGTCCACTTCAGAAGAGCGAACAAGCTTGCCAATGTGTCTGTCTTTCAGTCTTTCTGTCTGTCTGTCTCTATCTGTCTCTTTCTCTGTCTCTGTCTCTCCCTCTCTCTGTCTCTCTATGCCTGTCTGTCTGTTTCTCTGTATGTCTGTCTGTCTGTCTGTCTGCCTGTCTTTCTGTATGTTTCTCTCCTTCTCTCTCTCTCCCTCCTTACCTCCCCTCTCTGTCTCTGTCTGTCTCTGTCTGTCTGTCTGTCTGTCTGTATGTCTGTCTCTCTCTCTCTAGATGTATGTCTCTCTCTCTATCTCTATCTCTCCATGTGTGTGTGTGTGTGTGTGTGTGTGTGTGTGTGTGTGTGTGTGTGTGTGTGTGTGTGTGTGTGTGTGTGTGTGTGTGTGTGTGTGTGTCGTACTGTTGATTATGTTTTGCCTTTGATTTGATTGTTTTTAAATCGTTAGCTTGCAAAGCCTATACTGCAATAACTTATATTTATTGTGTTTTAACAACAGCCTCAGATTCTGAAATATCACGGTTCTCAAACACTAGAATTAGACCCAACTCGTGTCAGAATCTACGTCAACGGTCGTGGAAGAGTAACCCGTGTACCCATTGCTAGCTAAGACATGAACGGGAGAAACCGTGCGTCGAATTCCTGTGAATGGCGTTCGTTCTACACGGGCAACTTTACCAGCTTCCTACAACTTCTCTATTTTATCTATTTTTATTTCTATAGGCCTACAGTAACTAATGATAGGCTATTAAGTTTCATCGATTCCATTCAGCGTCGGCTTATGTGTAGCCTGTTGAAGAAGCACAGGCATCGGAAATTTTAACAAACAAACAATGAGCTTATTATTATTTGAATTCAGATTGCACTATACCCGGGAATTTTTAATATTAGCCTATTATTGTACTTCGAAATATTCCGACTTGCCATTCCATGATACAAATTTCAGATACAACCACGACAAATTGTTTCATTCATTTTATATTTATGAATTAAAACTGGGAGAAGTTTGTAGGCATATATTGTGTGTTTGTTCCGTTCAGTAGGGTGCATGATTAGGCTTACGCTTCAGTAATGATCGAATTTAGGCCTATCATACAGGAAAGTTGATTTTGTTTCTGCCCGAAAAATAAATCCTGAATGATGTCGTGCACTTAGCCTAGGTAGGCCTATCTGTCTCTATAGACTGTACAAAAACAGAGATGAACATTGATCAATATAAATTTGCTACAAATGAGCAGGGCCAATACTGAAACCTTCTGAAGGTCAGTATAATTATTATCTTCTTCTTTAGGTAAGCTGCCTCTCGGCAGGTCCAGATGCCCAATGACGCCACTCTTCTCGATGTTGTACTTTTTCTTTGAGTTTTCCATATCCATCCTCCATCATCCAGTCCAAGAACTTTTCCCTAGGTCTTCCTCTTCCCCTCATCTCCTCCATTTTGCCTTCCACAATGTCGCTTTGCAAGGAGTTGCCTCTCAGAACATGTCCTATCCAGTTCTTCTGCCTTGTTCTAATTGTATTCATCAAGGATCTTTCCTCTTCCACCTTCTTCAGTATAGGCTACTTCTTCATTTGATTTATGTTCTGTCCAGCTGATCCTTTCCATCCTTCTCCATATCCACATCTCGAACGCTTCTATTCGTTTGACATCCTCCTTTCTCATCGTCCAGGTCTCTGCTCCGTACAGTGTGACGCTCCAGATCAGTGCCTTGACCATTCTTTTCTTGATGTCTCGACTCATTCCTCCTTTCAGTAGCTCTTTCCTTTTCGTGAACGCTTCTTTCCCCATCGCTATCCTTTTCTTGATTTCTTTGTGGCACTTCGCATCTTCTGATATCAGGCTTCCTAGATAGCAAAATTCAGTGACTTGCTCCACTTCTTCTCCATTGATTGTTATTTTCATATTCTTTTCCTCTTTTGCCTCTCTACTTATTCTCATTACCTTCGTCTTTTTGATGTTTATCTTCATCCCTTAATATTCTTTGCTGGTTCTATTTAGTTCATCCATTATGTGTTGTAGATTCTCTTCTGTGCTTGCCAGCATTTCCCGGCAGGGCCATCTTATCCAGTAGGCATAGTAGGCACTGTGCCTAGGGCCTACGAACTTTTTAGGGGCCTACGAAATCCTGAGAAAAAATATTAAAATATAAATGACCGGAAAAAACAAATAGAAAACGAAAACTTGCAAACTTTTTCAAGGCCAAGTTAGCCAATGAAACAGTAACATTAGCTAAGCTATATTATGTTAACTTTGAAAACCGGAAATACTACATTTAGCGGATATCGAAAATAAATAATTATTACAAAAAGTAGATTGAGATTTAAAATCAAAACTGAAATACGTTCGCAAAACATGGTTGAGCATAATTTTAAGAAATAATGTAAATGTGTTGCAATTTGAATTAATGCAGAGTTGAGTTGGATAGGCCCTAGGGGCCTACCAGTGGCGGATCCAGGGGGCTTATCCTGCCATGGCCCCCCATTTAGGAACGCCCATGTATCGTGGCCCCCTCCATTTGGATTGAACATGCTGTGGAACAATGTATATATTGCACATTTTGGGCCCCCCCCCCCTATTAAGAAATGCCCATGCATTGCGGCCCCCCCCCCCCATTTGGAAATGGCATGTTTTTCCAGAAGTTAAAACGTGAGGACTAAAAAAAAGGTCATCAACTTTTTGGCGGATGAAATCGTATTTCCCGAAAATTTTGGCAGATGACACGAATTTTTTCCCCAGACCCAAGGCCTAGAATGTTTTGCCCCCCCCCCCGTTCAAAGTTTCTGTATCTGCCCTTGGGGCCTACGAATAGATTAATATGCAAAAGTGCCTAGGGCCTACGATGACCATAAGACGGCCCTGTTTCCCGGTCGTCCGCAAATCTTAGCGCCTTTATCATCTTCCCTCCAACCTTTATTCCTTCTTCCGTGTCCTGTAGTGCTTCACGTATCAACTCTTCGATGTAAAGATTGAATAGTATGGGTGAGAGTGGACACCCCTGTCTCACACCCCTTCCTATTTTTCCCGGTTCAGATAGTTCCCCCTCTATCCTCACTCTTATCCTCTGTCCCATATACAGGTTTCCTATTAACCTTCTATCTCTCCAGTCCACACCCATCTTTCTCAGGATTGTCATTAGCCTAGCTTCCTCCAGTCTACCCTGTCGAACGCCTTCTCATAATCCACAAAGCACATGTACACTTCTTGGTTGTTTTCCAGACTTATTTCCGTCAGCATTCTCAAAGCTAATTATTATAAGAACGTATAAATTAATAAGGAGCCGTCCATAAATGACACCACGCAATTTAAGACAATTTTCTAAAACATCTCCCTCGTCACGAGCCAGCACAAAAGTCAGAATGATTATCTTCTGAGGAACCGTCGCATTTTCGTCACATATTTAAAATCTGAAAAATGACCCTTACCCATCCCATTTCTCGGCAGCATTTGGCTTCTCTTGTGGGCCTGCACTTCTCATCCAGATCTATGCCTACGTATTCGAAGGCCTACCAATAATTGATCAGTTAAGGGCGTGTTTTGGCGTGCAGGGTCAAGTGCGCTGTGGGCTGATGTAGCTTACATTGGCGTAACTCCGATTTAAATGCAGTAAATAAATAAATAAATAAATAAATAATAATAATAATAATAATAATAATAATAATAATAATAATAATAATAGGCCTAATAATAATAAGTAAATTTAAATACAGGGTTGATGAATGATCTCACCCAATTGTGCATAGGGTGCTCCATGAAGCGTGTTTTCCTGAACCAAAACAACAAAACAAACCTGATACAAATGGCAGTGAACAATACTTTAACAATTTAGTTAAGAAGGGAGACCCAGAATGGATGAACAATCCCGCTAATGGGACCGTCCATTATTCGTGTAAAAATATATTAAAAAATCACATGGTAGGCCTAATTTTGTTGTTCTCACTGCCCATCCAAACCACTTTAAGCACTGCTTTAAGAGTTGAGATTGCATATAATGGCCTCAAGAATACTAAGCCATGCTACATATAGATAGCATTAGGGCAGAGCATGGGCGTCCGCAGGAATTTTTTTAGGGGGCGCAAACTTTTAAATAATTGTCACATGGTCTAAATTTAATGGGTAACAATTTGATTTTCCATTTTACCACGAGAGAATCCTATAGCCTACCTATACGTTACGTGTCCAAAGAAAGATATATAGGCCTGTAGGTTCAACTTGCAGAAAGAATCAATAGTCACCTTGAAAATCGCGTTGTAACAATCACAAACAAATAATCTAAATTTATGTGCAACTATGCGAAAAATTCAGGGAGGCGCACTTGCGCCCCCTTATGCCCCGCTGCGGACGCCCATGGGGCAGAGTGCTGTGTGTTGCTCCAGTCGTGAAAATGGTTGCGTTGATTTTTATTTAGGCCTACGACTTTTCATGGCATCGTCAGTAACAATATGGCTACTTCTAAATGCTTTACACGCATGATATTAAAAATCATGCGTGTAAAGCATCCTAGAAGTAGCCATATTGTAGCTAACATTTTTAGCTCTCGGCTTAAATGCAAAGAGCTCTAAAGTAGGTGCAGTTTTAACTGTCTTTGAAAACTAGCCTAGATTGGCTTTTGGTTTCCTGGATATAATTGTGTAGGTTTAATGGGCTCCCCGCGAAGATCTGTCCAGTGTTGTCCACGGAACAGAAGTGTGGACTCCACACTTCTGTTCCGACGTAACGAAATGCGCTACAAAAGTTCTGACATGAAGCGCCCTCTATCAACGTTGTCCGTCAGTCTGGAAAGTGCAGTCCAGCGTTGCCACTCCTTGGATTTTTCCAAGATCTTGGGTTTTTCGATCCGAACTTGGAAAATGGGTTTTTTTTAGATCCGAAGTTGTTTTTTTGGCGCTCCAACTTGGTTTTTTTAGAATGGCAACGCTGGTTCAGTCTGGCTTCGACCCATTAACCTTTCAGCTGAAAGTCACATTATAGACACATCGGGCAAGCTGAGTGTTCTGTTAACGAGCGTCGTCCGTACATCTGTATAATGCGGCGTATAGATTTAACCCTTTCCCGCCGGACTGTGTCACCCGTGACCCGATTAACAGGACCGGCTGGAAAGGGTTAAGGAAGCGTCGTTATATCATCCATATTTGATGACACGACTTGAAGCAGATCGATGTCGCTTGTACTCAACGACGTGTACTTTAAAGGCTCTTTGTACAGCGTAGGAGGAATATCCGTGCTTTGATTCCGTGCAAATTACAGACTTGCATGCTAGAATATGGACTCTACTATGATACTATCTCTCGATCTATCGGACTGGCTAATTTTTTATGCGTTCGTCCGTCTTTGTGTGTCTGTCTGCGTGTCTGTCTGTCTGTTTCTCTCTCTCTCTCTTTATTTATCTATCTATCTAGGCTATCTATCGGAGACAATAGGCCTACAATACAATAGAACGATACCGTATAGAATCTTAAGGTTCTTGTGTGGATTGATCTTTCCGTAGAATGGCATAATGAATGCCGTATGCAATTTGTGCCTACATACGGCCATCGCAGTGTTAGGTTATAGCCTTCCTTGGACGTCAATAATAAGACCCGCTCGGTGATCCGATGGTGACTAGGCCTATCAATAATAGTCAGCTGCTGTTGCCATGGAGATAGACGCGTGCCTATTTCTCAAAGCATGAAAGGCAATATTAAAGACTTCATTGTAACAGAGCGGATCATGCTGCGAGGAAGTACGGGTGAACGCAGCAGGCACATTGCACAACACAACGAGGGAAAGATCGAGAGACAGACAGACGTGCACCCACACGCACACACCAGCAGACACAGACAGACAGAGACACTGACACACATGCATTCGCAGACACGTTTAGTTTTTTCTCTATTCCGTCCGTACCATTAGGTTACTTCTCCGATCCATCTTCTTCCTGTCTCATGTTATTTATCTATCCTCCTGCGGCAGCCCTCTCCACCTCTGCCCTGCTGGGCCTGCTCCAATCCTCCCAACTATCCTTCGGATTCCTTCCCGCAATTTTACGCATTGTATTGTCCTTTAGTTTCGCACTCCGCGCAACAATAGGCTACATGGAATGATGCTGCTGCTCTTTAACTCTGTCTGTCTGTCTGTCTGTCTGTCTGTGTCTGTCTGTGTCTGTCTGTCTGTCTGTCTGCCTGTCTGTCTGCCTGTCTGTCTGTCTGTCTGTCTGTCTGTCTGTCTCTCTCTCTCTCTCTCTCTCTCTCTCTCTCTCTCTCTCTCTCTCTCTCTCACCGTTCCTCCTTTTCTAGCACTCTCCGATAGCCTGCTGCATCCTTCGCTTTAATATGGAATCAGCAGCGCTGCACCGCATAGAGTAAGAAGGCCATAAAACAGAATGCGCTTACAGAAGAATTCCTGACGTATTATTGAGCCAGATGCATTTGCAAGAACGCTTTTATCGCGACTCTGTCGACCCAATGCAGAAGACATCTTCGGATGACGAATAAAAGCCAAATCGCATCAGGTCAGTGTCGAGACGATCAGTCGAGTCTTGACTGTCAAGACATCTAGAGTTCCCCATTCCGTGCGATCGTCTCCTTTGCAGCTCGCCTTGTAATTTCGCGCAATATAAACATCACCCTCCGGCACGAATAATATTGTCGGCGTATGTGCGCAGTGTTTATCCCCCATCTCTTCCACCCCACCTCACCCACCGCTCCCCTACCATCACAAACTGCTGTCGTCTGCCTTTCCTTCTGACCCGCGGGAACTTCGCTCTTAGTTTGGCTTCAATCCTCTAACAGCTAGTCCCCCCCCGTCGTCGTGCGTCGTTTTAAAGTGGCTGACAGAATGCCTGCCTAATTAAACAAGACGGATCTCTCTATGCGGTCCGCATCAATTATACCTTTATCTGTCATCTATGCAATAGGGGATGTGAAAGAGGAAAAAGGAGACGGGGAGGAAGGAAACAGTAGCGGCGCCAGTGGCTAAGGGGGTTGAGCCCCAGAAAAGACCATCCTTTTTCCATGTAAAATTTAGGTATTTCCATGATTGCCCCCCCCCCTTTAAACGAACCAAATGACTAAAAAAGGTCGTCAGAAATTTTGGCGATGAAAATGGAAAATTTCTACGAGATTTCGACCTGATGACTAAAAAAATTCGTCAGAAATTTTCTCGAATGAAAATGGAAAATTTCTTCCGCGAGTTCAGTCCCTACCCCTCCCAAACTGAAATCCTGGCGCCGCCACGGGAAGGAATGAAGAAATGAAGGCAAGGAGGAAAGCAGGGACAGGAATAGGAGAATGAGAAGGAGGAGGAGGAGAAGGAGGAGGAGGAGGAATTGAAGCAGAGGTCCACTCTACGTTCGTCCATTTACTCCCCCCATCCCTTAAGAGGCGAGTGTTAGGACAGCAATGTCCTTGAATCGCCCGATCGCAGGCTGCCTTCCATTCCTGCTTTTAAGGGCCTTCGGGTCAGATTCTCCCTCCTATCGCCTGGTAACTTGGAGCTGTCTCCCGTTCTATTTAATAGTTTTTATCCTCATCTGCCTTCTGCACCTCATCCTTCCAATCTCTGTATGTCTGTCTGTCTGTCTGTCTGTCTGTCTGTCTGTCTGTCTGTCTGTCTCTGTGTGTGTGTGTGTGTGTGTGTGTGTGTGTGTGTGTGCTTTCGTCTGCCCGCCTGACTGGTCAGTCTGTCCGTGTCTGTCTTTGTTTGTCTCTGTCTTTCTCTCAGTATGTCTCTGTCTTTATATGTATGTATGTATGTCTCTGTCTCTATTACTGCTATTTTATCATCATCATCATCATCATCGTCATCATGGATGGATGGATGGATGGATGGATGGATGGATGGATGTGTGTGTGGATTGATATATGTATGTATGTATGTATGTATGTATGTATGTATGTATGTATGTATGTATGTATGTATGTATGTATGTATGTATGTATGTATGTATGTATGTATGTATGTATGTATGTATGTATGTATGTATGTATGTATGTATGTATGTATGTATGTATGTATGTATGTATGTATGTATGTATGTATGTATGTATGTATGTATGTATGTATGTATGTATGTATGTATGTATGTATGTATGTATGTATGTATGTATGTATGTATGTATGTATGTATGTATGTATGTATGTATGTATGTATGTATGTATGTATGTATGTACGTACGTACGTACGTATGTATGTATGTATGTGCACTTGTTATAGCGCCCCTTCAAGCTCTTCTACTCAGAGGCGCTCCCGATGCAGAGCGGACACTGCATCGGAGTTTCCCGCCGAAGCGCTGAGCAATTATAAGTGAAGGACTTGCCCAAGGTCCTTACGCAGGGAGGTGGATTCGAACCTCGGACCTTCCGGCTCCAAGGCAACGACGCCACCACTAGACCACCGCGCCCCACAATGTATGTATGTATGTATGTATGTATGTATGTATGTATGTATGTATGTATGTATGTATGTATGTATGTATGTATGTATGTATGTATGTATGTATGTATGTATGTATGTATGTATGTATGTATGTATGTATGTATGTACGTACCTACGGACGTACGGACGGACGGACGGATGGATGGAAGGATGGACCAACCAAATAAAGAGATAAACAGACAAAGGGTTGAAGGACGAATGGACGGGCGGAAGATATTAAGTCGTTCGAACGAGATATTAAGTCGTGCGCACGACTTATTACAGCCAATCAGAGATCGTTTGTGATGCATCATCACAAACGATCTCTGTGACGCATCGTCACAGGTGATATCTAGGCTATGCCCTAAATGCACATATCGATGGTGGTTAGCAGGGTGCCATTGAACAGAGAAAAAGTAAACAGTGCAAGATACATCGTTTCGAAGAAAAATTTCCTCCCCGCATTCCACCACACCACCGTGGTGGTGTAGTGGTGGCGTCATTGCCTTGGAGCCGGAAGGTTCGAGGTTTGAATCCACCTTGGGCAAGTCCTTCACTCACAATTGCTCAGCACTTCAGCGTGAAATTCCGATGCAGTGTCCGCTTTGTATTCGGGAGCGCCTCTGAGTAGAAAGCTTGAACGGGCGCTATAACAAGTGCACATACAAACAAAACCCCGCCACACTCCGACCTCCACTGTTAAATTTGAGTTTTGGGACAATTTTCCCCACCCATCACCCTCTACCCCACCCACCCCCACCCGGCCCTTGCAGGTCGAGGTGTTTTGGGTGGAGGCGAGCCTCACCCACACCAACCTCACCCCATGACACTCCACCATACTCCGACCTCCACCGGTGCGCCACCCGTGAAATTTGGATTTTGGGCAAAATTTCTTTTCCCACCTTACCTGACCCCACCCCACCTCCTTCACCCCACCCCATCACACTCCGACCTCCACCGGTACGCCACCCGTGAACTTTGAGTTTTCGGGAAAAATTTCTCTTCCAACCCCACCCCCCACCTACCCCTCCCCCCCCCACCAGGCGCCTGCAGGCCGAAGTGTGTGTTGGATGTAGGGATGTGGCCCGTGTAAAAATCTGTCTAGCTGGATTTGGACCTGGCACCGGAACGAAGAGGGCACCTCTGGCTATTGCGGACTGGATTTGATATAGGTTAGCGCCGGTGATAAGCTGATCTCTTATACGTGGCTTTTGTGAGCGCTGAGAAATTCTCGAAGATTTACATTACATTACATACTGTATATAGTGTAGGCCTATATGCGTTGAATCCCACGTAAATGCAAGAGAATCAACAGCCTACTCACAACACACACCAGCTATAGGGCCATAGCTTAGCACGAAATTTATTAAAATAGGCCTAAGAGAAGTAAGTTAACTGTTAATAAGTCGTGGCACATAATAAATAATATTTATAATGTGCCACGACTTATTACAAATCGTTTCTATATTGTAGAAACGATCTATGATTGGCTGTAATAAGTCGTGCGCACGACTTAGTAACTCGTTCGAACGACTTAATATCTCGTTAGAACGACTTAATATCTCGTTCGAACGACTTAATATCTCGTTCGAACGACTTATTATCTCGTTCGAACGACTTATTATCTCGTTCGAACGACTTAATATCTCGTTCGAACGACTTAATATCTCGTTCGAACGACTTAATATCTCGTTCGAACGACTTAATATCTCGTTCGAACGACTTAGTATCTCGTTCGAACGACTTAGTATCTCGTTCGAACGAGATAAAAAAAATTGCATTCATGTCCCTTTAGGGGCTCCGTAGGTTTCAGATAACTGATGTCATTATTTAATTGCCTAACGTCATCATTTAAAATTTTAAGAGATAGGCCTCCATGTAGAAAGTAAACAAGGGTTTTATGTCTAAAATGCAGTTTAAGATGTAAAAAGTCAAATTATTTTCCGTTTCCGTTTTTTTGTCGTTTTTTCCGTTTTTAATTTTTTCGAATAAAACGACGTTTTTTAATCGTTTTTTATTCCGTTTCCATCGTTTTTTACATCTATGCTCTCTATCACAGCCTCGTTTGTTAAAACTCCTTCTCTTGTGTCGCCCCCAAACGACAAGCCCAACGCCTCCACACAGTAGTGTTCTGACATTGTTGGCTGTTTTTAAGGAATTTTTATAACTGCACAACTCCTTATTTCCTTTCCCATCCTCCATGGTAAATTACTTCCAATCGGAGGACAACGACCTTTTTGATAGTTTTCAAGGCCGTAGACAGGGGGGTGTTTTGGGTGTTTGAACACCCCCCGAAATGGAAAATGCAGAAAAAAATCTATTGCATTTTTTTAGTTCGTGATGCAAAAAAGCATGGAGAAAGCCATAAAACACCCCCCGAAACGAAATAATATATTAAATTTCGATGTTTCGATCTGAAAAATCGAAGTTAACTACTAAAAAAAGGTCGTCAGAAATTTTGACGGCGAAAATGGAAATTTTGGTCGCTGAAAACACCCCCCGAAATAAAATCCTGGCTACGGCCTTGATAGTTTTAGCTGTACAGCAGTGCTTCTACATTAACTGCACAACACCATTTAGAACTGCACATTTTGTGTACAACTGCACGTTAAAAAAGCCCTGTTTTTTATACATAATATAGTTTTGATATCTACTGCAGTTCGGACAACTATTATATTATTTCTGACCAAAACATACGAGTATGATACCTAAATGTCGCGACACCGGAGCCTGATACGCTTTTACGATCAACCGGAAAACACGGTTTAGTGATCGGAGTTTCGATAACAGTAAATAACCCTCAGGCATCTTGCCCCCCCCCTTGCAATGGGTGATAGCGATGTGCTTGCAGGGACAACACAGAGAAATTGGTGGGGATAAATTCCATTCCGTAGTTTCGCTGTGATGTATCCACGCATCAGTGAATGTCCACTTAGCGGATGCTGAAGGCGGCCACGGTTGAGTAATGCCACTTAATTCAACGCAGTTTTTACGCATTCAATAGAACTTTATGCAACAATACCAATTGACGTAAGATTCTGTCTCGGAAAAACATAATATTACGTGGCTTAAAATGAATGGATGTCTGAGTTAAAATGAATGGACTGACCTGGCATCGTCGGTGGCAAGATTAGAAGGCGAGGAAGAGGACTGATCACCGTCCTCATACACGCCGAGACTAAGAAAAATGAGATCGCTAACTCTTCGAATCGATGGGTGCAAATTTAAGGATGAAATTACAAGAAACTGCCTATCTTTTGCACGCGTATTGGTCATTATAAGCTTAATAATTATGTACTGTATGTACAATTGTACATGCATAATTAATTTTGCATGTGTTTTGAACTATAGTAGGCCTATTTTGTACTGAACATCTAGCCTATAATTTTTATAGCGCCTTTCAAAGAGCAAATAAAATCGTAGGAGCATGGTAATAGATGAATGTGTTATGTGTATATGTCTATAAATTATTATGTGGGCGTATATATTCAAAATAATGTCAATAAATAATTACTCGGAGACTGCTCTGTGAACTTGGCGAATGGTTGGTAAGTGGTCTAGGAGTTTTACACACGTCGTCCATGCCTGCAGCTGTGACACTGTCTCTGTCATGATCTTCAAAAGAATCTGATTTCAAACAACATCTCATCTGCAGATAGCAGCTGTGTCTGCTAAATGTACTTTATCAAACGCCAAACATGTCTTATATATTATATATATAATTAAATATATATATATATATGAGCGTTTGTGTTTGGGTGGTTGCGGGTGTATATGTGCGTGGGTGTTCGTGTGCGTGGGTGTGTGTTAATAGAGGTTTCAGTCTAAGAACGAGAATCGAAAGAGATTGGTGATTATAGGAAGAATAATTATTACAGGCCCATTAACAATAGATGAAATGATAGATCTTAAAAATAAAGCAATGCACGAGTACGGCGGACAATGGACATATAATCAGGGACAAGTGCAAGACCGAGAAAGAGAGAGAGAGAGAGAGAGAGAGAGAGAGAGAGAGAGAGAGGAGAGAGAGAGAGAGAGAGAGAGAGAGAGAGAGACAGAGACAGAGACAGAGAGAGAGAGAGACAGAGAGAGAGAGAGAGAGACAGAGAGAGAGAGAGAGAGAGAGAGAGAGAGAGAGAGAGCAAATCAAACAGAACAAAATACAAAGACGATGAAGACGACGACGATGACGGAGAAGAAGAAAGAAAGAAGGAAGAAGCACTTAGCAAAACCGAAGAAAAACTGAAAAAGCAGATAAAAAAGAGGAAGAAAAATTGAATGACTGGAAGTAAGAAAGTAAGTAAGTCGTGATAGGAGGCAACAATAATTATTGCAAATGAACTTTCTTCAATTGCTTTCGCTTTGCGGCTTCGATCCTCTCTTTCTCCTTTAGTCTTCCTCCTCCTTTAGTCCTTCTTCTTTATTCCTCCTTCTTTATTCCTTCCTCCTTTAGTCCTCCTGAAGTTCTCTTACTTCTTTATTCCTTCTTCCTTTAGTCCTCCTCCTTTACCGCTCCTTCTTTACTCCTCCTCTTTATTCCTCCTCCTTCATTCCTCCTCCTTTCCTCCTCCTTTATTCCTACTCCTTTATTATTCCTCCTCCTTTATTCCTTCCTGCTTTAGTCCTCCTCCTTTACTCCTCCTTTATTCCTCCTCCTTTATTCCTCCTCCTTTATTCCTCATCCTCTATTCCTCCTCCTTTATTCCTCCTCCTTTATTATTCCTCCTTTATTCCTCCTCCTTTATTATTCCTCCTCCTTTATTCCTTCCTGCTTTAGTCCTCCTCCTTTACTCCTCCTTTATTCCTCCTCCTTTATTCCTCCTCCTTTATTCCTCCTCCTTTATTCCTCCTCCTTTATTATTCCTCCTCCTTTCCTCCTCCTTTATTCCTACTCCTTTATTAGTCCTCCTCCTTTACTCCTCCTTTATTCCTCCTCCTTTATTCCTCCTCCTTTATTCCTCATCCACTATTCCTCCTCCTTTATTCCTCCTCCTTTATTCCTCCTCCTTTATTCCTCCTCCTTTATTCTTCCTCCTTTATTCCTTCCTGCTTTAGTCCTCCTCGTTTACTCCTCTTTCTTTACTCCTCCTTTATTCCTTCTCCTTCATTCCTCCTCCTTTGCTCCACTTCTTTATTCCTTCCTCTTTTATTCCTCCTCTCAATTATTATCACTCACTCAAATGAAAAATAATCATTCTGCACAGAATAAAATCTAATTTAGGAAGCTAAAGCGATAGATTACCAGGAAAAGTTCGGTTTTCAAGCGCATCTCTTCCAGCTGGTGCAAAATCTCCACGTAATTGTTCTCTCCATAAAATTGATGATACATCTCAATTCCTAATACATCCGCTGCAGGCGCCACATAGGAACCCGTTGCGCCAATCGTTGGTCGCGCAAGACTTGCGCCAATGTATAGTGAAGCCGGTCAAGTGTGGCGTATCCTCGTCCGTTTATATACCGGCTTCCTTTTCTAATCAATCGTGTCTTCCAGTGTTCATTGAACGGTGGAGCCATACAGAGAGGTGACCGACCTCTATGCCACCTCGGCTGGACTGTATCGACCTGGAAGAATTGAGCTGGAAAACAGTTCGGAAACACCATGGAATTATTTATCGGAAATTGAGACGCAGCGTTTGTCGGGCAGCGGCTGATGTTGTGCGTAACACCATGCCCGTGTTTTGGAAGACCTCTGTGGCGGTACATAAATTATCTATGACATGGTGAACTATACGCAGAGATTGTATAAATTTATTTTAGAGCAAGTCATGTAGACTATAATACCCTACATGAGAAAAACAACGAAGTGAATTTGATGAACAATTGCGGCTGTTATTAGTGTGACAGCGCATGGAACTAACCAACAGCGTCTGATCGGCCAATTAATTATTGTATGTTGTGCCACTTTAACGCTTTAATGCCTAGATGGTTGTAAATGGCATGGGAAATCCTATACCCTCCGACATTAAAGGGTAAAAAATGCTCGCAAGCTATAATAAAACACTGCTGCAAGTTGCCCCAACACAACATATTGACACGCATGTTGCATGCGATGGCACTGCAAGCTTTTACAACACGGCACTGAAATAAGGATCGATTTTAATGTTTTCTTTGAGGAATGACTGCAGCACCAAATGTTCGAAATAGTGCACTGGTTAGCACGCTCGATTGTCGATGGAGATGTCTGGGATTCAAATCCCGGCGGCGCAGAATCTGATTTGAGTTTTCTGCAACTCAACAATAATGAGCAGGCATACACCAGGGAAGGATCCAGGGGCAAATCCTGCCATGTCCCTCCATTCAGAGATTTGCATATAGGACGTGGACCAAATCAGGTTTCAGGAAGCTTTCAATCAAAGCAGCGGGGACAGGAAGGTGTGAGAGAGAAAGGAGCATATGACTCAAAAAAGGTCATCAGATTTCAAATAACCGGATTACTGTTGCCACCGGTTTTTAGAAGTTTCTTGAAGAAAGACTAAAAGGATTATTAGATTTCAAATAATCGGACTGTTGCAACGGGTTTTAGAAGTTTTTTAAAGGAAATACTAACAAAAAGGGTCATCAGATTATTTGGCGGAAGACCAACGAAGTTTTTTCCGCCCAAGACCAAACATTTTGGCCCCCTTACAAAATTTATGTACCCGTCCCTGGGCTATACTGACCGTATAATTATTGTCGGTGGGAAGGTAAGATGGTGACGGTCACCCGCCCTCAAAATTATATGTCTATAGGGTAAAAAAAGAGGTTGTTAGCACTTCGCATCCATGGCTGTCTCATCAGAGATAGTGCTCAAAGGACAGCAAAAATCAACATGTTATTATTGTATTCAATATATAAGCAGATTGATCGATTGACTTTCTGCGTGTTGGATGCGCTAAAGAGCGACGAGTGAATTCCTTAATGTCAGGGCGACGTGAACCCGTTGAACGCGGTGCGTCGCAACAATGGCGGGAAGAACCATTGTTTTACGGCTGGTAGTCACGTGATCGTTCCATACAAATTTAACCACGGTGATGCCTACAGAATGTGTCGTCTGCACGAACGAATGAACATTGAACAATGAACAACTCAAGTCGTCTTATTTATGTCGGTGCAGGGGATCGTAAAACTTGTGGACGTTGCCATGCTTTGTAGAGCTTAGAGCTTATAATCCCAAGGTCGCTGCCTTTGCGCTGGTGTTAGGGCAAATCGGGATTATACATGAAAACAGAATAATAAAAGGCGACAATTTATATGGCGCCATACCACTGACAGAACAGCGATTTACAAACGTGACCTCTACGCTGCAAATGATGCATTCATTCATTCATTCCGAGAACTTATATAGCGCCCCTTCAAGAAGTCTACTCAGAGGCGCTCTCAGCCCAGCCACGGCTAAAAAGATAAAGATGCAGATATCGAAGTTGATACCGCGATTAAAATAGAAACAAAATACGTGAAGAAAATTTAATATCAAAATAATATTTTGATATTATTGAAGTCGATAGAAATCGAGATAGCTACAGATCGAGGTACATGTATACCATTGTATAGACCGATGGCATACGCCTACATATTTTCCAGCTGTTCCTTCATTAAACTTGCCCGCACAACTAGGCCTACAGCGCTAAGGTAGCGACCTTGGGATAAGCTATATTCAAAGGAATTTGCGAGCAGTACCGTCATCGCCTGGTTTTACAGAGAACCAGAAACTTCGAGAAAGGTGAGTAGTAGAACTTAGACTGGCTGAAAGACTGGAATGCATGCAAGAACTGAAAATTTGAGAGGACATAGGCCTAATGAATATAATTAATGAGAATGTACCAACAGTAGGCCTACATGTGAACAGTCATTAGAACTTTTTCAGCAAAATATCGTAAAAAAATAATTGCGGAATACTGGAAACGGCTTCCTCAGGAAGTATATCCTACAAACTGTTCCTGGTTGGAACTTAAAATTTTTTAAAGTTTAAAGGAACAATTTAGACACTAAAAGCTTACCCATCCTATTAACTGTAGCTGTAGGCTACTGTAAATGTAGGCTAGCCTAACTGACTTTTGTTTTCCTTGCTAACGAATTTAACAATCCAAATTTGTAAGGTTTGCAGCTAATCTCTAAATAATAATGAAGCGCGCTCGACTGCTTTGACTCTGCCGGTGACACGAAAAGGATTATCTCCTCAAAAGCTATCCGGGGGGGATGAATTAATCTATCCCCCCGGATGGAATTAACCGGTCTAGACTATCCTGGGGGATAAACCATTCTATCCCATTTTTTGAAAAATGTGTATAATTAAAACAATTATACTCTAATCAAAATTTAAAGTGAATCTAATTGTTTTAAGTGACCTAAGCAATGCCAAGAGAAAGGCAACTCGAATTTATTTAGTGTCTCCGAGTGTTTTTAAGTGTTTTAAACGTTTTAAGTGCTATAAAACAAAGCAAAACAAATTATCTAGTAGGAATAAACATACCTGTTAGTGTCATTGCTCAAAACAATGCAGATGAAAATTAATTTGCAAAAATAAAAGCACGCGGAAGTGTTTTTTTCGACTTTTCCTCATTTTGGGGGATACTTTTAATATGGGGGGATACTCTATTTCGTGACACCGGCACTACTTTCAAGGATACACCGAATTACGACCTACATACTTCGAAGTCCCGTCTCAATTCTTAGTAATACTGTCTCTAGATAGGATTAGGTTCCATGCTGAGATCAATTTCTTTTTGTTGCTCCAGTATTTTCTCATAATATGCAGTGAAATACACTGTAGCCTACCTTATTGCACATCTGGTAAACTTGCCATTAAGTAGCCTACATAATGCTGCGGCTGTTACTTCTGAACTTCTAAAGATACTTTTCAACCCCATTTCTCGGCCAAGGAAACGGCAGACCATATACTTTGCTATTAACCTCAAAATATTATGACCCGTGGCAGTTAACTGCATTAGGGCCAACACGGAGAGCGTAAGCTTATAGCCTACGCTACGTCCGACGTGTGCGCCTTTGTGCACGAGATTCCGTTTCGCCTCGCTATGAGTGAGATTTTATTCCCTCGACAGCACTATCCTTACATTGCGACCAGAATAAAATACATTAATGACGAGGCACTCATTCAGATCGGTGGTGACGGATATCGCCAGGTCAATCCTTTGAAAATAAACACGCGGTCAAGGTTATAACAATTATTATGATCGCGCCATAGAAAAAGCGTGAACATTAACATTTATGTCAGGACTCAAAAGTGGACGGAGTCCGTACCTTAGCAAGTTAGCAATAATAACAAATTAACAATGGCAGCAGTAGTAGTAGAAGTAGGCTAATAATAATAAATAATAATAATAGTAGTAGTAGTGGTAGTAGTAGTAGTAGTAGTAGTAGTAGTAGTAGTAGCAGTAGTAGTAGCAGTAGTAGCAGTAGTAGTAGCAGTAGCAGTAGCAGTAGTAGTAGCAGTTGTAGTAATAATAATAAGTAATAACAATTATAATAGTAGTAGTAATAATAATAAGTAATAATAATAAATAATAATAATAATAATAATAATAATAATAATAATAATAATAATAATAATAATAATAATAATAATAATAATAATAATAATAATAACAATAATAACTACAACTTGGTCGCTTTCAAAGGCACTTTTGCCTCACACCCTGAAGACGAGGCCTGACCCACCAGACATACACCCTTCATATAATAATAGTCCATAAGTTCCTGGGGGAATGAAGTACCTCAGGGCAAAAAAAAATAAAAAATAATATAATAAAAATAATAATAATAATAATTTTATTCTTTTACACTTTTATAAAAACAACCACAACAACATTAAAATAAACATAGACATAAACAAGAATAAAAGAACCAAAACAATGATAACATATAAAAATTATACAAAAAATGATAATAATAATCGCATTGGTCCCTGAACTGATCTGGCACCAGACATACAATATTATTGTACAATCGTACAATCGTGCATGTACATGCAGCCCAAGACAACTGGCGTCGTGCATTCGTGTCTGCAGTCTAAATTGCGGTCGCAAGGGGGCGAGTTTACCGATCGCCCACTGGCGGCCGATAATGGTATCTCCAGCCGGCAACCCGTCTCATCGACAGTTGGGGACCTTCTTATATAATTATATACACAATATATTTATATATGCATACAGTCATACATACATATATATATATATACATATAAATATACACAATACATATACATTCATATGCCAGCATCGCCTAAATAATATATATATATATATATAGTCGATGTTGACCGTCTAAAAAGATGCTAAAGCTGGAGCTGCTGAGACAGAGGTTGCTGAAGCGAGGCCTGCGCATGCGTCGGTGATGCCAAAAATAATGCATCTTAGTTATGGATCTTATATACGCAGAGAGGTTGTCCGTTGCATTTATCAGTGCAGCAGATGCAATAGTTGCGTGGAAGAACTTTGCAGAGGATGGATGGGATGGAAAGGGCGACAAGCGAGTGGAGGTGAATTTAGAGAAGGGGGAAAATAATATACCTAAGGACATCCAGTGTAAGAATTTTGGAAAAAAACTGGGGTTTCGACCATTATCCACTTGGAATCGGGGTGTGAAAAACAGACTTTAACATGGGGCTCTAAGAAAGACTGGGGGGTTGAAACCCCCAACCCCCGGCAATTCTCACCCCGAGGACATCAGACGATGGCTCAGTTATCGGCGTGCTTGAAGGACTCTTGACGCAGAGGATAGGAGTTCAAATCCTGTGTGCATGGTTCATTCATTCATTCATTCATTCAGAGCATTTATATAGCGCCCCTTCAAGAAACTACTCAGAGGCGCTCCCAGCCCAACCACGAACAAAGAAAAATGGTTGAAGCAGATATATTAATTTTTTATATTTCCGTTCCACTCAGTGTGAGAATTGTGGAAAAATAACAGAGGGGTTGGGGGTTGGACTATGATCCACTTGGAATTGGGGTGTTAAAATCAGATTTTCTATGGGACTTGAAGAAAGACTGCATGGGGGTTGAAATGCCTCAAACTCCCGGCAGTTCTCACCCTGATTCCACTACAGAAGCCGAATGGAAACGAAAACACGCTTGTTTACCAGATTCTACACGCTTAACCCACATTATTTATATGGGATCATTCGGCTCAAGCATAAACACGGGCATGGCATACGAATAACAAGGTATTTTTCTGTACCAATACAATGTTCACTGGTCCTCTTGCTGACCACTTCAAATTGAGGACTGGGTGTACGCCAGTCTGCATCAAGTAGGCTATACATAATGGTATAGCTTACAGCGGTCAGCAGTGCATGCCTGCAGCCATAGTACAACAGCACTGTTATAGTCCTTCATTCACAGTTATTGCTCAGCGCATCGGCGTGAAACTCCGATGCAGTGTCCGCTCTGCATTCGGGAACGCCTCTGAGTAGCGAGCTTGAATGGGCCATATAACAAGTGCACATACAGAGCCAATCGACCACCGGATTATTACATATAGGTTGGTCTGACATTGTAGCTAGAAGACGGCTCATATACCACTATTAAGAGTTGGCACCCATTTAAACGAGCTGCATTGGTAAACTTAAGGAACTCTTCAAGTTAATTCCTTGAGGGCCGCTATCGAAAAATTAATTGTGGACCTTATATGCAATTACTATTAAGTCCTTCGTTATCAACTTATATAGCGCCATCGTTTGAAGCTTACTAACTAGATGATGGCGCTTAATAAATGCAGAAATTATCACATAATGCAAATTTCATACATGCAACGCGCACTCATTTGCATTTACATTCATATATATATTATATATTTAAATATATATATACAATTATACATATACATAATATATACACTATGTATATATGCATATACATATTATACACACTATATTATATGCATATATACAATTTATACACGATAGGCCTATGTACTTTCCTGTGCATGGTAGAAAAACGTTGTCCACCACAGCACAGATAATCTTCCTGTAAACGACAAGATTATTATTAGCCTACAGCGTCTGTAAATGTCAGGGTCGTGCGTATACATAAATTCATAATACACGACTAGGGACGTGTATGGCTGATTGGCTATCATAATTATATATGAGTTTGTGTGTGCGTGCGTGTGTGCGTGTTTGTGAGAGTGTGTGCGTGTACACTGTATAGTGTACAATGTGCATGCGACATGATCGTCGTTGGCCAAGTTATTATCGCTATTATCACGATTGTGCTCACGATGGTGCGTGGTCACGATGATCTTTCATTACCATCTTAATCATTATCCGACCATCTTCATCATCATCATCATCATCATCATCATCATCATCATCATCATCATCGTCGTTGTCGTCATCATTATCATCATCATCATCGTCGTCGTCGTCGTCGTCATCGTCGTCGTCATCATCGTCATCGTCATCATCATCATTATCATCATCATCATCATCATCGTCGTCGTCATCATCATCATCATCGTTATCATCATCACATCGTCATCATCATCATTGTCATCATCATCGTCGTCGTCGCCACCACCACAAGCATTGTCAGCTTTTGTAGTCTTCGTCATCATACTCGAGTCATCTTAATCACAATTCTTTCAAATCTGTAATGAAATCGTCATCATCATCATCATCATCATCATCGTCGTCATCGTCATCTTCGTCGTCGTCGTCATCATCATCATCTTAGAGAAGAACCGTAAGCATCACCATCAGACTGCTGCTGCTGGATTATCGATCACAGTATAGAGTAGAGCTGCATTGTTCGGATGACAGATCTTTTCCTTTCTATAAAGACATGTAATCTATCTCTGATCTTATTGTATTATAGGCTGTGCACCACAGGCGTCTTCGTTTGGCCTTGCTCTGAAATCAGAGGCACACACATGCAGTGATTAATGGAGCAGTCACAGAACACAGACAGGCACGCTGACACACACACACACACACTCGCACACAGATGCACACACACACACACACACACATACACGTACACGTATACGCACGCAAGCAACACAGAAACACGAAGCAGAGTTCTATCGTCTGGTTGGACTAACAACCTGCGACTGGGAAGACGAAATGGAGTCGAGAGATTAATAATATTATATTCTGGATGACTTAATCACGATCCCATTCACCGCGATTCAGGATGCTTAGGGTATACAAATGTTTCTACGTCGACCTTTAACTATGCATGGAAATAGTTAAGCAATGATGGTTGGGTTAAGGCATGACAACGCATGCAGGCTATTAGGTATATAGTTAGAGAAGAAAAATGAAGAAACATAGAAATATAGATTCAAGAGGGGCACACTTGCCTTCTTGGAAAATCGACACCTACTTTATGACTACTACTTTTGGTTTTTGAAAACTTTTCTTTGCACTAAACCACTGATTATACTAAATGAGGCACAGAGTGAAACTTGAACATTCACAAATAGAAACCTCTGTGAAAAATTACATTATTCCTAGTTTCCTGCTTTGCATTTTTCAGTCTCTTGCTAAAAAATTTAGCCAATTCTGCAAAACTTTCTGTCGGCGTGTATAAGATTGTAATGTAATAAGTTAGACTGATAGACTGTGCTAGAGTAAGGTAGGCCTATATACATGTAGTAAAAGAAACAGTAAGGCGCGGGCGGTATAGGTAAGAATATGTAGGAATAGGTAAGAATAGGTAAGAAAAGGTAGGAATAGGTAAGAATAGGTAAGAAAAGGTAAGAAAAAGGTAAGAAAAGGTAAGAATAAGCATGAAAAGGTAAGAATAGGCACATAGAGTGTATTGTTATAATCATGCATACAATTAGACTATTAATACCTGAATTAGAATGACATGTAGGCCTATAGTTACTGTGTGATCTACCTTCATTTACCTATACATCTACCCTTCAATGCTTCGTATGCTTCACTTCTCCTTAAACATTATCCTACCGTGCGCCTGAAGCATTCATTGCACAGATAATTAATATAATTATGATTTGTGATATAATTTTATTGTCAGTAGCAGCTGTATTGAGCCTCTAATCTAAAGAGTAAATTATCATTGGTCATTGATTAATGCAAGTGCATCTCTTAACCCTTTAATGCCAGAGGGTATAGGATTTCCCATACCATTTACTACCATCTCGCCATTAAAGGGTTAACTTAAGACGATCACGGTAAAGGTCTACTATGTACACTTCGCCTCTGTTATAGCACTCTCACAGCGCCGGTCCCAAGCCTGTATAAAGGAGGAGGGTGAGTGGGTGACACTAAACATATTTGTTATGACTTGATGTCGTTAAACAGCAACAAGAAGGTCTATGGTGCGGTAAAGATCTGCACTCTACTATACACCTTGCAGCCGGATGGCTGCAGGTTCGAATCCACCTCAAGCCGCCGCGTAGGGACCTTGGGCAATTTCTTCACTCGCAATTGCTCAGCGCTTCGGCGTGATATTCCGATGCAGTGTCCGCGCTATAGTTGGGAGCGCTTCTGAGTGGAAATCTTGAAGGGGCACTATAACAAGTGCGCATGCATACACCATTGTATTTATCTAAAATTTAATGAATAGCATAATAGTTGGAGAATCTGCAAAGAGATCACAGCGCCATTTTCGCCAGACTTGTCACCACAATATATACATGCTTAATTTAATATGTTGAATGGGTGTCCAATGTTATAGCAGCAGGATTATCATCCCTTCTGCATGGGTCTCCACTCTCCATTTTGTAGCAATTTAATTGTCTGCATTTCCTTTAACTACGAGTGCCTTACTTTGTAATGAAATGGTTCCAATAAAAAATTGATTGATCGAATGATTGATTGATCGATTGATTGATTGTTAAGCTGAGAATAGAATAGCTTTCTGAAAGCCTCCGTTAATTGTTATGACGATATTTATATCCTACGCTGGTTGAGGACTGTCATGGATGATGTGGCTATAAGTTGGACGTGTTTTCCTTTCCTTTTCCTGTTCCGTTGAGGACTGTCATGAACCGGATGTGCCCTGGACAGGATTCCTCAATGACGGAAGTAATCCGAGTGACACTGAGGAAGTCTGCGCTGGCTTCCTGCCGACGATTGCACAGATATAGTATATTCTCAAATGTTGACCTATAGTGTCTACTAATATATTGGATAGGTATAGTGTGGCCATAAGTTGCTCACATGCATACATTTTGCGAACTCTTGGTACAGTACAAGAGCGAAGTAAAATCCACATCTCATTCCAGCCGAGAATAAACATTGTTCTAGCGCCACATTGAGATATCTTTGTCCACTCTTGTCAAAATTCGTGACCGAAAGCGTACAATGTAGCCTATAGCCTATGCAAAAAACCAACGTCCATTTGCACGCTCTTAAAGCGTAAATTTAAAAAGCTAATGGCTAACGAAAGGAGACACTATAGAGTTGCTTGGCGGCCACCAGACACAAGGCTTCACCTTTCCATGACCTGCAACAAGACGGTCCTGTGTAAAAGAAGTAATCACGAATGGCAAATGTCGTGTTCTGCATTCTGCAAAGTAACCTATTTTTTAAGTTCTTATGAGTCATACAGTCATAAACTTTATATATTTCAAGTAACGCAAGTCTCTGTTCTTATCAGACATAAGCTAAAAACTGATTCTTTTAGACTACTCTCAGTAAGCGGAAATTTTGTGTCTACAGTGAAATCCGTTGTATGACTATAATTAGGCCTATAATTATCTCCTGTCATTCTGAGAGGATTTTAATCTATGAAAACAGATGACAGCCAACTGCTGTTTATCGCTCGCGTGTTTTGCTTAGTCTACTGCTGATTTTCATACATATATAGCAGGGCTGTTTTTAAGGAATTTTTATAACTGCACAACTTCTTTCCTTTCCCATCCTCCATGGTAAATTACTCCCAATCGGAGGACAATGACCATTTTGCTGGTTTTAACTGTACGGAAGTGCTTTTACAACAGCACAAATCCATTTAGAACTGCACATTTTGTGCACAACTGCACGTTTAAAAACCCTGATATATAGCTAAGCTATCAGACAACAAAGTGAGCGGCTTAATTTGCAAAATGAACTGCATCAAAACAGGGAACCAGCGGGATTGATTGCACCCCATAATCAAAACCAGTCTGATGATACCATCATATCCATGGTTTCTGAAGTCAACCACAGAGCTGCAATAATATTATAGAGTTCATCGGCTGCAAGGAAATTATTACATTTGGGGCCTTCTGTCTTGGCGTTGTGTTTAAAAATTGTTTAATTTCCATAGCGCTTAACTTCTTGAGTTGTTCAACAATACTTTGTGGATGGATACGAACATCAAGCAAAAAATGACTGAATGTAAAAATTTAGAACGGGTTAATTATCCCTATCGACAAAAACACGACAGGAGGGGACTACAAAATTAAAAGAGAGCAGCTTGCACTGCAGGTAGCCTTAAAACAGAAAATGCAATGAGCTGCTATAATACACATAATATGGGGCGCGGTGGTGTAAGTGGTGTCGTTGTTGCCTTGGAGCCGGAAGGTTCGAGGTTCGAATCCACCTCGCCGCGTAAGGACCATGGGTAGGTCCTTCACTCACAATTGCTCAGTGCTTCGGCGTGAGACTCTAATGCAGTGTCCGCTCTGCATTCGGGAGCGCCTCTGAGCAGAGAGAGCTTGAAGGGGCGCTATAACAAGTGCACATACAAACAAATAAAACAAAACAAACAACGCACCAATCTAAGTACATAGGCTAATAGCATAAATGATGAGCGTCACCCTCCTCCCTTATCCAGGCTTGAGCCTGGTACTGCCAGCGAGCGAACAGTGACACGGACTTTATTCCATGAATTGATCGATTGAAAATAGATGTCCTTATTTATACAGCGTGGCCGAAAAGTCGCAAAGCCTCGCAATACGTCGTTGGAAATATAACGCATTGCGACCTTCAGAAGGTCACCAACTAAACCGGATCCAGGTTTCGTGATAATCAGTGACCCTTTAACCCGTCGCTTACCCAGATGACCTGGTCGGTGATGTAATGTAATGGGCTGTCCGATGCAGTAGACGGGGTAAAAGGGTGTGGGGGGAAAGGGTTAAAGGGGTGTGTGTGGAGCTTCTGGAGAATAACATTGCAGTGGTCAGCTTGTATGCGTATACACGAGTCTTTACATGCGTGTGTACAACTGTACATGTATGTACATTGTATACATTGTATATGGAGTTGTCAAAGTCTCTGTCGTAGGCTGTAATGCTGGCAGCGCAGTGCAGTGTCCGCGCGGATGGCTGCATTTGTGTTTTCTCATATTATAGATATGACAAATAGGGCAGAGGAGAGAGAGGGTTGAGATAATGGTGGATAGAAGAAGAAAGAGGAGGAGCAGGAGCAGCAGGAGGAGGAGCAGAAGGAGAAGGGGAGGAGCAGGAGGAGGGGAGCAGGAGGAGGAGGAGTGACACCCTAACGAGGAATAGCAAACGGAAGGACACAGAGGTGAGCGGAAGAACGGGTGGGAAAAGGGACAGACGGACAGACGGACAGACGGACGGTGGATAATGGAGGAATGGAAAGGAAGACGGACGGAGGAGAGGCAGAGGCAGAGGCAGATGCAGAGAGAGAGAGAGAGAGAGAGAGAGAGAGAGAGAGAGAGAGAGATGGCAAACGACTGATACGGAATGACACATGCAGGACGCCACAGAGGCAGAACATGTACATTGTATACATGTATGTATGTGTGTGTATATGTAAATGTACATGTGTATGCAAAATGTAGGAAAGAAGACGAGATATGACAGTCCTCCCTTACACCATCCCTCCATCCATTTCATCCTCACATCCTTCCGTTCTTCCGTCCATGCACCTCTCTCTGTATATCTGTCTGTCTGTCTGTCTGTCTATCTGTCTATCTCTGTTCCTATCTCTGTCTCTTTCTCTGTCTGTCTTCTGTTTTTCTGTCTCTGTCTGTCTGTCTGTCTGTCTGTCTCTCTCTGTCTATCTGTCTGTCTCTTTCTCTCTGTCTCTCTGTCTCTCTGTCATTTTTGTCCCTCTGTCTCTGTCTGTCTCTGTCTGTCTGACTCTCTTTCTCTCTCTCTCTCTCTCTCTCCATCCCTTTCCGTCCGTCCGACTCTCCATCTCTTCCTCCTCCTTCTTCTCTCAACCCAAGAACCAGCGAACGCAGCGGTGGCGGATTGTCGCAAATTCGCATCCGCTGGACCTGTACGTGCGAGGTCGATGCGGCAGCGACATCGCTCCGTTGCCTCCTGCTCTGGCTGCTGATGCTGCTGATGCTGATGCTGCTGATGCTGATGCTGCTGCCAACCAACGCTGACCACATCTGCTTCTGCTGCTAAATCTGTCGCATCTAAGTTGCTGCTGCTGCGGCTGATCACAGAGGCTGGCATCGTCGTCATCATCGTCGTCGGCGGCGTCTTCTGTATCACATGACACTGGCGACATCTCTATCTCCTCTCTGCGGGTGATGCTGCTGTTCGAATGAGAAGAAGGAGGCGCAGACAACGGACGTGATGCGGATTACAGACTGCGTTGCTGCTGCTGCTGCTGCTGCTACAGATGATGATGTCGTCAGTGCTAAGGATGCTGTTCAGCAGGATACTTCTTCTACGTCTTCTTCGGATTCAGATGGTGGTGGTGGTGTTGTCATGACAACTGGTCATCATCATCGTCGTCGTTGTTCATTCGCCGTGACAATTCGACTGATGTCTGGTCTGCGATGTCTGGTTGCGGTGCTCTGTCTTCCTCTTCTCCTTCTTATGATGGCAGCTGTCGACGGGGCGCAGAGTATCCGCGGAAGATGCTGGGTCAAATGCGGTGAGTAGACCTACGCATCTCGTACTCCCCCCTTTTAAACTTTGAGTCAAATGCAGCGAGTGGCCCAACTCATCTTGTCCTCCCCTTCCAGTCCTTGCAAATCACAAACGTTTTAACAGTACCTCTAACCCTCTATAGCAATCGGACTCGGATCTCCTTCTCGCTACCTTTAGCTAGCTAATCGGACTTGACGAAGCGCTCGTGAATAAGCTGGTGCCCTATACGCTTTGCTTCCAGTATCGCTGTGGAAGTTTGGAGCGTACGATTAGGATGACCAGTGAATATTATGTCCATCTGCTTTTGATAAGACTCTGTCAAGTCTTATCGTTTTGTGCAGACCGCAATAATATATACAATACAAGACAACGATTGCTATTTTCAGATTGATACGGAAATTTTGTTGTTAGATACGAGGTGCGCGATGTTCATTGCTTAGCGTGATGTATTGTCCAATTTTGTATTTAATTTTTTATTTTGGGACAATGAATATTTTTTCAATGACTCTTTTGACTTTCGTATGCTCCCCTCTCCTTTAGAAAAGTTTGTAAGCTCTTGGCACAGCGCATGCCGACTGTGCCTCATGATTATAAGACGGCCCTGCATATCGCTCTATGCCTCCAAAGTATGGCAATGCAAAACAACCATGTGAGGCAGACAAACAGACATACAGATAGACATACAGACAGACAGACGAACAAACAAACAGACAGACATAGATACAAACAAACAGACAGACAGAGAGATGGATGGACGGACAAACAAACAGACAGACGGACAGACGGTGAGCATCAAGGACACTGAGCAACAAAGCGTAAAGTACTGGACATCACACGAGGTCACTTCACGGTGATCGCCTTGAACTGACCGATGTAAATCTATAATCAAAGCGGTGATCGCGCAGCATAGATAGCATTGCGTAGGCGCCTTCGTGTAAGGCGCCATATAAATATCCATAAATAGGCCTACATGTACAATAATAATGGCGTATCTCCTCTGTAGTGGGCATCCAGGTCCGCTGTACAACTTCGTCCACTCCTGTCATGTAATCGTAATTTGTATAAGTGTAATCGTAATTTGTATAAATGTAATCGTAATTTGTAAGTGTAATCGTAACTTCGTAATCGAACATTCATTAAAAATCGCCACGCAGTCAATTACTCAGACTCGCTCCAGACACAAGTCAATGCTGTCTGTGTTTGTTTGTTTATCTTATGTTGTTTGGCTGTAAGTCTGTCTGTTTATTTGTCTGTTTGTCTGTCTGTCTGTCTGCATGCTTCTCTTTAGCGTTGTTTTTATATAAGCTTACGTCTACGAAGCCTCTTGTATAGATTAGACCTAAGAAAAAAAGAGAAAAAGAAATGCTAACAGCTGCAAACACTTAGAGCAAACGAGAAAAGCACAATCTGTTGCTGCCTTGGTATAAATACATGTACGTCATCACAATCCACACTCATTGTAAATACATGTACATCGAAATAGTAAACACAGAATTTCTCTCACTCATTATCTGAAGCTGATAGCATGCAGAGCACCAGATTATCCAAGTGCGCTGCGTCGAGGCGGGCGGGTTGTCCCAGAGACGCGCGAGGAAAGTTCCGAGATCGCGGCAACTGCGGAGAAGAGAGGAGGAGAAGGAAGAGATGAGGAGGAGGAGGAGGAGGAGGAGGAGGAGGAGGAGGAGGAGGAGGAGGAGGAGGAGGAGGAGGAGGAGGAGGAGGAGGAGGAGGAGGAGGAAGAGGAGGAGGAGGAGAAGGAGGAGGAGAGAGGAGGAAGAGGAGGAGGAGGAGAAGGAGGAGGAAGAGGAGAAGAGAGGAGGAGGAGGAGGACGACGAGGACGAGGACGAGGAGGACGAGGAGAGAGAACAGCTGATAGGATGGCTTTGTGAAGGGCGAGGACGACTGTAAGGCGTAGAATTCAAAGAGGAAACTCTTGTGGAAGGAAGGGTCATTTTAATTTTGGGGTAGACAGCTTGTTGGGCGAAAGCTAGCATGGGGTGAAAGTGAAAAATGGGTTAAGAGTAAGTATGGGGTGAAAATGAGAATGGGGTGAAATTTGAGAATGGGGTGAACGTGAGAATGATTGTGCACGGTTAAAGTGAGAATGAATGGGTGAAGGTGAGAATGGGTTGAAAGTGCGAATGGAGTGAAGGTGAAAATGGGGTGAAAGCGAGAAAAGGTCCAATGCAGTATTTTGTGGGTAAGTGTGGCGACATTTGTGAAGAAATTGAGAATGGAACGAAAGTCGAATTGTTGCTGGAATTTTCATTCCTTTTGCACCACCACCACCACCACCACACCACACTACACCACACTACACCACACCACACTACACCACGCCACACCACACCATACCACACCACACCACACTACACCACACCACACCACACCACACCACACTACACCACACCACACTACACTACACCACACAACACCACACTACACCACACCCCACTACACCACACTACACCACACCACACCACACCACACTACACCACACCACACCACACCACACCACACCACACTACACTACACCACACCACACCACACTACACCACACCACACTACACCACACCACACCACGCTACACCACACCACACCACACTACCATCCATCCATTCGAGTCGAGTCAATTCGACATTTAGCACACAACCAACGGATTGTGGCAGTGAGTGATCGAGTCAGTGGACTTTGAAATCGATTTTGTCTATAGAATCGATAGCTGATAAATGCCTTTCTTTCATTCATTCATTCATTCATTCATTCATTCATTCAATCAATAATTTATATAGCGCTTCTTCAAGGGGACTACTCAGAAGCGCTCCCGACTCTAGCACTGCAAAACGGACAGTTTTGAGTTTATTAAAAAATGTTTCAGAAGGCTAATAACCCCAAAAAGTAGACGTAGCTCCTGTGGGAGTCCATTCCAGACAACTTGGCCGATCACAGAAAAGACTATTCTGCATCGTTGCAGTTCGTGCGAATGGGACCAAGAGCAATCCCTTCTGTGCAGATGAGACAATAGCGATGGGAGGAAGCGAACGGAGAGGGAATAGGAAGCAAATGGAGAGGGAATAGAAAGGAAATGGAGAGGGAATAGGAAGCAAATGGAGAGGGAATAGGAAGCAAATGGAGAGGGAATAGGAAGCAAATGGAGAGGGAATAGCATGTCTGCAATGGTTGATGGGACCAGATGAAGGACCTCAATTACACGAGTGACTCACTCACATCAGATGAACTCAGAAGGACACCTATAATAGTAGTACTGTCTTTTGGATATGCTCATTGAGCCTCGTGTGAATGAACAAAATTAACGAATGAATCGATGAATTAAATTAAATAAATTAATTAAATAGGCAATAATTAATTAATTTAATTAATTAAAACAATTAAATTCATTTACTTATTAATCAATTAATGAATTAATGAATAACTGAATGAATGAATGAATTTTAATTCATTGATTTATTCAATGATTCATTGATTGATTAATTGATTGATTGATTGGATAATTGAATAAATCAATGAACGAGTGAATGTATGAATGCATGCATGCCTTCGTCGGACGCGGTGGTATAATAAGGGCATGCATGTTCGATGTCTTGGAGCCGGAAGGTTGCGGGTTTGAATCCACCTCAAACCGCCTCGTAGGGACCCTGAAAAGTCCTTCACTCGCAATTTATTGCTTATGCGCTTCTGTCTGACACTCCTATTCTGTGTCCGCGCTGTAGTCGGAAGCGCCTCTGAGTAGCATCTTGGTGCAGCTCTATAATAACAAGTGTGCACTGTTCATACATGCATCCATCTACACAAAATAATTTGCCATTGTACCTGAGTACGCAACTTGTAGCCTACATAAAAAGCAGCGAATGTCAGTGTTGGGGCGCGGTGGTGTAGTGGTGGCGTCGTTGCCTTGGAGCCAGAAGGTTCGAGGTTCGAATCCACCTCGCCGCGTAAGGACCTTGCATGGGCAAGTCTTTCACTCGCAATAATGCTCAGCGCTTCGGCGTGAAACTCCGATGCAGTGTCCGCTCTGCATTCGGGAGCGCCTCTGAGTAGAGTGACCTTGAGGGGCGCTATATAACAAGTGCACATACAAACAAACCAAAGATTAAGAGGATTCTTTGCAGTAAACCTGTCTAGTAATTAATTAACTGTAACCCACATCGCTTGTTTGTCCAATGTCCAATATTTCTGTTGCAAGGGAAAATATTCATCTGTTGTTATACGGATTCTAACTGATAGATCTATGATGTCTGGATTTCGTAGAAACTGCCTTGGCCCTCTCATTATGGGTGGAGACTTGGGCGGAGACATGGTGGGGGGGACGAGCGAGTGACGCCGAAGGAAGGACGCGAGATTTTGGGCTGACGAATGGCTGTGTCGCCGACGAAATTTTCCACTTTTGCCCGACCAAAATGTCTCACGACTTTTTTTAGCCATCTGGCTGAAATCTCCAAGAGAAAACCCATTTTCCCGTCAAAAAGTTGATGACCTTTTTTTAGTCCTGGCGCTTAACTATTGGGGAAGGTGACAAATGCATGGACGGTCCCCCAACCCACACATTGAGGGGTTTGTTTCCCCTGCCGCCCCCTAAGTCTCCGTCCATGCCTCTCATAGATCTTTAAAAAATCAGCTAATTATTAACAACGCGAATCGGTATTCGTGGTGTCACATGTAATGTAATCATTGTCAATATCAAATTTTCTTAGCGGCTGCTTAAGACGTGATGCAGCTGGTGACCAACCTTTCAGGAGGTGGTCGTCACTCAATCCGATCCAGGCTCTAATACTCGGGAAGATTGATGAGTGGGTGGATTGAATCATGAATGGATGGATGGGTGGTATGTTCATTGATAGATTGACTGATGTATGCATCAATGAAATGCGTGTGTAGGCCCTACATAATAATGACAATGGCTCCATGCGTGAATCGATTCATCTGTTTAATAATTATAGACCCACCAGTCAATCATTCCACCCATCAATTCATAGTTCCGTCCATCCATCAACATACAAGCATGCGTGCATAGACCAATTCATCAGTCAGTCCATCCATCCTCCATCCCCATCCCTCTATTTATTCATCCACCCATCCATCCATCCACCCATCCATCCATCCACCCATCCATCCATCCACCCATCCAACCATCCATCCATCTATCCAACCACCCATCTATCCTTCCATCCATCCATTCATCCATTCATCCATCCACCCATCCATCCACCCATCCATCCAAGCACCCATCCTTCCATCCATTCATCCATCCAAGCATCCATCCATCCATCCGTCCGTCCAACAGCAGAGCGTATTCCATATCAACTGCTTCTCTGCTGCTGCTGCTGCTGCTGCTGCTGCTGCTGCTGCTGCTGATGCTGAACCTGTCTTGCCTCCTCAGCATCCGTTTCTGCTTTGCATCCTAATAGTTTTCTAACCGCTGCAGCAGCGATGCGACGTCTTTGAATTACTGAGTATAACTCGAATAAATTATCGATCAGCAGCAGATGCTTTATATAGCGCAAGACACGACGACTGCAGCGCCTCACACGACCGACTTAGGAATATCTGTCAACGAAAACATTAATATGCAATGGAAAGGTGTGAATCATAGCAGCCAATAATTCATTCGTTCATTCATTCATTCATTCATTCATTCATTCATTCACTCATACGTTCGTGTATATGTAGTCATCATTTCATTCATTCAATCGCGAATTCAATCATTCACTCATTCATCCGTAAATTCATTAGTTCATTCATTCATTCGTCCGCAGGTTCATCCATCCATTTATTCATTCGTGAATTCATTCATTCATTCATTCATTCAAAAATTCATTCAAGAATTCATTCGTTCAAGAATTCATTCGTTCGTTCGATCGCTCTCTCGTCCATAAATTCATTGATTCATTAATTCGTTAAGCATCAATTCATTCATTCACTAATTCATTCATTCACTAATCATTAATTCAATAATTCATTGATTCAATTATTAATTAATTGATAGATTAGTTCGTTCGTCCATTCATTCATTCATGATTTGTCGTTATCCGGCGTCTCGCATGCAAAAACGAATTTAAAAAATAGATCACATGGACAAGACTCGATTACTAATTTCTTTGGTCAACGGTGTCGTTCGTGCAGGCGTTGCACTCATACGTTAGGCGGGAGAAGGAGGACGTGGTTGTCGGTAGAGGGCGAGTCTAACGCAGACGAATTGGCCGCCAGGGGGTGGAAGGTGCAGGGGTGTCGTAATCAAGTGGTCCAGAGCCACCCATATATCGTCGTCTATGTGTGCCAGTAACTCAGATAAATTGAAAAGATCCTCAGGCGATGAAGACGATGAAGACGACGACGATGATGATGACAAAGACGACGACGACGACGATGAGGGTGGCGCTTAAGGAAAATGTATACATCATTCGTACGCAGACGAAAATACATACAGACACACAATATTATGTACTGCATATGTAGCCTAAGTGTGTATGTGGATAATTAATACCGGTACGGGTTCGAAACTCCACTGACGTGGTTAATTCTTAAATACATAGATGTAAAAACGATGGAAACGGAACAGAAAACGGGGGGAACGTCGTTTTATTCACACAAACAACGACAAAAAACGGGGGAAAAACGGAAATGTAAAATAATTTGACTTTTTGCATAGGCCTATTAAACTGCATTTTAAAATTAAAGCCCTTGTTTACTTACTACATGTATATGTAGCCTATCTCTTAAATGATGACGTTAAACAATAAAATAATGACATCAGTTACCTTTTTTTTGTGAGCGAATAAAAAACGGAAAAGACTTTTAAACTACTCTGCTCAAATAAGCGCTAAATACTTTCCAGGCTTCCCAGACTGTGCAAGAGGGAAAGACGCCTGTACACTGTACAGTGTGTACATAATTCTCTGCACGGTGAGTGTCAGCAACGTGAATGCATATCGCCGCACGATGCGATGAAGATGATTCAATCAAGGAGCCTCCATAGTCGGTGTGGCATGAAATCTTGTCCGGTATGAAATTGTGTCCGGACAAGATTTCATGCCACACCGGCTGCTTGAACATAGCCCGCGCTCTGATCCAGCGCCGATACGAGCCGTGTACAAAGCGTGAGGTCGCACAGGGACCGCGACTTATAAGGGACCAGAAATGTCACAGGTATACATGTAATATTATTATATACAATATTGTTGTTTCAATTAATGTTTTTGTCAATTATAAGCTACAGATATCAAATGATGGTATACCATCAGATTTAACACTAAAATAAAATGATGAAAAATTCTGAAATGCAACATGGAGACCCGAACACAGTAAGTAAGCTTATGGCCTGGCCTGCATGTCCAGGGGCAGAATAAGTATCATCTAGCCTACTCAGGCCAACGCTAATTATTGACCACGCCAGGGCTTCAACGGCAATGGTCCTCAGCTTTTAGAGTGATTGGAAGAAGCCTTTTGGACGTTCTTGCCGCACATGAATAAAAGCGCGGTATAATAGCTGATCTACTCACTGGGCAATGGGACATGATGGGGTGCTCGCGGTCTGTAGAAGAGCCCAACATAAAGACGGATGACTACATGGAGCACATCAGTGTAGTTGGACAGCGCCATCGTTCTATTCATCCGTATGGTCGTTTGTACGCTTCCGAACATTAAATGTTTGTTTGTTTGTTTGTATGTTTTCAAATCAGTTTGTTCATGTTTCGCTATCATCACAAATTGTTGCCTAGGACATTTGATGGTTATTTTTGTCAGGGAATTGCTGTACATAACCATTTCACTAGAACTCTGTTACACTACCGCACCGATGTTGCACATACTAGGATGAAATTATTTTCGATTAAATGTTCTGGCCCTATGATATGGAATAACCTCCCAAAATATATTACACTTATACCCACCATTAACATGTTTAAGAAAAAATTAAAAGACTGTTTAATCTCTGTTTACTAGATTTAAACAATTGGTCATAATTTGTTTTTTTCTTGTTTTTTGTTTTGTTTTGAAATCTGTGTGTCATTTCATTTCAGTTTACTTTTGTTTCATGTGTAAGATGTTGTGCTTTGCACTATTTTTTTTACAATAGCCAAATGTTATTGAGAAAGGAAGGGTCAATCCAGCCTCAGCGGGTCCATACGACCTTTTTGGATTGACCCTTTGACTTATGCACCGATCACTCGAAAGTCATTGAATTTGTACTGATTACTGCTCTTTTGTACGTGTTTGATGCTTTGTCAATAAACGGCTTACTATGTGCACTTGTTATAGCGCCCCTTCAAGATCTCTCTACTCAGAGGCGCTCCCAGATGCAGAGCGGACACTGCATCGGAGTTTCACGCCGAAGCGCTGAGCAATTGTGAGTGAAGGACTTGCCCAAGGTCCTTACGCGGCTACGTGGATTCGAACCTCGAACCTTCAGGCTCCAAGGTAACGACGCCACCACTACACCACCGCGCCCCACAAAATGGGAATGAGGTCACTAACAGGTATATTATGGCTGTACACCAATGTAATGTACAATGTACAGCATATATTGTATAAGCTATGAGACCGTATAGGGTCTATACGGTGTTGGCGAATATATTACATGTATATGCACTGTCTATTATAGAGGAGTTGATAATGGGAGAATTTCGCCACCGAGAGGAGGCATTGCATGATGAAGAGAATTTCACGGTGAACCCTTTTGTTGTTGTCTTCGTTATCAGCGAGTGGCACGGTCTAATGTCAACAAAACTTCTTTCGATGATCTATCATCAGATGCAGCCTCTATCGATCGCACCACTCTCACTATATTTGCATTACAGCCTTCTCTCTCTTTGTCCCTCTGTCTCTCTGTCTCTGTCTCTGTCTCTCTTTCTGGCTTTGTCTCTCTCTCTCTCTTCCTGTCTGTCTGTCTCCCTGTCTTTGTCTCTGTCTCTCTCTCTAACTGTCTCCCTGTCTGTCTATCCCTCTCTTTGTCTCCCTGTCTGTCTATCTCTCTGGCTCTGTCTCTCTGTCTCTGTCTCTCTGTGTGTGTTTTTCTCTGTCTCTCTGTCTATCTCTATCTGTGTCACTCTGTCTGTCTATCTATCTCTTTCTGGCTCTCTCTCTCTCCCCTTGTCTGTCTTTGTCTCCGTCTCTGTCTCAGAATGTTTCTGTGTCTGTCTCCCTATCTCCTCTGTCTCCGTCCCCGTTTCTGTCTGTCTGTCTGTCTCTCCCTCTCTCTCTCTCTCTTTATATACATATATTAAATATGCATATAGTATATGCATATTTAATATGCATATACTATATGCATTTTTTTCTTATGTGTCTGTTTCTGTATCTCTGTCCCTGTCTCTATCCTTGCATCTGCATACGTCTCTCTCTGGCACTGTCTGTGTGTGTGTCTGTCTATGTGTATTTATGTCTGTCTGTCTGCATGTCTGTCTGTCTGTCTGTCTCTGTCTTTTCTTTCTTTTTCTGGCCGGTCTTCTGCCCTCTAACTCGATTTTCGCCTCAACATGATCATCAGACACGTTGTTTTATCGTGAAGCGGACAACCTAAGCCCGATTAGTGCGGCACGATCTGAATCTCCTCTGCACCAACCATTCAGTATATACACGACACGCATGCCGGGGTCATAAACCAAAACAAAAGCAAGTACACACACACACGCACACACACACGCACACACACACACACATATATATATATGTGGGGCGCAGTGGTGTAGTGGAGGCGTCGTTGCATTGGAGCCGGAAGGTTCGAGGTTCGAAACCACCTCGCCACGTAAGGACCTTGGGCAAGTCCTTCACTCACAATTGCTCAGCGCTTTGGCGTGAAACTCCGATGCAGTGTCCGCTCTGCATTCGGGAGTGCCTCTGAGTAGAAAGATTGAAAGGGCCCTATGACAAGTGCATACAAACAAACACACACAGGCATGCATTCACTAAGTTAATGCATCGTAGAATATGCTATAGAACATGCCATAATGCATCATAGACACACATAGGAGACACACACACACATGCACTTAGGCACACACACGCAGAGATACAAACACACATTTATAGTTTTTTTACGTACCGGAATAAGCATTATAAACATTATCTGTGTCTATAATATACCATATAATAGATTATATATATAGATATATAGATTATATATATATATATATTACAAATAGTAAGATAGAATTGTATGTGCATGTATGTGTTCATGTATATGTCTTATATAAGTATATTGTGTATATAAGGTGAATGTATACAACGATGGTTGTCCGGTCATAAAGAGGATCCGGATCGCAGTTGTCAGTGACTGTCGTTAACATGATTGCTCCACTGTATATATACATATAATGCATATATCTGTATACATTATACATTCATATGGATATGTAATATATATATATAGTATTATGATATATATATATATAGGATTTCGGGAATTCCTTCGATAATCTTCTTTCGATTTACATCACGTCTCATTGCATCGCATTGCAAGACATTGCAGACCGTTGCTGCATCGCATTTGCATCGCATTATATATACATGTATATACATGTATAGTCCGATTGATTAGCATTGCATTGCATTGCGCAGCATTGAGTCGCATTAATTCAAATTGCGAGGTGATCCATTCATCGCTCGTGAGTCGTTAATTCCCATAACCCTAATGATCTAATCTGACTAAGTATATATAGAACATAGATTTTCTATATTATAAAAAATTAAATAGATGTGCAACATAATTATGTTGGCACATAATGTTAATGTAAAACCACGGAGGTCCTCGGCAGGGACCTCGTTATAATTTACAGCCATGGAGTATCAATTTTATGGAAATCTGTATTATACAGTCAGCTTAAAGCCAATTCAGTCTAAATCAAAGCCAGCCAAAAGCAATACCTGCTGAAAGCAAAGCTTGCTGAAAGCAAAGCTTGCTGAAAGCAAAGCTTGCTGAAAGCATAGCTTGCTGAAAGCACAAAGTCAGCTGAAAGCTAAGCGAATCCAACGGATACGGTGATGATCATCGCAATATCCGCCAGAAATTCATACATTTTACATCAAAGAAACGCGTAGATATCCGCACAAAGCCACGCTCGGTCGGCCGGACTAGACGGCGTGTACGATGAATATTTTAACCGCCGCTGTTCGGCTCATACCCGATTGCGCTCCGATCCCGTCCCGATTCGAGCGAACAAGAGACCGGTTTTTTGTCGAAGCTCCAAATCCTCGATGGCGACCAGGGAATATTTATCGTCGAGTATACATTCCGCTGGAGCGACGGTGGCGCCAGCAAACGACCGGTGACTGCCGATGCATCGTTAGGAAATCTCCCGGCTTGGTCCAGTGGACCGTATGATGAAAAATCCACGAATCGTGAGGACGATGATCTTAAGGGTAACGACAGCGCACGAGTACAAAACGTCCCCCACTGCACTCAAACCTCACGGAACCGTGTATACCTAGCCTATGTAAGCATCCCAAGGTCACACATCTATCTTTTCTTCGAATCAAAAGCATGGGCGGAGACCTGGTCGGATACTTGGGGCAAGTTGGAGCGGACGAAGGAGGGGCCGAAGGAAAGAAAAAAAATTTCGCCGTCCAAAAAAGGTGACCTTTTTTTAGTCGTCCGGCCGAAAAGCCAAGAAAATTTTCTATTTTCACCGCCAAAAAACTTGATGACCTTTTTTTAGTCCTGACGCGCTCAACGATTGGGAGGGGACGAATGCATGGGCCGTCTCCCCCAACACCTCCAATGGGGGGACCGTTCCTCTGTCCCCTAGGTCTCCGCCCATGATCAAAAGCAAGCAGTTATTCGTTTTCGAGGGTATACCCTCGGAATAATATTATGCACATCTCGAGAACGAAGAACCGTGAAGCCGATATCTATGATCTATTCGTATTTCGATGTCAACCCATTAACCCGCTCCCATGTGCATTGCGCACACTATAATCAAATCAAATCAAATCAAATCAGTTTATTTCCTGAATACGCACCAAAAATAACAATCAAGGCAGTGAACAGGGAATTGTACATATTTAGTGGTATCAAGGGGAGACCCGGAAGGGATGGAAATCCCGCTAATTGGGCCACCCAGTAATCATTGAATTGCAAGGCATAATATACAGGACATGACAGCCGGTTTAAACGATTGCAGAAATAGAAATATAATCAGGACAGAAACTTATTAATAGAGGATAGATAACACAACTTAACTAACACTTAACTAACACTTAACTAACACTTAACTAACACTTAACTAACGCACCCAATTCAACACAATAATTCAAGCAGTTCGATTGATAATATAACAACGTAGGCGTTTCTTGAAGATATGAAGACCATGTAATTGACTTATAGCTGAGGGGATACTGTTCCAAATATTAGCACCAGTATATCTGATCGAAAATAAACGAGTGTTAGTATGAGCAAATGGTTGTCTATACAAATTTGCACTTCTTGTGGAATAGGAATGAAAATCAGAGGCACGGAAGAACATTTGTCTATACGCTACTGGTAACAAGTTGTGCTCATATCGAAACATAAATTCACCTATCTGAACCGTCCTAATTTGTTCAATCTTTAGTAATTTAAATTCCAGAAATAGCTGATGAGTATGAGAATTGTATGGAACATTAGCCACATAACGAATAACACGTTTATTCGTTTAACATTCGTTTAACGTTTATAGCTAACCTTTGTCGTGTCAAGCTCATCGGGTTAGGTGAAATTTGATGACCTTCAAGCAGGCAACTCAATATAGTTAATGGACACAAACATGTAGGGATACATGTAAAAAATGTGCATGTCTGCATGCATGCATAAATACCAGTTTCTGTCAGTTTGCCTGTCTGTTTGTCTCTCTCTCTCTCTCTCTCTTACTTCTATTTGTCTCTATGCGAGTCCATCTTAATGGTTACGTTAGTCTGTTTATCTGTCTGTCTGTCTGTCTGTCTGTCTGTCTGTCTGTCTGTCTGTCTGTCTGTCTGTCTGTCTGTCTGTCTGTCTGTCTGTCTGTCTGTCTGTCTTTTGGTCTTTTTTCGGTTTTTTTCTTTCCAATCTGTGTTCTTTGTATAAAAGTCTGTATACGCGTTTCTACAGTCTGTATAATTATGGCTCACTAAATTATGTCCCTGCAGTGGGTCTCTCTCAGTAGATGTAAAATTAATTAGCTAGCTGATTTTAAAGAAGCCTGATATTGAAGAAACAATCAGCTAAAACCCAATTAACATTCTTGGTAGGAGCTACGGTAATGGTGATCAACGCTGATGCAAAACAACTGCAGAATACGGTATTGACTCACAGCAGATGCGAACAGACCCTTTGTTCGTGAGCGCTTAGTACATATGGTCTATTACAACAACAACCTGACTGGGAGCGAGACAAAGCAGTCGACGTCTCTCAGATGCATAATTAATTACTTAGCTATTTTTGAAGAAGCCTGATATTGAAGATAAATTAAGTTTAAATGGTGCTAAAGGATAAACTAGGGGTGTTTTCCATTGAAGAAACAATCAGCTAATAAACAAATTAAATAGGGTTAAAAGCAGTTAAATTTTGCTTACCTAGTACAAAAACTCAGCCTGCAATGAGCATCCGTCTACGCCAAAAAGAGGCCTACCCGCACTATCACCGTATTCAGCGCAAAATACCCTCATACCGAGCTGGTCACCTGCAACTAAGGGCGCGTAGGCGCTTGGTAAAACGAGGAATATTGTGTCAGTGCGCGACGCAGTTTCACCCGCTTTGTAATTATTAAGATCGTTCTGATTTAAACCAGCTATGGTATACATTATCCTTACTTTAACCGTGCAACCACTCCGCGGGTTTCCTACGCTGAATGTCGCATGCCCACCAAGTCGATATACCCCCGCACGAGGAATAGTTATTATCCCATCCGTCCAAGTATATGCCGAATCCGTATTTATAGAGGCGGTCGTTAATTGCTTGAGCATTACTTCGCCAATAGGGGCTGGAACAATTGACATGTCCGACAATGCCGATTCTCTTAACAGGCAAATAGCCGCTCCGGTTGTAGGTCTCCAATTTGGGGATAGTGCTGGTGACGCTGTTATAGCTCCAGCCGTTCCTTCAAACCTATATATAATACCGCTCGTCGTATTTCTCACTAGACTACCCGGAGATACCCTCATACCCGAAACGTAATCTCTAGCGGTGATAGTCCTACCCGCAACGCTCTGATCGACGTATTTCTTGTTAGTTAAATGATTATCATTAGACGGAATGTTATCATGATTCGTTATCAAATCTATGGCTTGTCCACAACTTAGAGCCTCATCCATTCCTGCATCCGGATTATTCGTTATTGGTAGACCTTTAATGCAGTTGCCATTCATATTTAGATCTCCAGTAGCCGGGTTTGCTCCATCCATTCGAAGGAAACTAGCATTTACTTGACTAAGAGTAACACCCCCAGCAATTACTCTTGTCGTAGTTCCTCCAACATTGGTGTGTCCAAATTTATCGACGGGCATTTTATATATAAGATTATTTATATTCTTTTCGATCGCTAAGGTCGAAGGAATGCGACTGAAAAATCCGTAGCTACTATGTTTAACGCGAGGGGTGAATAAACGAATATCTCCAGGTAGTCAGTAACGGTTAGAAAAACTATGCTACTACCAGATGCATTGAAATGCGAACTTCCCGTACCCCCTCCACTCTCAATTTGCATGTGCACCCCTCCATTTTTAAACAGGTAGAGGAAGCCTAAATCACCAGTCTTGAGGCCGTGAAATTCTATGTGCGTCGAAACGAAATAGAGACCGGCTTTACCGGGAGTGAAACGAGTCAGTCCCGTATTAATGTCGCTATCTCTTTTGAATCTTACTATATCGAAAGAAACTCTTGCTAAAGTATTGGCGCTTATGGCTTGCGAATTTGATGTGTAAGCGCTAATCACGGGTCCGATTGCATTTTTAGTGGCTGCATCTACGTATTTCTTATTCGAGTCATCGTGATTCGTTATCAAATCTATGGCTTGTCCCCGACTTAGAGCCTCGTCTAACTCCGCTTCCGAAGTATTCGTTGTAGGTAGACCTTTTATCACACGGCCATTCATATTTAGATCCCCTGTCACAGGGTTTGCTCCATCTACTCTTAGAAATGTATTATTTGCTTGAGTAAAAGTAACACCTCCAGCAATTACTCTTGTCGTAGTTCCAACATCGGTATGTCCAAATTTATCGACGGGCATTTTATATTTAAGATTATTTAATGCAAGCCGTTTATAACTTCTTGAAAATTAATTCCATCACTCACCATCTTGGTCACATACAGACACAAATGACCACAAAATACTTCGTTATCGGGTTGTATTCGCTCGCTGTTGTAATAAACGGGACTCTGTAAATATTTCAATAGCTCAGTCGGGGGTGGTAGTCCATAACCATCGAAATAATACTTTTTAGTGCTAGTCTTCATCCAAGAGACCCAGTGACTTCCCACCCCACTAGAATCGTCTAGATTAAGGATACCACATTCATTAACTCTCGGCTTCATAGGCAATTCATCTCTTAGAAAAACTCCCCTAAAATTGCGTATCCCCATTTTCCCAGCAGATTCGATTAGATCCACATTCGATAAAGGAATATTAGGTAGCACTACTCCACAAACATCGATTTGTTTGACGCTCATTTATTAAATATAAACATTAATTAAAAGTTTTCAACGAATAGTGACCATATGCCAAAGTATGAATGCCATCTTGCATTATTACCCGTTTATCATCATCTGCAGATAATGCAACTTTATTAATTTCTTCCGTATAAATATCGTGATGATAAGATCTAATAACATTCATCGTTCGTTGTTGTTCTTTTTTGGTAAATAAGCAGTCTCTGTAATCTTCATGAGTAATAGTTTTCTGGACAACATTCTTCTTAATTCCTTTACATTTCTTGTGCTCATCTCCAGCAGCCATCTTATAAGAATACAACTTTGCTCGCAGTCCGATAAATTCTTTTATCTGTTTCCCACTAGTTTCATCCTTGAACATCCCAATAACTTTTTTATTTACTCCAACCTCAATACCAGATGGATGATCTCTCGGGTATTCACTCGTGTCGAATCGAGCTGTAATATCTTCTGCGATATCTGAGTAAAAGTCTTCAGTTTTAATTTCGTATGTCAAAGAATCTGTATCAGTAAATAATAATTTAGCTCTATTTCCGTATTTATCCTTGATGTAATTGTAATGAAATTCATACATCAACGTTTTGCTCAAATCTAATATAAGCTTACACATGCCAAGATATATAGGTTTATTATAGTACAATTTAGTTTTTTTCATGTGAACGGCTATTAGATTTTCATCGAAAATAGTACATCTCTCATAATTAGGTTTAGCGGCTAGTTCAATAGCCCTCTCCTCTTGACACACTAACTCTACATCAACACGATTTTCAATGTTCTCACAAGTTTTTCCAAAGACACTGTTATTCATTAATTTGAAAAAGTCTTTCTCAAAGTCATTAGTAGCTTTCGTTCTAAGAGCTGTATTTAAATCGATATACTTTTTCAACCAATCACTTTCTTCGAATAGTACACCTCTATGCACTTTTGTTATTTTCAAACCCAAGCTCTCATACAGCTTCAGATTATCGTAGTGCAGCACATACTTCTTTTTATCGTTTAAGTTTGGAATTAACTTTTTGACTTTGTTAATCTCAATGCTTTCGGGGGCTAACGGAAAATCGTTATGCAGGTCGTGTAACTCTTTAGGATATTCCAAATCAACTTCCAATATGCATGGAATACTTCTCCAATTTTTTAATTCATCTTCGTTCATCCATTTGAACCCGTGAGTAGGTAAAGGTTTGATCATAGCCCATCCATATAGATTATTCGCATCCAGGTAAGTGATAAATGTAGAATTTTCGTTACTATTGAAATCGCTCATATATTTATTATTCGCTTTCCCGTAACGATTTGATATTGTGCTCACTCCTCCTCTCATCCCTTGCTTAATCATCAGAATCATATCGTAATCACTCAATAACTCCAATTTCACGCCTGTCAATTTTAAAGCGGCATCCCAAGCTAAACCAGGAGATGTATAATACCATGCAGGGTCAAGCGTATAGTTCTTCATACACACATCTCTAAAGTTTTCTAATACATCGGCAAGTAACAGAACATCCGAAACGTTGTATAAATCGTGATAATCTCTGAATGTTTTGCATCCAAATTCTTTCCATACCGTTTGTGCATGCTCGTAGTCTTCATCGCTAATATTCGAGTCATTTAGCTTAGAATAGAAAGCGGATTTTGGTGGTAGTTCGGTTTCATTAAAGGTAGTAAATGAATCGACGTAGTCATAAGGATATATACCTTTTCTTAGCAAAAGATCGAGCTTCTTTCCTGTATATCGTTTCCCAATGTTTTTACACTGGTCTTTGCTTAGGTTCCTCGATAAAGCATCAAGACTAGAAGCCATAAATTTAAAACTGTCGATAAAACGCAGTTGTCGCTTGACGGTAATCTCTTTTCCCTCTTTATTTACAAACTTATCAACAACGACCTCTCTGCTAAAAGATATATACTTTTCCTCGTTATTAGGTATGCAATTAATTTTCTCTCCATTATTACCTCTCAGTTTCTTAATGAACAGATGACAATCGTACCCGGAAAGATTGTGAAACACAACGGGAAAGAACTTTGGACATTTATAGTTTACATTAGTAATGTTATGAGCAGCCCCTCTAAATTTACCGCTAAGATGACAGTGATCTCTCACTCGGTCTTCACCCAACGGTTTTTCACAGATATGACATATAGTAGCTGTATCAAAACACTTCTTGTCCTCTTCTGTAAATATCATCTTCTTAGAGAATTTGAATTGATTATATATTCGTTTTATATTCTCTTCGAGTTTATCTACAAATATTTGACCAACATCATCATCTTCGCTTTCAGCCGTAAACGTCACAGGATCTTGAGAATATACACTATCGTCGAAACATTTTATGTGGTAACAAAAGGAGCTAGGATTATGCTTTTGATATTTATTAGTGTACGACAACTCTGGATTTGGTTGGCATGTATCGATCGGTTTTACAAAAGACTCGAAATCTGCGTAGACTATAAACGGAACCCTCATAGAATTGTTATAATTTTTAAAACTTAACATAGTTCCTGGTTCTGGCATTTCTATTTTTTGTGCGTTATGTTGAGAGCAGTACTCATTATGGTTGTTAAGCGCTCCTGGCGTTGTGAAACCATTCATACACCTTTTACAATAATACATCGAATTAGTCCGAAATCTCATCAATCTGTTAAAATTCTTGATCCAGCAATAATGTTTCCTTTCTCCGTTGGAAATAAGCAATAGATCTACACAAATACTACTTTCACACTTAGACAGATAAAGCGGGTAGACATGTTTTTCATAACCGAATATATTAACACTAATATTATTATTTCTCTCAAATTTACCTATCACATTAGCATCAGCAGCAACTGGAAACTCAATACCACTCCAATTAAGTTTTTTCGATTGTTCTTTCAAAGCTTTCGTTATTATCTCCGAATTTTTCACAACCGGATTCAACGCTCTAGTGATACACCATTTGAAGCATTCTTCATCGTCGTTTTTCATATTTATAATAGCCTTTTTATTAGCTAAAAAGTCGGGAAGCGGAATGTAAGAACTACCTCTTAAGGGTGTATATTTTACCGTATTTATATCTAATTTTACAACGGCTTTAAATCTCCAATTACTTCCTTGCATCTGAAAACTAGCAATAGACTCCATGATTTTATCTTTTTTTCTGCTGTATATTTCATTCAAGTCGGTAGCTTCTAAAATAACTTCTGCCCTGGAAACGAATGGTATATCCTCAGAAGTCACTATTCCAGATTTCATATCTACTCGTTCCATAGTACAAGTAAGAACTAAATTAGTCTTTGTCTGGCGATTGTTCGACAACAGATTTACTACCTGCGGTCTGACGAAATCAAGAAACGACGAGGCATCCATTCCATTAATTCCATCTATTCTATATTGCTTGGTAAATCCTTTAATAGCCGACGCCGTTTCTCGAATTTTATGTTTATCAAATATCCTGGAAACAGTTAACTTCAATGATTCGAGTTTTTCATTAACGACTTTATTGTCTTGTTCAGGCACATAACTAAGTAACCAATCCGCAAAATCATTTAATTTAGCTCTAACCTTATTTTTGTATTTTCTCTTAGGCGCTACTGGTTTGTATTTACCAGGTGTGGGGGTAAGCGTAGGAACCTTAATGTCAGGAACCGATGAGTCGAGCAAGTGTTCAACATGGTTCATGTTTCTTAAACTACTTTCCTTTAAATCCATTTTATCTTACCACGCAAAAACATTAATACATGTGAGATCGAAGATCCACTTATCTGTGAGATCGAAGATCCACTTATCTATCTCTCGAACACTTTAATTTCGTATCTATCTCTCCAGACATTTCCGTTATGATAAGCTATTATGCCAGCACTCTGACCATACGCCTTAGCAGCTTTATACATCGATGGATACGAGGTAACAACACCAGTCTCTCGATCTATAATATCTACTCTTCTCGGTTGTTTCCTGATACTACCCAACGTGTCATGTCGATATGACACAGACTTGTAGTCCATCGGAAGAATATTCTTTTCGATCAATACCGCTATCATTTGAGGTTTGTTGAGATGTGAAGTGCCTGTAACATCGTGATGCTTGGCTAACATTCTAAGCTCTGGTAGCTTCATAATATATAAGTATTCTTTAAATCAATTTTCCATACACCACACTCATTTTCTGCCCATCCGATTGGAACTGCAGCAACCTATCTGAAATTACGACAGCATACGCTTCGGTGTCGGCTGGCACTGCTGCATTGAAAAGAGCCTTAATCTGAATATCAACGACTGAAGATTTCAAACGCTCGGATTGTTTGCTTACATCGAACACGAACAACGGATATAATTCTTTATAATCTACAGGTGTTATATTGCTTTGCGTAATCAACTTATCCATACCGTAAAACTTTTGACTAAAGGAGGACGCGTCTCTATACGCTCTGGAGAATTGTTGATTAGGAAACGACAGGTTATGATCTACAGCTGGATATCTTTCTTGATTCATCATCACATAAATGTTCTTAAGATCGCAGTGATTAAATAGCGACGGATTACTTTCCTGATTACCGCTACGGTCCGTCTGAAATCCTACGATGATATATCTAGGTTTCTCTGGTGACGTTTTAACGCTTAATCTCCAACTGAAACTTGTCGACTGAGGAACTGTTATCGTATCGCATTGACGAGCTCTATACGCAACTGGTAACGTTAATTTCGATTCAATCGTCTTATACAACTGCATTCGTTCCATATCGGAAGGAATAACGTGTGGAATAAACCATGAAATTTTGTTTATCGCAACTTTCCCAGCAGCTGCAGCGTTATCTCGGAATATGGCATCATCGTCCGCTTTACGAACTAAAGTCAGCGTCTGTTTGAAGCCATAAATATTCTTGTCGTAATCATCGCAAAACCCGAAAATATGCTTCAACGGAACAATAAAGCTGAACATTCCTTTAGTGTTTGGTTTGCGAATGAGAAAGCTTTGTCTAGTGGCAAATCCGGGGTTGTCCGCAATAACAGCAGTCGCTCCAGTGTCTTTATACCACAGCTGATTTAAGCCTTGAGTCAGCTGAAAATCGTTTGGATACGTAAGTAAACCGAGCATCGTTGTAGCTTGACCCGGATGAAATAGCGTTTCGATTTCTTGATTAGATAACTGATAGGATATTTGACTGAATAGATACATAAGCCCATTATTCGTAAGAGCGACTAAATCGGCATTAACGTATGCGGTGTCATCAGCTTTAATTAGTCTTCCTTCGAATTGTAGATATGACTCTGCTGGGTGACTATATAAGTCTTGTAATTCAATATTTATTCTTATTTCACCAGAACTGTTAAGGTTAGTTCTCGCTACAGGTTCGTACTCGTGCCATTCGTATCGCTCGATACCTTCATCGATCAATGGTTGCTCTGTGAATCTTAGAATATCGGATTGCATTTTATTATACATATATTTTTAAATAAGAAAATAAACTTAAGCAAAATAAATTTAAACTGCCATTTTCAAACCACCTCCGTTTAAGCGTTTTACGAGATCTTGAATTCTAATAGCTCCTCCCGTCATTTCTGGATTCGATCCTAGTAATCTAGCTAGAATGACTTTAGTTTCCTGAGTTATCGGCTGCTGAACGGGAGCTTTAGGGAGTATCTTATTGAGTAATCGTTTTCCAACGTCGATCGCCTTATCCTTAGCAACACCCCCAATCTCTTTGACAGCTGTGCTCGCAATTTGTTTGGCTGCATTCGATGTCAGTAGCCTCTTGAGAAATCCTGCAATGGAATCGAATATTCCTGCTCCACCGACAACGTGTACTTTTTTATAACTTCTTCTCGCAACGACCAGCATTTCTATATCATCAATTTTTTATTAGATCATCAATTTTTAAATTAGATCATCAATTTTTTATATTCATCTTTGGTTATCACTCTTTGTCTTAGTAACTCATCCGTCATACCTACAATTTCATTCCTTACACCCGTATTTCCCGCTTTGTAGCTATACAATCGTAACTCTAATTGTTTTACTAATTCATTTGGATCCGAAGGAATGGTAATTATTCCGCTTCCTGTTTTACCTCTTAACTTCATGTAATCGTCCCATATGGGTTTTATTATCTTTGCATATTTTACACTTCTAGACGATTTAGGTTTGTTTGGTTTATTTGGCTGACTCATGGCATTCGTTTTAATTAGAATCTCGGCGTATTCTTCGAGATCACGATTATCATAAATTGAACTGTTTGGACTAGCTAACGTTAACAATTCCCATAATCCTGGAGTTCCTTGATAAGTTGTGGTTCCAACTGTAATATCATTTCCTTGGATTGAGGCTTCGCTGTCACCGATGTAGAATTTTCCATCTCTTGATCTTAATCCGAATGTTGTATCCACAAGTCTTTTATCAGAAGCATATTTTTTAAGGTATTCAACTGCAATATTTCCTAATTCTAACCTTCTAATGTCTTCTACTGGGTCATCGTCATCGTACGCCTCTATAGACGGATACTGGGGAAATTGAATAGTTTTCAACGAATCTGGAAGTGATTTTAGAGCGAGTGATGTTGCTGCAGAGTTATCTTTTATTGTCGACAGCAAAGCGTTTTGTTCTTTTGAAATTGCTGATTGAGAGTCGACTATTGGTTTGTAGATTTTCGTTAATTCTCGTTGAAGTCCAAGATCATCTATTCTCTCAGAGAGAAAGTTTTGTTTAATATTTTTTTTCGTTTTTAAAAACTCTTCGATAATAAAATCTCTTTTTGCAGGATCACTAATTTTCAGCAGTGACATTTTTTATTATAAGTATAATGTTTAAAACGTAATGTAAAACGTAAACATAAAACGTAAACATAAAACGTACAATTTATGCATCGTAGTAATTAACATAACAAATTGAGTCTTTTTCATTTATAGTAACTGGTGAATCTGAGTTGTTTTGAATTGTAATTATTATATCCTCTGCGTCCTCTAGGACAGTACCATCTTGAAGACTCAGTCTAAGTTGTTTCAACTTCTGTCTAAGAGAGACTAGACACATTCCACTGGTCATTCGGACTCCAAGGCCTACTTCTACTGTAATATTTGTCTTTGGTTCAATCGTTATCGCTTGCTGAGCAAAAATCTCATATCTATCGCCTGCTCGTTGTCTTGCAGGAGCGTGAGTGACCACTTTAGGCAACCAAATTATCGTACTCACACGAGGCTTTCGTTTGGTGATAAATTTGTGTATTGGGTGACCGTATCCAGACATTTATATAAGAGATTGTTTAAAGTAACATTCCAAGAATAGGAATATTTTTAAATGGTGAATTGGGACCAAGTATAAGACCTTCACCGCTGACATATCCTGTTCCTCTTTTCATAAACAGACCGGAACCCGATATCGAAATACCCTTTTTCCACGGAGATAGAAAAAGACCTTCCCCAGCAGGCACTATCTTACAGCATATTCCTCCTTTCTTAACGTACAGCACGCCAGATCCACTTATCGAAGATCCACGTATCTGTGAGATCGAAGATCCACTTATTTTATCGACAATTTTGGAACCAGCTGCAGAACCCAATCCTGTTAAGGCTCCTGTGGCTAAACTCGGAAGAACACTAGACAGAAGAAACTTTCCGGCTGTTGCTAAGAACGGTAGAATAGCGCCAATAAATCCGCCTTCGACTCTCGCATTGTCTTCTAATTGCTTTTTACCCATTTTAATTGTCACACCAGTTCCATTCTGATACGCTTTAGTTAACTTGTTAATTTGCCTCTGGTTTAGAGCTAATACATGCTCACCAGTTATATCTTCATGAGAAAGTCTTATACTCACCCCATTTCCGACTTGAACAGCTCGCTTAATCTTCTCTTTTTGCCCTTCAGAAATATTAACTTTGACCTTAGCGTAAGCGCTCATCTTATATTAAATATAAACTTTAAATTAAACCTCTCTTATGTGAAATCGTATCGACAATTCCTCACCTCTTAAATTAATTAGTTTTCCATTTTGGTCTATTAGTTTTGTTTCCATCGATGAAATAGAGTATAGCGTTATTGGAAGATATACGAGATTATGAGGAGATTCGATTATCTTATAACCAGGCCCGACCGATGGAAAGAAAGAATAAATTATGTTCTCCGTAGTTCCGTTGGCATACGATGATCCTATTATATCACTGGTAACACGTAAACTATTCACGCTGTTTATATTGACTATGTGCTCGGATTCGTTATATCCTTCGGAGTATACACGACTCTGAAATCCTAGAACCGTACTAATTGAATTTGGTACTGTAAAATCAACTTTATAGTTCTCATCAATTTCCAAAACAGCCTTCAAAGTATTGTTATTTGGTTGCAACTTTATACATTGTCCATGACCTTCTTCTTTTAGAATTCTCTGTATGTAGCCTAATCGTTTAAGTCTACGATTTCATAGCAACCGGTTGGAATGTCTAAATCTTTCCACGTTACACCGTTATCTGACGAATATACGAATTTATTATTTGTTTCGTCTATATTGGGATAACTGAAGTACGTTTCAAGATTAACAAGGGCCATTTCATACGTTTTACTTTTGTCCAGTTCGATTAGTGGATTAAATTTCGTTCGAATTCGTGTGCTCCTTTCGCTCAACAAAATGCAAAAGGATTCTTTAGCCTCTGTGTTGCGTGCAATCGTATGAGTATTAGATAAAATCTCGTCAAGAAGGGTTTCCATTTTAGATAGCTATTTTTAAACCTAGAATATAAAATCTTAAATTTTGTTATCATTTTATTATTGCTTTTATTTAATGTAAAATGTATCTAATCCAGATCTGTACTTGCCCTTATTTGTTTTACTAGTAAGGTCTATAACCACAAAACCATGCGTTTCATCCCACGCAGTTTTGCATAGTTTTCGAAATTCTTCAATAGTCATATCATCTACGCCTATATGATCGCTGTATATATGATTAATATTTTTGAGGTCTTGAGGGAATAAACATATAAAGTTCGCATTCTCTCTAATAGTTTGTCTAGGAAGCTTGAAATAATTTTGTGCTAGGTAAAAGCAGTCTACATTACTATGCCTACCTCTTATATAATACGATTCGCATTTATTTTGTCGCTCTAACTGTAAATCATCAAAAATCATGAGATTCTTTTTATCTCGACTTAAGTCTCGTGGATCTGGAACATCTTCAGAGGTTTCAAAGAACTTGCAGTCTATATCGGATTTCTTTTCCATGTTTTTAGACATCTCCTCGACAACGGACGATGGAGAGACATTTAATTTCATTATCTCATCTCGGTTATCAAAAAGTCTTATAATTGCTTCCTTTGGTAATTTCTCTTCGAATGCTTTCTTTAGTATCTTGTATTCTGGTTGGAAAAGTGATTTACCGAAAATCTGTAAGTTATCATAGTCTAACCAACCAGGTCTCAGTAATAAATTAAGTAGTAAAGTTGTTTTACCGCATTGAGACTTACCGACGATCAAACCTCTGATGCTTCTTGGTAGGAGAGGACTGTTAAAGCGTTTACTTGATTCTTCATTCCACGATAGGTCTTGGACTTCCATTTTAATTATATTATATTAAAATGGAGCACAGCTCGTATTGCGTAAAATGTAAACGAAAAACTGAGTGTAGAGATATTCAACGAGTCGTTAGTAAGAATGGTAGATCTATGCTTAGATGTGTATGCGTTGATTGTGGCGCTAGAAAAACTCAGTTTACTAAAATGTCCACTACTGTACAAGGAGGTGATTTGGTCTCAGCTCTCAATTCTGCTACTTCTAACATTAAACTTCCATGGGCAAAGTACCCGGGTGAAATGCATCTTCCAGGACATTCTTTCACAGGTCCAGGAACTCGATTGGATTTGCGTTTAAATCCTGATGGAACACCAAAAGATTGGAGTAAACCAGTAGATAGAGTTGATGCAGCAGCCTATCGTCATGACCTAGCTTATGCTAAACATGCTGACACAGCAGGGAGAAACGTCGCTGACAGAGCTATGATAGATGAATTAAATAATATATCTAATCCTACTTTCCGCGAACGAATTGAAAGATCTATAGTAAAACCAATATTATCGACGAAGACCCATTTTGGAATGGGATTGAAAAAAAAACTCTGAGATGGACAGACCAACTTGCTGACGAATTACATAAACCTATAGTCAGGAAGTTCAGGAAGCGAGTTGTTTATGTTCAGGGAGTGGACAAAGTTTGGGCGGCTGACTTGATTGACATGCAGGCTTATGCTAAATTTAATTCTGGTGTGAAATATTTGTTAAGTGTTATTGACATTTTTTCAAAATATGGATGGATTATTCCGATAAAAGATAAGCGTGGAGAATCTGTGGCAGATGCTTTCACAAAAATATTTAATACGAGCAAAAGAAGGGGTGAAAAACTTTGGGTCGATAAGGGAACAGAATTTTATAATAAACAGGTAAAATCATTAGGTATGGAGTTGTATTCAACTGAGAATGAAGAAAAAAGTTGTGTTGTGGAAAGGTTCAATAGAACAGTGAAAGAGAAAATGTTCAAATATTTTACAGCAAATTCAACTCAGAGATATATCGATGTTTTAGATAATATGGTTAATTTATACAACACCACAAGACATTCTTCCATTAAAATGACTCCTGTTAAAGCGAGTGTTAAAGCAAACGAATGGGTTGTGTGGATGAATCTGTATGGTGATGCTGTACCTGAAACTGTTAAACCTAAATTTTCGGTAGGAGATAAAGTAAGAATTTCTAAGAAGAAAAAGACATTTGAGAAAGGCTACACAAATCGTTGGACACAAGAAATTTTTACTATAACACAAATCCAATACACAGACCCTATAACCTATAAAATATCTGACTATCATGGAGAAGAAATAAAAGGGACATTTTATGAAGCTGAGTTACAATCGACAACGCAAGATACATTTAAAATAGAAAAGATTATAAGAAAAAGAGGAAATCGTTCATTGGTGAAATGGTTAGGGTATGATGAGTCATTCAATTCATGGATTGATAATAAAGACTTGATATCATTGTGAATTTACTACTACTATTAGCAAATTTTTTCTACTACAGCCCTTGTACAATCATTACTTCTCTATGAACACGCTTTAATAACAAGTTCTAATGTACATTCGCAGCCTGTTCTAAGAAGAAAAAGACATTCGAGAAAACCAAATTCTTGACTTTTTTGAACGGATGACTAAAAAAAAAAAAAAAAAAAAAAAAAAAAAAAAAAAAAAAAAAAAAAAAAAAAAAATTAGAAAAAAAAACCTAGGAAAAAAAAAATTAGGAAAAAAAACCTAGAAAAAAAATCCTAGAAAAAAAGTTAGAAAAAAAAGTTAGAAATTTTTTTTTTCTTCTTGTCCTGTAAAGTTGCCTATCTCGGGACAAAAATTTATCTTGGGGACAGAACCGGAAGTTTGGGGACATAACCGGAAGTTTGGGGACAGATTCAGAGGTGAAGGACGATTTTTCAACAAATTGCACCGCGTAGGATAAGACTTTATCGCATTGCACCGCGTGTCATAAGATCTATCGTATTGTGCTCTGTGTGAAGTGTCAACGATGTTATAGGCCGGTTGTTGCGTGGCTTTTAATAGGTACACCCCTAGTTTATCCTTTAGCACCATTTTAACTTAATTTATCTTCAATATCAGGCTTCTTCAAAAATAGCTAAGTAATTAATTATGCATCTGAGAGACGTCGACTGCTTTGTCTCGCTCCCAGTCAGGTTGTTGTTGTAATAGACCATATGTACTAAGCGCTCACGAACAAAGGGTCTGTTCGCATCTGCTGTGAGTCAATACCGTATTCTGCAGTTGTTTTGCATCAGCGTTGATCACCATTACCGTAGCTCCTACCAAGAATGTTAATTGGGTTTTAGCTGATTGTTTCTTCAATATCAGGCTTCTTTAAAATCAGCTAGCTAATTAATTTTACATCTACTTCTCTCTCTCTCTTTCTCTCTCTCTGTCTCTGTCTCTATGTCTCTCTCTGTCTCTCTGTCTCTGTCTCTCTTTCTCTTTGTCTCTCTCTCTGTCTCTCTGTCTCTCTATCTCTCTGTATCTCTCTCTGGGGATCTGTTTGCATACACGCCGAACGAAAACCTGATGGACTTTCTGGTCAGTTCTGCGTGCCATCGATAGATCTTCATTCCGTCTCTAACCAGAAACTCCAGCGACGCCAGTTCTACTTCAACACGACGTCAATTTCTCCGCCTCTGCCACATGTACCACGCCGTGGTCGTGCGTGCGTGCACCCAGTTCTCGAACCCACCCCAAGGAATGCTAGGCCTATACCTTCCCATACCCACCCTATACTCAACACGAAACCCCCATCCCTGCTCAAGACCCCCCCCCATACTCGTTTAGCGGATTTATTTTCACGCTGGGGAACATTACTTCTTCGCCCCGAACCAGCAGGTCTTTTTTAATGTACAGTTGTACACAAAATGGGCACTTGTAGAAGCACTTCTGTACAGTTAAAATAAGCAAAAAAGGTCATTGTCCGATTGGAGGTAATTTACAATGGATGATGGGAAAGGAAAGAAGGAGTTGTGCAGCTCAAATTTTTTTAAACAGCCTGCGAACCAGTTTTGCGACCCTGGCCAAAGACACGTGGATTGCTGTAGCACTCCATTGTCGCCCGGTGTCCATACCGGCGGCTAGGTGTCACTAGCGGCGCATTCATTGACCAACCTCGTAATATATATACTCCGAACGACAAGTTTAATAAAGTTGAGACGTGCTTTAGGTGTAGCTCGTTCGACAACGTACGCAGGTGCAAGTCTTAGCTGGGCTTAAGGCGGATTACGGGGGGTTTAACGCACACGGCCTGGCCAAGGCTTAACGAAGAGCTTAGAGAGCATCACCATAGACTACGTATATTGAGGCGTGACCTGTCCTGAAACTTTCCTTACGGTTCTTATCTACGACTAACATAGGCGTAGGGGACATTTCAACGTTGGGGGGGCAAAAATGAGACTTTTGCCCGAAAAAATTTTTTCGTCCGGCCGAAATCCTAAGAAAAATTTCCGTTACGTTTGCCCGAAAATTCTGACGACCTTTTTTTAGTCATCCGGGCAAAATCTTCTGAAATTTAACGTTACTTTTTGCTCGAAAGATCTGACGACGACCATTTTTGTTCGGGCAAGTCTGATTTTTCGGGCAAGAAGACCCGGAAAAATAAAAAAGTAAAACATTTCTAACACTTTTTTTTATTTTTCCGGGTCTGCTTGCCCGAAAAATCAGACTTGCCCGAAATTTGGGGGGGCATTTGCCCCCCCTGGACCCCCGTCTCCTACGCCTATGACGACTAAGATATATATATATATATATAACCGAATGGAGAGGTGAGAGGCAGGGCATATATACATATACATGTATTTATATATGTAGGTCATCTGTTTTTATCAAGCACTTCGCTAATTAATAGGTGGCGCCACTAGCATATTTTTCAACAAGCATTATCATCATACATGTATAGTCGAATATGTGCAATCGGTTGAGAGACTTTGGCTTATGGCGCTATGTAATTAGTCTTGACGCACATAATTATTCCGTATAGGTCGTCAGAACGGAGTGAGCACTGAGCAGTGGCATCAGTCAAGCAGTCAGAGATCAATCTATGTATGTACGTACGTATGTATGTATGTATGTATGTATGTATGTATGTATGTATGTATGTATGTATGTATGTATGTATGTATGTATGTATGTATGTATGTATGTATGTATGTATGTATGTATGTATGTATGTATGTATGTATGTGTGTATGTATGTATGTATGCATGCATGCATGCATGCATGCTTGCATGTATGTATGTATGTATGTATGTATGTATGTATGTATGTATGTATGTATGTATGAAATTTATATCTTCTAAAGGGGACTAAGTCCCCCCCCCAAAAAGCCATCACATTTTTCACATGTAAAAATAAAATATTTAGATTTTTAGCCCCCCCCCCCCTCAATTAACCAGATGACTAAAAAAGGTCGTCAGAAATTTTGGCGGTGAAAATGGAGAATTTCTACGGGATTTCTACCGGATGACTAAAAAATTTCCTCCCGATTTCAACCTTCCCCAACTGAAATCCTGGCGCCGCCACTGGTAACGTACTGCGTTGTTAGAAAGTAATAGTCTGGTTATTCGAATAATTATGTTTATAAGACTAAAATATTCCACCAGGACTTTGGTGACTCTAAATGAGAAGAGTTTATTTTTAAAGATTTGTTTTGTGTCAAAGGAGACAAAGCGATCGTCTTTATACATGTAGTTTTCGGTGTCTAAAATCAAATCAAATCAAATCAAATCAGTTTATTCTGAGAACAAGAGACAAACAAACAAAACCAAGGTATACTGCAAAGAAAAAATACTAGACTACACATGAATAAAAATTAATGTTCGCAGGACACCTTGATTGAATGAACGGTGAACACTCAGAAAGGGTCATCCAAAAAGGGACAGGTCCCGCTAACCTGGATAACCCCTGAACGTAACATGTAAGTCAAGATGGTGAGGTTAGAGATATAAACAGAAAAATGGAAAAAAAATTAAAAGAAAATACCAGAAAAGAAATCAATGTGGCATAAGATCACACGATCAAAAAAGCCTTTGGCAACAAGCCACAAAACAAAAGAATATAAGACACTTAGACACCAATTAATTAAGAGAGAGAAATATGTTGACGGGTCAAGGATGAGAAAATCGAGTCGCATGCACATCGGCAGCATCGACTGACTGACGGACTGACCGACTGACTGTTTGACTGAATGACTGACCGACCGACTGACTGTTTGACTGACTGAGTGATTGACTGACTGAATGATTTATATCTGACTAGCTGGTTGACTGACTGACCAACTGACTGATTTACCGACTGATCGTCTAACTGACTGACTGACTGACAGACAGACCGACCGACTAACTGACTGACCGACTGACTGACTGACTGACTGACTGACTGACTGACTGACTGTCTAACTGACAAGTAATGACGTATAAATTGAAGTATTGTTGCCATTCATCACAGTCGTTAGTCGTGCATCGCAAAATGAATAATCTCTCTCTCTCTCCCCTTCGTCCATCCGGGGATTTCCACGTGGATATACTTACCCAGCTCTTCCCTACGTCCGTTGAACGCCCTCTGCTGCATCTCCTCTACCGTCTAATCCTCTCATTCCAGTTGCAACCATCTTTTGCCACCGAACCCCGTTCCGACGTCGAAGACAGCAGCCGATGACCAGCGGTCAACATCTAAGTCCATGTCCATGTCCAGATCCCCACAGATCTACACATGCGCAGATGTAATCAGCAAGATGGACCTGAATCTTCTTCTCCTTACTCCTCCTTCTCCTCCTCGTCGTCGTCGTTCTCCTCCTCCTTCTCCTTCTCTTCTATCTCCTACTCTTCTCTTCCTCCTCATTCTCCTCCTCCTCCTCCACCACCTCCTCTTTCTCCTCTTCACTCTCTTCTTCCTCCTCCACCGTTTCCTCCTTTCCTCCTTCTGCTCCCTTCCTTCTCCTTCCTTTCCTCCTCTTCCTCTTTCTCTTCCTTCCTTTCCTCCTCCTCCTCTTTCTCCTCCTTTCTTTCCTCCTCCTCATTTTCCTCTTCGTCATTCTCCCCACCATCTTCTCCCTTTCTCTCTTCGTGTTCTTAATCCTCCATCTTTTCCTTTCTTCATCGTTTTCAGCCACTTCCCTGCCACGGCCGTTCACAACCGCGTCTATACGACAAAATGGCAGAGTATCATTTTCGCCGGAGTCGTAATTGCGCGCTGGATGGATTCCATTTTATGAGAAGGGATGTCAGTCGCAGACGAAATGGAAGAGGTGGAAGGATGGAGAACGAATGGAAGGATTGGATGTGGGACGGATGGATGGAGGGATGGATGGATGGTGCGATTGGTGGATGGATGGATGTATGTATGGATGGATGGATGGATTGGTGGATGGATTGGTGGATGGATGGAGGGATGAAGGGATGGATGGATGGTTGTATGGATGGATGGACGGACGGATGGATGTAGGACGAATGGAAGGATTGGATGGATGGATGGATGGATGGAGGGATGGATGGATGGATGGAGGGAGGGATGGATGGATGGATGGATGGAGGGATGGATGAATGGATGGAGGGATGGATGGATGGATGGATGGATGGATGGAGGGAGGGATGGATGGATGGATGGAAGGACGGATGGATGGAAGGATGGATGGATGGATGGATGGAGGGATGGATGGATGGATGGATGGATGGATAGATGGAGGGATGGATGGATGGACGGACGGACGGACGGATGGATGGATGAATGAATGTATGGTGTGATTGGTGTGATAGGTGGATGGATGTATGGATGGATGGATGAATGAATGGATGGTGTGATTGGTGGATGGATGGATGAATGAATGGATGGATGGATGGATGGATGGATCGAGGGAGGGATGGTGTGATATGTGAATGGATGGATAAATGAATGGTGTGATGAATGGACGGACGGACGGACGGATGGATTTAATGAATGGTTGGTTCGACGGATGAAGATTTGGTCGTCGGTCTACTTTGAGGAACTCCGCAAGGAATGCCTTTGAGTATAATTGCACAGCTGCTATTATGGAGAAAAGGCAAATTGAAAAATATGCGTTACATGTTTTATGCCTCAGACTTTCACATAAGTGCTACATCGTACTTTGTACCTTATTGTATTGCATATATTTTATTGTATATAATTATGTCCTGCAGTATATTCATTTTTTATATAATTTTTATTGTAAGTCTCTATATTTTATTGCGTATCGTTTTTATTTAATGCAATTCTATCATAAATGATAGCTCGTATAAAATGCAAATGATATGAAAACTGTCGCATAAAATAAGTTTTAGTGCATGTCGTACGGTGTCTGATAGTAGAGCACCATATTATGTCAAGGTTGGTGGCAGACATCCGAACCAGCGTATCAATATAATAGTGCACACTATAGTGTTGATACAATCAATAGCCAAACCAGACACAGATGCAGGTTTGGTCATCGTTTATCACTGGAATCGCATAAGTGTCTAGTTGTTTGCTGCAGAGTTGTCAGACATTGGTGAGTGAGTACAGATGGTGTAATAGTAGACCTGTTACAGTAGTAGGTCTACCACGATTATGTATAGCCTACACTGTCGTGTACATGTATGTGCGCTTCAAATGTCTTACCCGTATATACCTTTCATGACCACGTCCCTATCTCTCTGTTCGTCTGTCTGTCTGTCTGTCTGTGTCTGTATGTCTGCATGCCTGCCTGTCTGTATGTCTGTCTATCTGTCTGTCTCTTTGAGTGCTTGCCTGTCTTCGTCTCTCAATAACTGTATGTATGTCTTCGTCTCTTAATGACAGTTTGTATATATACTACATGCATGTCTTCTCTCCGCCAGTCCGCCTGCCTGTTTGCATGTATCTCTGTGTATATTTTCCTGTGCGGCTCTGTATCTGTATGTATCTCTGTTTGTCCTACTGTTTGAATGCTTCATTCTTGGTAATGTATAACGACATTCTATCATAAAAAGACACGTAACAACGATGGTCACACCATCCCCCACCTCATTCATTCAGATGCGGGACTGGCGCTATAACAAAGTAATGGCGCTTAGTTTTTATACGCTTGTATACACTTCTTATCTGTGCGTATACACTGCTGCAGCATACGCATACAAAATGATGCACTTTGTGGCGACATATAACGGATGGCAAAACAGTGGGCAACGTGTGTTTTTCTTGCAATGTGCGTCTAATATCTTCCTATATAAATGGTCTTTGGTGCTGAAGAAAATGCGCCCATGCATCGAGGGGGTAGCGTGGGGAGAGGTCAGAGTGAGGAGAGATCGGGGTTCATTTTCCCCACATGCGACATCTTGCTCACTAAATTGATTAAAAAACTCAAGAAACATCATTCTGCCTTTGCTGCATACTGTACCTTATACTCGCTTATAACTATAATATCCACACATACATGTACGCAGACACACACGCACTCACACGGACAAATTAGCATGCGCACATACATACACACATATGCGCAGACACATAACGCGCACACATCTTATCTTATCTAACCATTTATAAAGCGCTTCTTGCAGGAAGAGCCTTTCAGAAGCGCATAGGCCTATATGCGCACTTGCGCAGTGTATTGCGCACACATATTTGCACTCATATGCGCACACATATGCGCACACATATGCGCACACATTATGCGCACGCACGCAAAATGGACTCGTCATATATATAAATTATATATAATATATAAATATATAAAATACTGCTGATTTTATTATAATACTGATGCGTATAGAATACCTTTTATGGCGAAAGGTATATAAATATGGTCGCTTGCAATTTTTGTGTGAAAGAAAAAATCGGCACTGAAAGTATAGTGGAACCTGCATCAGTTATATAGCGCCATTGCAGGATGGACCCCAACGAACCTTCATTGCTTCCCAAGATGCAGTTTTATGTACTGGCGACATATAAATTTTCCTCTGCAGCATTAGAGGAATTAAATTCTCGGCAGAGGTTGGAAGGTTGAAGGATGGGAAAGGTTTAACGCTCAGCGGGAAGAGCTCCAGAGAGAGAAATAACCAGGAGAGCGGTTTTTTGTCGAATATGTATGTAGCCGCATCTATTTTTCAGACATTATAGTGTAAAGTTCCACTCTGCTTTTATAGTAAAGGTACATGTAAGTGAATTGGAATCTTTTTTTTGCGATGCACTTTAGGAATACTCGGAATCCCAGACGTGTACTTATACATGTAGGAGAATACGTGGATGGGAATGTGGTTTTCATATCAATCAAACAGAAATTTATATGGCGCCCACTCAGGATTCCTACTCAGAGGCGCTCCCGACGCAACCCATTCGGAAGAAAGCTGTCTTAAGCAGGCGACATTAATGACGTCGGGTATTGTCAGAAAGTAAGAGAGAAAGAGAGACAGACAGACAAACAAACAGACAAACAGACAGACTGCAGTCACAGAGAGAGGCAGAGAGAGACACACACACAGACACACAGACAGACAGTTGAATATAAGTTTATGCATCCATCCATACATGTTACATATATTCAGTGTCTTATACGCATATACATATAAGCATGCATACATGCATGCATGCATGCATACATACATACATACATACATACATACATACATACATACATACATACATACATACATACATACATACATACATACATACATACATACATACATACATACATACATACATACATACATACATACATACATACATACATACATACATACATACATACATACATACATACATACATACATACATACATACATACATACATACATACATACATACATACATACATACATACATACATACATACATACATACATACATACATACATACATACATACATACACACACACATACATACATACATACATACATGAATACATACGTGCGAATAATTTTCTGATGTCACACCTATGCATACAGAAAAACGACCCAGATACTTCGTCTTTGGATCGCTGGGTGTCGAAGAACAATTACGTTCAGTCGGAAAACGTCTCAAAAAAGACATGCAAACGCGACTGGGGAAATCTCGGCACAGCTTCAATAGCTATCCCAACCAGTTATCTGACTGATCCCACATTCCCTTTACAATCTGGTCTTGAGCGACTCTCCCATCACAAGGGAGGACCCTGACCAGGGAGGAGGAGGAGGGAGGACCCAGTTTCGCACGTTATACTGATTCCAAACGTTATTTATCGACGACTATGTACAACATTTTCTTGGTGGGATATTCTGAATAACTGGATCGACGGTAAAACTGCGTCGTGCAAGGCTATTATAATAGACCAATGGAGGACTTGGTATACGAAAGAAACTCTGAATATTCGGGCGCGTTTTTATGTTGATGCAAGTTGCATTGGATGGTGCGTTTTATAGCTGCTGTCGGTTGCATTGATTTTCACATAATGGAATGGAAATAGGTTGATGTATGTATGGGTGGATGGACGTATGAATGGATGGGTGGATATATGGATGGATGGATTGAGTAATGAATGGAGCAAAGGTTGAATAGATGGATGGATGGATGAATGGATAGATGGATGTACGGATGGATGGATGAATTGACGGACGGATGGATGAATGGATGGATGGACAAATGAGTGGATGAATAAGAACAATGAATGGATGCATGGATAGATAGATGTACGGATGTATGGATGTATGGAGCAATGGATGGATGGATGGATGAATAGATGGATGGAGCAAAGGTTGAATAGATGGATGGATGAATGGATAGATGGATGTACGGATGAATGGACGGACGGACGGACGGATGTATGAATGAATGGATGGATGGATGGATGTATGGATGTACGGATGGATGTACGGATGGATGGATGTACGGATGGATGTACGGATGGATGGATGAACATAAACAAAAAGGCGGCACATATGAGTTGCGTTGTGATGGATTGTTGGTGAGATTATTGTGAGGATTAATAACCCTAATTATTCGCTGAATAGGAACCACCGCGGGAAAGGTCAGAGGTCACGTGACAACGTTTCGTAGAAGACAAATCGAAATCGGATTTATGTTCGGGATTAACTCTATAGATGCCGAACAGAAGATGCGGAAATGATGATGAGGGGGTCCTTCTCTTCTTCTCTTTCATGCATTCTTTTCCATCTCTCCACTCCTATTTCTCTTCCAATTTTCGTTCTCTTTCCCTCTCCTTCCTTCACTTCAACTCTATTCCCTTTACTTCCCTTCTTTTCTCTTCTCTTTTTTTTATTCTCATTACATTTTAATTCCATTCTCTTGTATTTTCTTTCCATTTTCTTCAATTTTTATTTCCTTCTCATTCCCTTCTACAATGTAATTCCCTTCTTTTTTCTTTCCATTTTCTTCGATTTTCATTCTCTATTCGCATTTCCTTCTCTTGTTTTTTTTCTTCCTATCTTCAATTCTTATTCTCTTCTCTTGATTTTCTTCCCTTCTCTTCAATTTCCATTCTCTTATCATTCTCTTCAAATTCCATTATCTTGCCTTTTCTTCACTAGGGAATTTCCATTCCCTAAGATTTCTCTTCTCAATCCCTTCTCTTGCCTTTTCTTCCCTTCTCTTCAACTCTCATTCCCTTCTCATTTTCGTTCTCTTTCCTTCTTCTCCATCTTTTCCATCGTCCTCCCTTCTGCTCCCTTCTCTCCCCTCTCTTCTCCTATCTCCCCTTCTCATTCCGCTCTCATCGCTTTATACCATCCAATGTTACGTGTGCTTCATATTCAAAAGCATGACATTCTTACATATTTAATAATGATTCATTCCCAGGCTCCGTATTACAATATAATTGTCTTGCGGTGTGTTGCTATATACGCAGACAACTCAGTTCTCTGTCATTATTTAATTTTTAGGAGGTCGATATAGATATGAATACATCCCCCCCCCCTGGGGATGAGTTACGGTCGGCGCTGCAGTAGAAATTGTGCACAGTGCATTGAACGAAAATTGCAGAGACCAGATCCCCGAGATGTGATGAGAGACGATGACTCTTTGAAACCTTGCACATCGTAATCATCGTTCATTGGAGACGATTTTTTCTTATAATAACGTTAATAACATTTTATGGGGAGGATGGATGGATGGATGGATGGATGATGCAGTAGCAGGAGCAGATAATATGGCCTCAGCAAAACTATCTGTCGCAATTAAATTTCATTATAGCGATCCGCGCGCGGTTCCATCAAGAATTTATTAAATATGCATAAGCGACACCAAATTTGTCTGCTTGAAAGATTTTCCTGATATATATATATATATATATATATATATTGAAATACTTTTCTGCAATATATATATATATATATGCTGCGTCATATATATATGCTGCGTTATATATATATATATGCATAATATTATATTTATATATTATATATATATATACTTTAATGCAATATATCCATTGGTTGATTGATTTTTGAATGAATGGATGATTGAATGATTGATTGAATTCATAGTTGTAAAAACATTTTTTTCGTTTTTTATTCTCTCCCAATAAACGTGGTTTTTTTTTTCTTTTTCCCATCGTTTTTTATCGTTTTTTATTTTTTTCTTTAACTTCATTATTTTATTCATTTACTTTCTGTTATTATTTTCCTTAATTTTGATTTTGTCTGGTATTCCTTATGTTTTTCGCAAGCATGGCATTGGTCAAGTGATTGGATATAATAATTATATCGATGGATATAATAGACAAGACTTAGTGATGAAGATAAGGCCTACGGGTCTGCAATGCATGCGAAAATGCATTGTCATTGTCCGATAAATATTTTTTATCCAATTAATTACCCTTGTATTATTATTATCTCTGCAGTTACTGTTTTATGTGGAGAACCTCGAGCGTCTTTATTAGCCACACGTGAGTCTGATTATACGTGAACACACTCACACGCGCGAGTGGGCTTATACGCGCGCACCTACACACACGCACGCACACACACACACACGCACACACACGCACGCACGCACAGACACGCACGCACACACACGCAAGCGCCAACATACAAACACACACAAACACACACAACTACACATAAGCACGCACGCGCGCACCTGTATAGACACCTACGAACTCGCCTACACACACACACACACGCAAACGCACGCACACAAACACACAAGCCCACACACCTACACACACGCACACACACGCATGCACACACACACACTTATATAGACACCCACGAACACACGTATAGGCCTACACACGCACACGTACATGCGAAATGGAAGAAAATTCCATTTCTTTTGAGCGGAGGAAATTCCATTTCTTTTGAGCGGACTACATATTAAGCAATACGTTAGGTTTTCGTGCTTTGCCTGATCTGAAATTCATTGGTGTATATCAGATCTGACAGCCGGTGTCGCGAAAAGGAATATCCCCCCAGAAAGCTATCCGGGGGGATGAATTAGTCTATCCCCCCGGATGGAATTAACCGGTCTAGACTATCCGGGGGGATAAACCATTCTATCCCATTTTTTGAAAAATGCGTATAATTAAAAAATTTATTCTTTAATCAAAATTTAAAGTTACTCTAAATGTTTTAAGTGTCCTAAGCAATGTTCAGAGAAAGGCAGCTCGAAATTATTTAGTGACTCTAAGTGTTTTTAAGTGTTTCAAAAGTTTTAAGTGCTCTAAAACCAAAGTAAAAAATATCAAAATAAAAAAATAAACATACCCGTTAGTGTCATTGGTCAAACCAAAGCAGATGAAAATTAATTTGCAAAAAATAAATTCACGCGGAAGTGGCTTTTTCGACTTTTCCTCATTTTGGGGGATACGATTAATACGGGGGATACTCTATTTCGTGACACCGGCGATCTGTCTGTCCTGCAGTCAGATTCAGATATATTACAATAAGAGACTCGACACTCGTTCGTCCTTCCGTCCTTTTGTCCGTCCTTCCGTCCTTCCGTCCGTCCGTCCTTCCGTCCGTCCTTCCGTCCTTCCTTCCGTCCTCCCGTCCGTCATTCCTTCCGTCCGTCCGTCGGTCCGTCTCGCAACCCGCCAGCCATGTTTAAACAGCAATTATGGTTTGATTGATGACAGATTTATTAGATTTCCACTTTCGGCCGTGCATTGATATAGTCAGAAACTGTATCCTAAGCTTTGTTCCGGTAGATGACTTATTTTTGCGAGACACTTTCGCGCATGCGTAGTGTGGAGGATCTGGCGAAGACAGAAATCGCGGATCGAAGTCCCCAGGGTGGACGAGAGAAAAAAAGATCTGTCTGGTGTTGCATCAAATCGGTTCCCTGGCAGAAACGGCCCGAGCACATTTGTTACTACATTATATAAATACAGTGAGGCGAATATTGAACCATCTTGTCGCCTTGATACTTTCAGTGTTGTTGTTGTTGTTTAATGTCCAGTCAGAAAAAAACTTTACTCCAATACTGAGATTTTGCAGATATAGGGGTCAACGCCGTAGCCAGGATTTGATTTGGGGGGTGTGTTTACCGACTCTTTTGGGCCCAATTTTCTATTTTCTGACGACATTTTAGTCATCATATGCTTTTCATATAGGTTTCTCGCTTGAAAACCGTTCACCGCGGCGTAAAACGATATAATTTCATGTTTTTTCTTCTAAAATCGCGATCTTCTGCGGGTTCTGGACAGCCAATACATTGCACACTGTATATAGTTCTTCCATTATGTGCTAGAAAATGCATTCTATTATTGTCAGCTAATTTAATCAGTGCACGCCGATTGTCGTACAGCGACGTAAGTAGGCCAGGTGCAAATTGCCGCGCGGCGTCTGCACAGGTGATTGTCTGGACAGCACGTGACGTCTAGACGAGCGTACGTTAATTGTACAAGAAGGGAGTGGAAGTGAAGAAGGAGAGTTGCGTGTTGAGAGCCGTTGAGATAGGCTGTAAGAGTTGTTGTTGAGTTGCGATAGAGTAGACTGATGAAGATAGTAGTCGTGTAGTTGTTATGATAACGCAAGTGTAGTCATTGTTGTGTTGTTGCTGATCGTTTTACTTTATATCGGATTTTGGAGTATAATAAGAAGAGTTAAACACGTCGTCGTTGTTGGTTAACAAAACAGTGAAAGACTGTAGATTCTTTAACCTAGCCATTTAGCTAATGAAACAGTTATCTAGGGATAGGCCTACGCTACCACGAACTTATACGAAGAAGCTTCCGAAGAGACTGAAGGTCACACGTAGAGAAGAAGAGGGAAAAGACTTGTGACATTTGGTGTCGTTGCGGTGAGATAACGATCCAAGTTGCAGGATAACGATCCAAGTTGCAGGATAACGATCCAAGTTGCAGGAGAACGATCGTAGTTACGAACGGAGGGATTCTATTCAATCAACAGACGTTGTGGAGGAACGGACGCTGCGAATTTATCGAGGAGCCGAGCACACGGGAGAAGCAACGATACATCGAGCATCCGTACGTCAGTGAGAAACGACAACACAACGACTACGAGGTAGAAAAAACTTGCTTGTCTATTGAAGTTTGCTTAAAGAATTGAAGTCAGTCAATTGCAAACATTTGAAGAGTAGCCTACTATTTATCGACTAGCATCAGTAAAGTAAAGAAGTAAGATGGAGAAACTTACGGAGAAAAAGCTAGCAAATATTAAGAAGATGTCTACTGATAGACTGATAAAACTGCTAATTGAAGCAGATCTAGACGCAGAAGAAGTTGAACAAATGTCGAGGGAAGAATTGATGAGAAATTTAGCCGAGGTTTGGGCTAAGAAAGAAGAAGAAGGTGCTGTCGGAGGCGCTGCGGAGAAGCCAGTGGAGAAGCCTGAGGCACCGATGTCTATGGAGGCGTTGCTGCAATTCATGATAATGAAAGAGGAGCAGCGTAAACAAGAGGAGAAAGAGCGTAAACAAGAAGAAAAAGAGAAAGAAGAGCAGTGCAGACAAGAGGAGAAAGAGCGTAAACAAGAGGAGAAAGAGCGTAAACAAGAGGAGAAAGAGAAACAAAAAGTAAAGAGGAGTGTCAACGCATAAAGAAAATATCGTTGCAGCATGTAAATGTGGAGATACGTGGGACTGATGGGCAGCCTGTGCAAGTCGAGGCGTTGATTGACTCGGGGACCGAGATACCAGTAATCAACGAGGAACTACTGAAAGGAACGACAGTAGAAGAAATCGGCAGAGTTCATTTGCAATGTGTAGCTGGAGAGCCGATTCCAGCTAAGTTGGTGAAAATCGAAGTGCGGATGAGCGGTCGTAACGAAGGAACAGCTACAGAGGACAGGACAATAAATATCGCGCCATATTTAACTTTAGTGTGTGCCAGCATTTCAGCAGAACTGTGTAAAGAAAATCCAGAAAAGTTCCTGCTACATCCAGAGATAATTGCAGAACTGAAAGAGGTTCCACCAATCAGTATATTGCAAGGAGAGCTACAAGCGAATGTGACTACAAGAGCACAAAGTCGGAGAGCAGAAGTCGAAGACGGAGAAGATGAAACGATAAACGAAAGTTCGCAAGAAGATGACACGGAAAGCGAAGATGAACTCAGCATCCAAGATGACGAAAGAACAACATCTGAGAACAATGAAACTGAAGAAGAGATGGCTGCATGTGAACGAAATGATAGTGAAGATTCCGGAAGCGACGCTGAACTGGAGACAAGTATGAGGGACTTGTTCACAGAGAATTCGAACGATGAAAGACAGCTGGAAGATGCGAAGGAATTCGAGGAGCAGCAGAGAAATGACGAGTCACTGAAATCGTGGTGGAGGATCGCTGAAGACCAAGGATCAGAGTTTAGCGTGGTGAATGGATTGCTGTATAAGAAGCATCAAATGCTGGATCAGCTTGTGTATCAGTTGGTGTTACCGAAAGAGAGAAGACTTCAAGTAATGGAATTAGCTCACGAGTCAGTATTTGGCGGACACTTGGGAGAAGAGAAGACACGAGAGAGAATCAAGTTGTCCTTTGTCTGGCCAAAGATGCGTCGAGACGTGGTGAAATTTTGTAAGTCCTGTGAGAAGTGTCAGCTGAAGGCACGAAGTTTGGTGATGGATCGAGTGCCGATTACACCAATTCCAAGGGAAGATGTGCCATTCCGACGGATGACTATGGACGTGGTAGGCCCAATAGAACCGAAGTCAGCAGCTGGGCATAAGTATTGCTTGTGCATAGTGGATTCATGTACAAGATGGCCGACAATCTTTTTGCTGAAGTCATTGACTGCTAAGGCTGTGTGCGAAGCTTTGATGAAGCTATTCATTGACGTGGGGGTGCCGTCTGTGATCACCAGCGACAGAGGCACAAATTTTACAGCCAGTCTCACAAGAGAATTTTTGAAATTGATGGGATGCTGTCCACGATACGATTCACCAGGGCATCCTGAGGCAGCTGGATTAGTTGAGAGATGGAATCAGACGTTCAAGAAGATGGTGCATCATGTCATTGTGGAAAATCCAAGACAGTGGCATAAAATCATTCCGTTTACCGTATGGGCATTGAGAGAAGTTCCTAACGCAACGACAGGAGTGGCACCATATCTGCTGGTGTATGGAAAAATGCCAAGAGGACCATTAACTATCTTAAAGGAAAGCTGGACCAAAGAAATAAATCTACCGCCAAACATTGGAGTACAACCAGCAAAGTACCTGAAGAACTTAAGAGCAGACATGGAGAAAGCTTTGATATTTGCTGAGAATTGTGCAGAGGAAAAGCAAAAACAATACGCCAGTCAATACAACAAGAGGGCCAAGGATAAAGAATTCGAACCAGGAGAAAACGTCATCGTCCTGTATCCAACGTCAACCAATAAATTGATCTCACGATGGCATGGTCCATGTACAGTGCTACAAAGAAGATCCAAGTATTCGTATCTGGTGGACATGAATGAAAACGGCCGACGAATCGTCCATGCCAACAAAATGAGGAAGTTCATCGCAAGAACATTATCGTGTGGTCTCATCGTGGAAGAGGACGACGAATTCGGATCAGTGGTAGAGCTACCATTGAAAGAAGACCATGCAGAGACGACACAGAAATCGCTGCAATTGGACTATGAACAGATCGGACATTTTACGAGCGAGCAACAGAAACAGCTACTGGATGTACTGAACCGATATGCAGACAGATTTTCGGACAAACCTGGATTATGTACATTGGTAGAACACGAAGTGGTGCTGAGACCAGACTTTCGAGAGAAGGAGTTCACGGCTTATCGAATACCGTTGATATACCGCGCAGAAGTGGACAAACAAATACAAGAGATGCTGAAAGCAAACATCATTCAGCCGTCGTCGAGCAGAATGGCAAGTCCGCTGGTCATCGTCAAGAAGAAGGACGGATCCTTGAGACTCGCGTGCGACTACAGGTACGTGAATTCATATACTGAAAATTGTCGATATCCCATGCCGATCGTCAACGATGTGCTGAGCAAAGTCGGGAAATCCAAGTTCATTTCCGTTTTGGACTGTCGCAGTGCTTACTGGACTTGTCCGGTGAAGAAATCCGACCAATGGAAAACCGCATTCGTTACCCATAGTGGACTGTACGAATTTACACGTGTCCCTTTTGGAATGATTAACTCTGGACGGACTTTTGTAAAAGCCATAAACATGATTTTGCAACCGATTAATGCATTTACTGAACCCTATGTTGATGACATTGCAGTCCATTCTGATGATTGGAACATTCATTTGAAACATTTAGAATTATTTTTGAAACAAATAAGACTGCATAATGTAACTTTGAACTTGAAGAAATGTGTGTTTGGTAAGAGTGAGGTGAAATTCATCGGTCACCTCATTGGTTCAGGGAAGAAGATGATGAATCCAGATAGGATTGACAGTTTGATTAATTTAAAAAACCCTGAAACGAAGAAGCAAGTGAAGCAAATGTTAGGATTCTTTGGTTTCTACAGACAATTTATTTGTAATTTTGCTGAGATTGCTAAACCATTGACAGATTTAACTAGCAAGCAGACACCTGAGAACATTATTTGGACTGAGGACCACCAGAAATCTTTTGATTCTCTTAAAGAAATTGTTTTATCGAATGTTATTCTGTACATGTTCGAGGTTGGCAAACCATTTAATTTGTACTGTGATAGCAGTGATTTTGCTGTGGGGGCTGTGCTGTCACAAGTGGACGATGAGGGGATAGAACGTCCCGTTTCATTTATCAGCCAGAAGCTGACAGATACCCAGAGGAGATGGGCGACGATTGAGAAGGAAGCCTATGCAATCATATGGGCTTTAAACAAATTGAAAGAAATCATTATTGGTTCCAAGATTAATGTGTTCACTGATCATAATCCTTTAGTTTATTTGACTGAGTCAATGTCGAAGTCTGCTAAGTTAGTCAGATGGTCTTTATCATTGCAAAATTTTGACATTCTGTTGAACTATAAGAAAGGAAAGTTGAATGTAGTAGCAGACTGCTTATCGAGATTGTAGTATAAGGTATTTTGTGATTGCATTTAGTATAAGAATTGTTTGTATTTAGTTTAAGCATTATACGTTCGCTAATTTTTGAGATTAATTAGCTCTCTTCAAAAGAAAGGAAGGAGGTAATGTCAGCTAATTTAATCAGTGCACGCCGATTGTCGTACAGCGACGTAAGTAGGCCAGGTGCAAATTGCCGCGCGGCGTCTGCACAGGTGATTGTCTGGACAGCACGTGACGTCTAGACGAGCGTACGTTAATTGTACAAGAAGGGAGTGGAAGTGAAGAAGGAGAGTTGCGTGTTGAGAGCCGTTGAGATAGGCTGTAAGAGTTGTTGTTGAGTTGCGATAGAGTAGACTGATGAAGATAGTAGTCGTGTAGTTGTTATGATAACGCAAGTGTAGTCATTGTTGTGTTGTTGCTGATCGTTTTACTTTATATCGGATTTTGGAGTATAATAAGAAGAGTTAAACACGTCGTCGTTGTTGGTTAACAAAACAGTGAAAGACTGTAGATTCTTTAACCTAGCCATTTAGCTAATGAAACAGTTATCTAGGGATAGGCCTACGCTACCACGAACTTATACGAAGAAGCTTCCGAAGAGACTGAAGGTCACACGTAGAGAAGAAGAGGGAAAAGACTTGTGACAATTATTTTCACATTTTTCATTTCAGGGGTCCTCATTCACTGCTCAAACACCCAAAATACCCCCTAGCTACGACCTTGATAGTGGCAAAATGATGATCTAAATTTCTTGTGTACCTACACGTAGGCCTACATTGTACATGCAGCTCGTTTGTTACGATTAAAAAGATATTTTCGAAAAACAGAGCGATTTAAAAAAAGTGCCACCTTAAATAGTTGGTTTGTTTTTCAGAACCTCTCAAAATTAAGAGAGCAAGTCACAGTATGTCATGATTGACATCACTGCCTACACGTAGACGACTAAGTGTCTGATTCTCGCATGCACTATGCCGTTGATATAGACCTAAGCCTATAGACTTTTCGACGGGCGCAATTCTTCTGAATAAATGGCACATTTTACAGTGACGGCAATTCTTCATCGCTTGAATTTTCCATTTTCTCTGCTGCAGCAACAGCAGCATCAACAGGGTTCTCGGGAATTCGATTATATTCATGGAATATATAAATGTTTTATATATATATATATATATATCCCTATAGAAGAGTTGCCAACGTTCTTGCGGTACCACTTTCATATCTCCATAACGAAACTTATAAATCGAGCACTACAGCACACGAGACACAATCGCGATACCCTGGCCATGTCTCGGATCATAGAATATATACGACATCTATTCTATAGGTTACATAATATAGAGCCTATGATTATAGGCATATTCGTCCATGATATCTTATTATAAAAAATAGAACAAGGCGATATATACATTCGTCAGCGACAGGCCACTTTCCGTTATACCCCGAGTTTCCCGCCATGCATCCCACATGCATTTCCATTCATATATATATACACACACATATATGTACATATATTATATAGCGCTGCTTTTAAGACTCGCTATATTCTCTTCCATCGTATACGTCATAGTCGTTTCTTCCGCGTTTCTCGCCTCCTTTACTTAGGATTCTGCGAACGGATTCCAATCGATCAGAACCTTTAAAAGCTTCGACCAATTGCTCCTCAGCAGCATAACATGCGCATGTGTGAGAAATCTATGACTTCAGAAATTCTGCGGATGTCACGCCCGGTCGACGATGGTAACGCAGCCGTTGCACATGAATTATTATACATTCAGAATGTGTATAGCATTGAAAAACGATAAAACACTTGGACAGCGAACAAGAGAATGCGGCTGAATGCCCCACTCTAACGGATCCTGGGCTGTCTCTATGCTTCTTAGGACTCGTATGTTATGGTATTTTATGATGTATAGCTTTTACGTGTTGTTTTCACACCTTCCGGCTTTCAAGTTTTCGCCGTGGCAGGTCAAAAGTTCCGGTATTCACCTTGTAACAATGGCCGTGGTTGGGCTGTGTAGGTTCCAAGAACAGGAGCTATATAAATTAATGAATGATTGTATGATTGAACGAATTACGAAGGAAATAATGGCCCTTGCCAGGGCTAGTCCTGTCTCACATCAGACCATTATACATTTGGTTCCCTTTGAATGAATGAATGAATGAATGATTGATTGATTGATTGAATGAATGATTGATTGATTGATTGATTGATTGATTGAATGAATGATTGATTGATTGATTGGTTGAATGACGGTCCACCCCACGTCGGAACAATTTAGGAACAAGACAGAACATTTTGAATTCAAAATTAAAATATAATTTAAATTGATACGTATAAAAAGTGGTGACCCAATAGATTTTGTCGACTCAGACAGTAGGCTAAGCTTATGCCTCCTACTTTTCCTGTGTTCAATGTTCATACATGACATGTATATACATATATATATAATACTTATCGTTCAATCATTCAGAAACTTCATCTAATCACTTCTCCTATAATAATAATAACAAATTATTGCGTCCTTTGTTTAATTGCCACCGAGCGTCGCCATTCTCATTAATGTATAAAAAATCCATTTGTTTTTTTAGACTGATAACCATTAATTGGTTCTGTAATGCTAAATCACTCAGTCTCGCTCTAGAATTCAGCCACCGTTTGTACTTTGACAGTGCCAGTCTCAAGCTTGGATAAACGAGGAGGGCGACATTAATCATCTTTGCTATACGACACAGCGTCGTTAAAAAGAAACTATATTATGCTACTGTGCATTCAAGTTAAATTATGTTATTATCGACATTTTTGTTTGTATGTATGTTTCTGTATGTGCACTTGCTATAGAGCCCCTTCAAGCTCTCTCAACTCAGAGGCGCTCCCGAATGCAGAGCAGACACTGCATCGGAGTTTCACGCCGAAGCGCTGAGCAATTGTGAGTGAAGGAATTGCCTAAGGTCCTTACGCCGCATGGTGGATTCGAACCTCGAACCTTCCGGCTCCAAGGCAACGACGCCACCACTACACCACCGCGCCCCACAAAATTATTTCTTTCTCTGTAGGCCTAGTTCATTCATTCAGAAAACTTATAGTCTATAGCGCCCCTTCAAGAAACCTACTCAGAGGCGCTTCCGTCCCAGCCACGGCTAAAAAGATAGTTCTTTAGCAACTGGTAGAAAGCAGGCAGCTGTGCGTAATTATTCTTGAATATTATCTTGACGTCATTTTATTACGCAGTTTTATTGTTATTGGAGACTCTGGCCAAAATGGCCACCTCTTCCTCTGCAGCCATGCATCTCCCAAGACGTCGTAGGCCTATGCACGAAGCCTTGATTAGCGTCCAATTTAACGCATTCGTGTGGATCAACCACGGAGTGAATTCGTGATGTGAATACGAGAAACGACTTGTGACCAATTTATAATGAGTTCCCTTATATATTCGGTCTCCGTGGCGATGCTCGAGACGCTTTCTCAGCCGCTGAATCCATCGGCTTTCATCTTTCCATGCGCTGCCTCCCTGCAGGCGAGTTTTAGCGTTTGCAACATCTGTAGGCTATAGCCTATACGTTGAACAAGTGATTTTGATCTTTGTTGGAAAAGGTTTTCGTCTTTTATAGGAAGCGAGTCTTCGAGAAAATTCTCGACAACAGTTCGTCAGTCAGTGTCGTGAAGGCCTATTAAAACGAAGCTACATGTATATAAGCCTACTTTTTTTAAAAACGCATCGTTCGCGTAGAACGATCCGCTATTATGCTGATCTGCGAAGTTTTGACTTATAGTTCCCGCCTATAGAATTATAGGCGACATTCGACTTCATACAAAGTAGGGCCAGTAGGTCTAGGCCTATATATCCATGGAAACAGGCGTGCAAGTAGGCGCACATGTGTTTTGCTTGGAATTATTGGTTTTTTTGTCACATGCATAGGACTCAATAAATCTCGCGAGACAGTTTCTACCCGGTACTGATTTAGTTTCACACCCTCAGATTGATAGGAGGCCTTCAAAGTACCCACACATACATTTCAGTTTTCAATACTATTCCCGTATAAAACGACATAAGCTTACTTAGAGTAGATTTCACGTTGAGAAAGCACAGTGACTAAAATAAAGGAAAAATAACATGATCATCACAAAACAATTCATTACTGTGTATATGTAAGCGAGTAATAGGCATCTTGAAGAGAGTGATACTGCAAGGTGGGGGCCTATTTACCAAAAAACATTCATTACAATATTCATTATCATTATTATTGCGGTACATTCACTTGTATTGCGCCGATTCAAGGGAGCTACCCAGAGGCGCTTCCAATGTCAGCGGTAGATACCAACTTAAACAGTTGCTGTCCTAAGATGAGAGAGGAATGCATGAGAACTTGAGAAGGAGTTCTAGAAAAGGAAAGAAGCAACTGTTATTTAGTTTAAAACTTAGATTACAATGGCGGCATAATTATATAGCTTGGAAAACAGATTCATCAGGATATACGTTCACACCTTCATACATGACCCAATGCGTACAAATACGTATAGGCCTACCGTATATACGCTAAGTGTATATGTTTATATACATGTACGTACGCAGGTCAGCATGAGGTCGGTCAATGACTCGAGGGGCAACACGGGTTTAGGATCAATACAAATGGTGTGACAGGGACCACGACGGCCATGATTCGGAAACATACGTATGGACGACCCCCCAACGGAACGCCACCGAGTCTTATATTATGTGGTGTTCGACGCATATTAAAGATGACGGAAGGCTTATATATGAGCCGAGTTGGGCGACGTCTCGTGGGAGCCAGTGTAGGATCATCGGATGGTCCAGCATTGACGGGGGTGGGGTGGGGAAGGGAAGATGCGGAGAGGATTAGGGGGAGGAAGAGGAGGAGCAGGCGGTGGTGCAATGTATAGAAGAAGCCGGAGCGGGTGGAAGCAGGAGGAGTGGGTTGTGGTTGGAGAAAAAGGGTTGGAAGTGCTGTTTGGATGGAGGGTGGCGACGAGTGGGGTTCGATGCGTGGAGGAAATGGGTGGGGGTGATGCAGGGACGGGAGTAGCAGGATGCAGATAGCAGGGGCTGGATGAGGAAAGATGGAGGATGATGCTATAGGAAGGGAGGGAGGGGACAGAAAAAGTAGATGCAGGGTGATGTTGGTGTGGCGCGCACGTGTGGAGGACAGGGTGATGTGTGGGGTGCAGGAAGGGGAGCAGATAGCTGGGCTGGAAGAGGAAAAATGGAGAGTGGGGAGGGAGGGGAACAGAAAAAGAGGATGCTGGGTGATGTGTGGTATATAGCGTGCAAGTGGAGGACAGATTTGGATGCTGTGTCAGAAGAATTGAGAGCAGGCCTACTCGAGTGGAATAAGGTCGGATGAGAGACGTTTGCGCGAATAAAATGGGATGGGAGCGGTACAATGGCGTGGGTGGAAGAAGGAGTGGAATTTTTTAAAGGAATAACAATAGTACATTGTATAACTGACGAGCATTGTCGTGCAGAATGACGCTGTGGAAATCGTTCATTGTTCCTTAGGGAGAAAGACGCATAAGTATAGGAAACAGAAATAGCCGGAAAGATGTATAGGCCTATATATATATATATATATATATATATTATATATATTATGCACAAGCACGCTGAACCAAACCAGGGGCGGATACAGAAATTTTTCCAGGGGCCGAAATTTGTTACCTTGGGTGCTGAAACTTTTTGAGAAAAATCTGACGACCTTTTTTAGCCATCCAATCGAAATGTCAGAAAACATACCATTGTTCCATCCTAAACAAATTTGACGACCTTTTAAAGCATCCTATCGAAAAGTCAGAAAATACCATACCATTTTTCCATCCTAAAAAATCTGACGACCTTTTATGTTCAAACCGAATGGGGGCCCACGATACATGGGCATTTTTAAATGGAGGGGCCATGGCCGTATTGCCCCCACTGGATCCGCTCCTGAACCAAACATAAGCATATAGACCCAGATACAGCTAGAGAATATAGACGGAGACGGACGGGGATCGAACAGAACAATCGCGAGGGATACAGAGAGAGATCGAGAGAGGTACAGGGACAGATCTCACAGAGCATTCACAGTGACTCTGAGCGACACTTAGAGATAGAAACACAAATCCAAAAGACATGACAAGAACCGGCCAACGAATGAACGGCTTCTCTCGACTCAATACAGAGGAGACCATTGCTGCTGCCTCACAAACTGATTATTTCCCTTTCCAAGTCCTCACCGACCAGCAAGCCGCCAGCATTGAAGCCGTCCGCAACGAGACCGGAAATTCAGCCCCACGTTGAGTATAGCATCAACGCGGCTGACGGCCGCCTGCCCGCCCTCATCCCCCAGCTGGTTCAGTGGCAGAGAAGGCTAGGCGATCGACCGGGGCTAATGTGGTTTTAGTCTAGAGGCGGCGGCGATGTTGACAACGTGTGGACGTGAGAAAGTATATAAGGCGTCTCGTGGTAATTGCGGTTGGCGTCATACACGTCCTGGCTAAATTAGTCGTCCAATTCGTGACGTCCTTTAAAGCTACATATACATGACGACGTGTTGTGTCGACTGGCTGCTGTCAAAATTCAATTTTCTGCTTTTTATGGTGTGTGCCGTAAACATGGAAAAGTGTATACTATAGCTGGTTGAAATTGAAAGATCGATCGCTGGAAGAAGAGTGGGTGGAAGAATCATTGGAAGGAAACTGAGCGATGGATTGATGATGGAAAGAACGAGATGAACTGATGGATAAAAAATTATGCATGAGCATGGAGATGAACTTAGTAATGACACATTAGTGAAAATGTATATCATGTCTGACAGTATCACTGGTTTTCGATGTATTACGTAACGCCAAGTTCGACAATCCGTTCATCCATACATCCATCCATTCATCCATCTATATATCCATCCATCCATCCATCCATCCATCCATCCATCCATCCATCCATCCATCTATCTATCTATATACATGTATTTATCTATCTATCTATCTATCTATCTATCTATCTATCTATCTATCTATCTATCTATCTATCTATCTATCTATCTATCTATCTATCTATCTATCTATCTATCTATCTATCTATCTATCTATCTATCTATCTATCTATCTATCTATCTATCTATTCAACTATCTATCTATCTATCTATCTATCTATTTATCTATCTATCTATCTATCTATCTGTCTGTCTATCTATCTATCTATCTGTCTGTCTGTCTGTCTATCTATCTATCTATCTGTCTATTTATCCATCCATCCATCCATCCATTCATTCTTCCATCCATCAATTAATTTATTTATTTATTCATTCATTCATTCATCCGTCCGAAAAACCCTTCATCCAACCGTCTATTCATAAATCCAGCCAGCCAGACATAACTCGTCCATCCATCTAAACAAACATCCATCCACTCATGCATACATCCATCAATCCATCCACCCACCCATCAATCCATCTATTAACCCATCCAACTACCCATGTCAGAAATCCATCCATCATTCATAGTCTACATCCGCCCATCCATCTATCCATCCATCCACCTATCCATCCAACCAACTATCCATCCATCCATACATTCATATGTGCATGCATACAATCATAAATCCATCCACCCGTCCATCGATACGCCTGCATAATTATGCAGTGCGAGAATTGGGGAAGAATAACTGGGAGTTGGACCATTATCCACTTCCAATTGGAGTTTGAAAAACAGATTTTACCATGGGGCTCTAAGAAAGACTGGGGGTTGAAACCCCATCAACCCCGGACAATTCTCACCCTGTCTGTCTGTCTGTCTGTCTGTCTGTCTGTCTGTCTGTCTGTCTGTCTGTCTGTCTGTCTGTCTGTCTGTCTGTCTGTCTGTCTGTCTGTCTGTCTGTCTGTCTGTCTGTCTGTCTGTCTGTCTGTCTGTCCTTTCTTCTATATCTGAGCTACATCGTCCGCGTCGTCAACATTGCCATCGTCAGTTAAGCTCCATATAGCCAACAATCAACAGCAGCTGTCTGCATGCAGCTTCATAGACAGCAAGCAGCCTTTGCTTCTGCTCCAATAATGGACAGTCGGTGTTTAAAAACAAGCACAAGAAGATTATAAGAAGATCGGATGGAAAATTGTCACAACAAACAAACAGGAAATATACGTTTTGGGGGAGATCGGGTAGAGTTGGCCCACAACAGAAAGCAACACTGCGCATGGGGGAGACCGGGTATAACAGGAAACGTCGAGATGTCCGACTGAGATTAAACGTAGCAGAGAAAAACAGACAGGAAGGAGGAAAAGGAGATCGTGTCTGAGGCATGAGCAATGGGTGGTAGCTTTAATATCCGGCATCCTGTGCATCTGCTGTCAACGCTATTCAAATATCAAAGACTTTGAATAATGCTAAAACACCTTGGGTGTGTGTGTGCCAGTAAATATATGGTTCATGAAATTAACCCTCTGTGTGTTTCTACGCCCAACCGAGTACCATTCATTGTTCCTTCTCTGTTGGTACTTTTCGTGCATCACGTTGCATCCCATTACATGACATTGCATCCCATTACATGACATTGCATCCCATTACATGACATTGCATCCCATTACATGACATTGCATCCCATTACATGACATTGCATCCCATTACATGACATTGCATCCCATTACATGACATTGCATCCCATTACATGACATTGCATCCCATTACATGACATTGCATCCCATTACATGACATTGCATCCCATTACATGACATTGCATCCCATTACATGATATTGCAGCATTGCAAGTACATCACATTGCATCCCATTACATGTATCACATCGCATCCCATTGCACTAGATTGCAGTTCATGACATCACATTTCATCACATTTCATCTCATTACATCACATTGCTCTCTATTCCATCGCATCGCATCCCATTACTTCTCATAACATGTTGACGGAATGCTCACTTACTTTGAAGCGACAAGACCGTATATCGAAATGATGCCGAATCTTGTTCAGCCGCATGCAGCACCAAACGAAATCAGACCAACAAGACACAATGCTACAGGGAAACTAACTTAGAGGAACATTCAGCAGGAGTGGCAGACGTGCAGAGGCTCCTATAGTGGAAAATAGGCATCGAAGGAATAGGCCAAAGGACACGGATTCGCCTTTGATCCCATCTGCATTGTGATTGGGTGAAATAAAATGTCTGCCATTACCAACACTATACATGTACCTAGTGCTCTGCATCGTTGTTTCGTTACACAATGGCCGTTGATTCGTATGGTTTTCTTTTAGAAACAAAATATTTAATTCTATAGATAAACATAAGAATGGCATATCGAATAGCAAATAGTTAAGCTGCGTTTAAAAACAACAACCAGGTGAGATCAGATAAGACCATGCTTTTGAATTAAAACAACGATGAAAATTTTAAAATAATTAAAATTATTCTCGTTTCAATGCTATTACCTTCTAAAGCACATAATTATGTTCTTCCAGATCATGACGTGGAAATGAGGTGGTTTTATTAGTGAAATTTTTTTTCGGCCCCCGCCTCAGGGTGAGCGGGATTGGCCAACCCTCCACTGGGCGGTCCTGGTGGCCCTTGTTTAGGTGCGAAACTGTGGGCTTGCTTTCTGGACACGCATTCATGGGCGGAGTTTGGTTTCTGTTCTTGGGAGTCTGGGCCTTATTGGGGAGCTAATCCTGAAAAAAGGATACCATTTTCATGGTAAAAAGTTGAATCTGGGCCTTCTTGGAGGGGCTTATCCCCCCCTAGCCCCTGATAAACTCCGCCCATGCACGCATTATATAAACACATACAGTCATACACAAGTCATCCTTTATAGATATCTATAGATGTACATGTAAGCCTATGTATTAAGACACTTTATTTCTAATCCTCAGATTTATATGCATCAGCGTCTTCTAAGTAAGTGTCTGAAGAGGTTTCCAGGAAACGGTAAAAACAAGAGTGTTCTTCGGTGCATCACCGGCGGACCGGAAGGTCCCAGATGGGTCGGAAAGTTCGAATAACATCCATCTAATAGACGAGTCCCACTGAGTGGAAGCCAGTGCAGAGGGTGATGTTGTTTCTTGATCGTATTTTGGGCACAGAACGATGTCCTGCATTGAATGGTGTGTTCATCCAGCCCTGGCCAAAGATAAGCCCACACAGGCGGCTCATAAATCAAGAGTACTTGCTTTATTCCGGCCGGATATCTTGCGCTTTCACTGTGAGTGTGAGTGTGTGTGAACTATGCGCCATATTCATAGCCACGACCGGAACAGAATCTCTGGATAATCTCCACGGCCCTGTAATAGCGCCTCGTCGTTCTGAATGGATTAAGTTGATAACTCTGTTATATCGGTGATAACAGCCGCGTGACACAGGCGTTAATACTGAAGCGTGTTGACTTAGATGATAATCATGAATAGAGTAAATGATATTGTTGAGGAATACGAAAAATGATATCACTGAGGATTAGGGTAAATGATATTGCTGAAAAATATGATAAATGATATCCCTCATGAGGAATGGAGTAGATGATTTCACTGAGGAATAGGGTGAATGATAACTGAGGAGTAGGGTAAGTGATATCACTGAGAAATAGGGTAAATGATATCACTAAGAAATAGGCCAAAGATTTCACTAAGGAGTAAGGTAAATGATGTCACTGAGGATTAGGGTATATGATATTGCTAAGGAATATGATAAATGATATCACTGAGGAATACGATAAATGATATCACTGAGGAATACGATAAATGATATCACAGAAGAATATGATAAATGATATCACTGAGGAATACGATAAATGATATCACTGAGGAATACGATAAATGATATCACTGAGGAATACGATAAATGATATCACAGAAGAATATGATAAATGATATCACTGAGGAATACGATAAATGATATCACTGAGGAATACGATAAATGATATCACTGAGGAATATGATAAATGATATCACAGAGGAATATGATAAATGATATCACAGAGGAATATGATAAATGATATCACTGTGACACTTGCAGCGATGAGTAAGAAGATTCCCTCTCCGTTACTTGTTTTGTTTGTTAAGTTTTATTCAATGTAGATTATAATTATATACATTCGTTCACGCCTGTTTATAGCACTAAGCTTTCCTTACTGTTACCAACCCGAGGCACCCTTGAGCGAATAATAATATTGTAATCATGTTTCCAGATTTAAGCTACATGTATCACGTTATTGGAACGAACCATTACACTCGAACTCAATAGAGACAAATCCTTAATTGATGAGACATACATGTATACGATTAGGTTGTAGGCCTACTTCCAAAGAGTGGCCTCGCAAAATGCCATCAGACATGATATCACGGACGAAAATGTCACGGGCAAAATGACACAGAGAGAGAGACAGACAGACAGACAGAGACAGAGACATACAGACAGACAGAGAGACAGAAAGAGAGAGAGATACAGAGACAGAGAGACAGAGACAGACAGACAGATAGACAGACAGAACATGTGAACTATTTCCACGGAACAAGAATAAGATTTCTACTGTCCATTTTAATTGCAGCATCATAGCATGAGTAAATTAATTATCTGACGATACCGACACTTAAAACCCTGGCGATGTCTCCCAAGCAATCAGTCGAGTCTCCGTTACATGTGCTTCATAATTAATTTTATATCGTCTGGTGAATGCATAATAATTATTATAATTATACCGTAACCAGATCTTCCGGAACCCTAGAACACAACTACAGTCCAGTTGATTCAAACAAGAAACCAATAACAGCAGCTTGTGAAAATTTCATTACGTAATACAGAAGAACCTGTGTAGTGCGTATTGTGACATGGAATGTATTCTATAGATTAAATCCATGGAAGGCAGGAAAATAATGTGTAGCGGAGAGCAACCCAAATATGCAATCGTCATTTGCAATGTATACACGACTGTGTGCTTCATGTTTCAACGCTTGCCTCCTAGCAACAATTTGCCGTCGACGGTTGGCAGATTGTATGCAACAATGTGACGGAAATTACTGCTCATCCATACAAAGCCGAACAGTACTTGCACACAGGCTATGCAGGAGGGAGAACACGGGAGGGAACCCCCTGGGGGTTCAGGTAGGCCCCCTATACTATAGGAAAGAAAAGAAAACAAATAGCAATTATTACTCTTCGGAAGAGATGTATAGAATAGGCAGGCACTTGTCTGTTCTGCAATAGAGGAAGTTGATAATAAAAAAATAATAATAAAAAAATTATTATGTGCTGATCAAGATATCTGTTCACTCTATTGTGGCTGATAAATATATGGAAATAATATAGACCATGCTGCCTCCTGGGGTGACATTGCAATTTGTCAGAGCTTCAAATAGGTTGTTGTCTGATAATTATTTCACCTTTGTTTCAATGAGAAAAAAAGTAAAACATCTTCGACTCGTTTTGTGTCACTCGAGGTTTTCAAACCTTGCGTCATCTTATAGTATGCATGCATATCCTTCGCTAATATTGAGTAATCTTACTTGTCTTTATCTATGCCCATACCTGATTTCAACTTAGGACCATTATACATACCTCATGTTTACTCCACCTATACTTTGCTTAACTTTAGCTCACCAGATGCCCTCATCTCACGTTATCGTATACCTTCCGCTCAAAAAACAAGCCCAGGGCACCAACTTGTTCGCGAGCGACATATATTAGATATATCATATATATATATATAATTTAATATTATGTGTATTATATATATACACATAATTATATACATGCATATATTCACCAATTTGGAAATGCGTCAAATGCAATGCTATGAATATTCGTTCTCTGGCAACCGTGGTCGTCTTATCATGAAGCAGAATAAGAGATGAAGAGTCGTGCATGGCGCAGTCAACGAAGCCAATCTCAACGCAGGTCCATGATGGTCCGGGGTTGAATAAGGGTCATCATGACTTCATGAGAGAAAAGAAGGACGAAAGGGAAGGACAGATAGACAGACAGGCAAGCAGACAGACATACAGAGATCGGATATGATGGGCGAAGACATGGACGACCATTACAGCTTTAGATTGCATTTTCCTCGACTTCGGAATTGGATTTTCCTTTCTCGGCGGCGGCATGAGAGAGATAATAATATACTGACTAATAATTACCATATACATATACATATACATATACATATACATATACATATACATATACATTTACATAATTGCATATACATACATGTATACATAATTACATATACATATACACAAGCATCGGTCGATATGCAATGCACCAGCCGTCCATCCATCCATCCGTCTCTGCTTATAAGAACTTCATTGACACTGACCAGGACACAACGAGACAAGGTCGCTGACAAATACAGAAACAACAGAGAGAGACAGAGAGAGAAAAAAAGAAGAGACAGACAGACAGATAGAGAGGGAGAGAGACATAAAGTGAGACACAGAGACAGAGAAAGAGACAGAGACCGAGAGAGACAGAGAGAAACAGAGAGACAGAGACATTGAGTGAGGTAAGCAGAGTGGGAGAGAGAGACAGATAAAGAAAAAGAGAGCCGTGCAGATAGAGAGACACACACACAGACAGAAACAGATTATAGAGACAGACAGAGACAGACACACAAAGGCAGAAAACAATAGACAGAAAAGGAGACGCGGAGAGAATGAAATGAACGAGTAAAAAAGTGGGAAGCAACAAGACAAATATGCATAATGAAAGGAGGGTCTGACGGCAGAATACAAGAAAAAGATGAATCGAATATAAGAGAAGGATTAAATAAACAGACAGAAAAGAATACAAATCGCTAAAGAGGAGGATACATGTAGGGGTGCATGCATAGACAGAAAAGCTAATAAGGAGACGGACGAGAAACCGCGAGTACACGTGCACTTGCAGAAACCGAGACAGAATAATAAATAGACGGCAACAAATCATAATAATCAAAAGTAGAGAAGAAAAGAAAAAACGCGGAGAAAGCAGAGCAGCAGAGAATAATAATTTTATACCCACTTCTTTCGTTCGTTCGTTCGCATGGAAGTGGCAGGTTTGATTAGATCATTACAACGAATCACATTGGAAACTGTATAATAGAGTTCATGTCTTGATTGAAGAGGCTGTGTTTGGTTTGGATTAGATTAATTAGACTAGATTACAATAGATAGATCAGATTAGATATGATATTATGAGATTGAACGATACTCGACGGCGACTATGACTGGATTGTCTTTTAGCAGATTCGATTAGTTTAGTTTAAATTAGATTAGATTAGATTACAGGACTGTTTTAAAGGAATTTTTAGAATAACACAACTCCTTCCTTTTCCATCATCCATGGTAAATGACTTCCAATCGGAGGACAATTACCTTTTCAACTAGTTTTAATTGCACAGAAGTGCTTCTACAACTGCACAAATCCATTTAGAACTGTACATTTTGTGTACAACTGCACGTTTAAAAAGCCCTGTTAGATTAGATTAGATTAGATTATAATAGATTAGATTAGATTAAATTACTGAGAATGTTCGCTACCTCTCTATGTGTTGGCCTGTGGAATAGTTAAAGGAGCTGCCTTCCAGTGGGTGGGGGCGACTTGATTGACGGAATTTGCACGCTCCAATCGATCTTTTCATCTCCCCTCCCTCCACCCCTACCCCACCCACCCCACCCCACCTCACCCCACCCCCACCCCACCTCACCCCATCTGCATCAATGTCTCTAAGTAGACTGCAGCAACGTCAGCAGAAGTCAATCGAACTCAAGTAATTAACGCCACCATGCGACGGAAAACGGAACTAAGCTTCCGGTTGCAGCTGTCAGTCGGTCCTTCGAAATTAAATGTATAGGGGCGAGAGTTGAATGGTAAGAGGCTGACTGAAAATTCAGAGGCACGTGTGTTTGACACCCGCTGACATCATAAGGCTGACTACCATCCATACAGTATATACCAGGCTACCAGCCTTCAGTTCCTTAGGGGGAAATGTAAATGAACGGTAAAACGTACCAGTTCCAATACGACATTATATTGTATTGTATTGCACTGCATTGTATTGTATTGTATTGTATTGCATTGTATTGTATTTGTATTGTATTTGTATTGTATTGCATTGCATTGCATTGTATTGTATTGTATTGTATTGTATTGTATTGTATTGTATTGTATTGTGTATGTACATATATACAGACAGGAAGAGAAGCTTTATTATAATATACATGTATACATATAAGACAGTTTGAGAAAGCTTTTTGCACCGCGTCGAGTACAACATTAACAGTACCGAAGATGGTTCGATTAATTAAAAGGCACGATAAGCTATAGTTGGCGTGTTTGTGCGCGACACTTGCATATCTCCACGGTTAGCAGAGCGCAGTGATCGAAATAACCGGAGTTTGACTTGCAACTGGAATACAGGTCCCCTCTTATGATAAGTAAACCGGGGAAAAGTCAAGAATTCAAGTACGCGCCAGCAAAGATGATCCGAAAGAAATCCTCGCCCGGCAACAGTATTCCAAGCGGAAGTTTGTTTGAATATGCGCTAGATAAGTGCGGTGGAGCGCTAACTGATGAAGATGTATGAGTGACTAAGATGTTGTATTATTACGGCTGAGAACATTGCTGAGAACACTGCTGAGAACATTGCTGAGAACATTGCTGAGAACATTTCTGAGAACATTGCCGAGAACATTGCTGAGAACATTGCTGAGAACATTGCTGAGAAGAACATTGCTGAGAACACTGCGGTCGTTCTGTCTTTGTTGAGTTGATACATGCATGAACGTCGGTCTTTGTTGTCAAGCCGTTGCATTGTTGTCGATAACAACGTGTCTCCTGTGGCCAAGTCTCGTCGTGTCGTCCAATGATCGTCTGGGGAATTCGTCGGTTTTCGTGCGGAATAATATTCTGCAGTGTGGAACGCATGCAGAGCGACTTAGAACGGGGTAAAATGATTGCGTTTGTGTGGATGGATGTGCGCGGCATAGATGGGATGGGATGGATAGGAAAGCGGCGTTGAGAGAGATGGGTGATGCTGGTGCGAAGAGAGATTGTTGAGGGAAACTGGGAAGCTGCTGGTGAGATGCAGACACAGAGATTGGTATAGAGACAGATTGTCTGAAGCGAGGAGGTATACGTGATAGATTGTATAGGGAGAGGAAGTAGGTAACAGAGAGGAGGTAAGTGATGACTGTATTGTTAAAGAGATACGGTATACGGGGGTAGCAGGTTGTTTAGGAACAGGAAATAAGTGACAAAGTGTAGGTAGGTGGGAGGGAAGGAGGGAGAGGGAGAGAGTGAGAGTGAGAGAGAGAGAGAGAGAGTTACAAACAGACAGAGAGAGACAGAGAGAGACAGAGACATAGACAGAGAGCGGGCGTAGCAAAAGAGAGACAGAGACACAGACACACAGACAGAGAAAGCATGTGTGCAAAAGAAAGAAATACTGCCACAATAGGAATGAATTTCACGCATGGTCGCGCTGTTGTTACAAAAAACGATCTGCAAGCAACATAATTATGGCGGTGAAGTCGAGCCCCGTAGATTCGTGGTCTTTGGAAAATGGCGGACGGACGAATCTCGCGGACCGTGTGCGTGGACGATGGGCCGCTGCAGTTGCCGTCAAATATCTGTCATAAATCTCATCAGGAAATATCCCACGTAATCTGCAAAATCCAGGGGAGACAGACTTATTTACTGGCCGGTTCTGCTGAGGCTTTGGACACCGCCGAATGTGTCTGAATTATGACTCTATCCATTGCGTGTGTAATATCGAGATTACGCGACGCAGAAGGGGGAACGAATTTTTCTCCGGTTCGTTTTTTTATGTGCATTCGATTTTCTCTGCATGTGTACCTGGCGCTGTTTGCCTGTCTGTCTGTGCGTCTGTTTGCGTCCCTGTGTGTTTTTGTCTGTGTGCCTATGTGTTGTTGGTGTGCGTATGTGATGGTTAACGGTTTTCTGAGCTGTGAGCAAAAGCATTCTCGACTTTTTTATGGAATCGAAAAGAATGTTTGAGATGAAATTTTCACAAATCATTTTCAGTTATTTTGAGACTAAAATACTTTTCACGGTATCGCGCTTGTTATGACTACTTATTATGTCTCTGGACATTGATGATGCATTTTTTGGAAGCTCTGAAAAGACACCGTTAAGAACAGCATTAATAATAATGGAAACTTAAAAATGGGTGGACCTTAACGTAGCTGGAAAAGTGACTTCTTTGGCAGAGCTTAGTTGCCTTTGTAAGTTGAGTTGGAGCGCCAAAACCTTTTACTACATTGTACATAATTATTATGTACAATTGAAAAGGAAGGAAATTGCCTGATACGATCCGTTTGCAACAAAAGAAAGATGGAGGGGGATAGACAGCCAAACAGGTTCACCTCCACACTATCGAGTACCACACGAAGCATTTAAAATTTTAAAACTCATCTTAAATAATTCGCTTTCAACTCTGGTAGCCTAATTATTTCAGCGCTGCTTTAAATAATGCCCAGCTGTATTACACGCATGCATACTTGCGCCTGAAAACATAATAATTTTGACTCTTCATCTCTTATTAAACTTGATCAGTCAATTGCAGCAGACGAGGCAATTAGTCAGTCGCATTAATTTAGACAAGAGATAGAGTATTCCAATCTACATGCACGTCGCAATTTGTCTCGTCCAAATGCATTCAGCCGCTGGCGATTCGATCATTTTCTGGTATACGGTCTATAATGGCGCGTTGCAGGCGCGTTCCCGTTGTCGGTTGGCTCGCAGAAGAGATGCCCAATTTTTTGCCCAACGCACTGTTGCTGTAGTTTCAATGCATACTGTATAGGACTGCTGTCTCTCTGTTTTTCCCTTCTCTCTATATAGTATGTGCTGTGATTGACGTCTTTGACAACCTTTCTGACTTGGCGCAGCGCTCACGAACAATAGCCTACGTTTACGAAGAACGTCGAAATCTACCATAATAATTCTACAGTTATGACACAGGCGCTGCAGTGTTTCTTTGAAATATCGGGCTCCCTACTATTTCCCGAGTCACTCTGCAGATAATTATTGATTCAAGTGCAATTAAGTAGCCTATAATATTGAGCACATTGATAACAGCATTTTAGCCACACTGGTTTCCAGTCAGCCAGTTTTAATAGGCCTAAATCCTCTCGTTAGGGTGATTAAAAAACTTTTACAGAATTTTCTCAGTATACCATATATAATACTGTTTGTACGTGCACTTTTTATAGCGCCCACGTGCACTTGTAATAGCGCCCCTTCAAGGTTCTACTCAGAAGCGCTCCCGACCACAGCGCGGACGCTGAATCGAAGTTTCACGCCAAAGCGCTGAGCAATTGCGAGTGAAGGACTTGCCGAAGGTCCGGCTTGAGGTAGATTCGAACCTGCAACGCTCCGGCTGCAAGGCAACGAACATGCCCACTACATTACTACACCACCGCCCAGTTTGCTAAGCAGTATTATCTTTGCTTGGCAGATTTCGAAGGCAAGTATATGGCTGTATGTAGTTGTATGTCTCTTCGTTGGATTGCTGTTTAAATGGAGCGTTCTCTATCGTGATGGATCTGTTCAATATATTGCACCGTGGAGACAGTATAAAAATATATCTGATGTTTGTCATACGGTACATATACATATATATATATATATAATTACATATATATATTTATATATACAAATGTATATATATACACACGTTTGACACATGTTTGACCGTTTGAAAATGAATAAAATAATGTTCATCGTGTTGTGCAATATTCTCGAACTCACATCGCAAATCGTCCTTAAAATATATCTTCGTATAGGTTTATGCTTGTCGAGGTATACTTTCCTTTGTCACTGTCTCAGTCTGTCTCTATCTGTCTCTGTCTTTCTCTGTCTGTCTCTGTCTGTCTCTGTCTCTCTGTCTCTGTCTCTCTGTCTCTGTATCTTTGTCTCTGTCTGTCTCGGTCTCCCTATGCTATTGCACGTTCCTGCTATTATAGCTGTCGGCTGCTTGAATAAAAATGTAATTGCAATGCGTGGTATCTTCCGCTCTGTCGGCTAAACCTTGGCAGCAAGACATTAGTAGCATAGCATACATGTCATCTGCAAGGCACACATGTGTATAAATGTAGCAACTGCATATAGCCGTGTATAATGTACAGTGTGTATGCGTATATGCATGCACCACTAGTCCACTACACTGCTGTACAGCATACAACGATAGAAAGCCCAATTGTACGTACATGTATGCATGTGGAATTTTGGATGTGTGTTACATGTGCTCATAATTATGTAGGTCTAGCCTGTATCTGTATCATTATAATGTACAATATAGCGTATTATAAGGACCGTCCATAAATGACGTCACGCACACCTCGGGGAGAAGTTGCACCTTGGGACGATTTTTGACGGCCCCTCGCTATAGATAGCATAGATCAGCGGTTCCCAACCCGTGGCCCGCGGGCCAAAAGTGGCCCGCGAGGCCTCACAAAATGGCCCGCCAGGCCTCAACAATGGCACTCGTCTCTCAAATAATAAGAAAATATATGAAAAAATTGACAATTTCGACAGGATAGAACAGCGGTTCCCAACCCGTGGCCCGCGGGCCAAAAGTGGCCCGCGAGGCCTCACAAAATGGCCCGCCAGGCCTCAACAATGGCACTCGTCTCTCAAATAATAAGAAAATATATGAAAAAATTGACAATTTCGACAGGATAGAACATAGCCTAATCATTTTCTATTACAAATTATTTTATTTTGAAGTCTATAAACATCAAACATTCTACTTTGAATTAATTATAACAATTTTTATACGCTTTTAGTTAATTAAATTTTTAGCATTGTGGCCCCCTAAATGCCCTAATGTCCTTTAACTAAGAAAAAGTGGCCCTCGTGTCCTCCAACTTAGAAAAAGTGGCCCGACAGTCAAAAAAGGTTGGGAACCACTGGCATAGATCTATGACTTTTGTTTTGACGCGTGACGAGGGTGGAGACAAAAATCGTTCTAAATTGCGTGACGTCATTTTGGACGGCCCAAAGATTTGAAATATATATATATATATATATACTTCATATACAACATATATAACAACGTATATATAACAGTAACACTCAATGCAACGCATTATTTGCTAACCACAAATGCGCTGAAATAAAGTCATATTGAAGCTGACAACAGTTCTGTGATGGGATGTGTACAACACTGTACAAAAGTGTACATGTATAAGTGTACACGTGTATAGTTGTATGCGTTGCAAATAGAGGAGGTGCGTTTTCGGTGGCGATTCTCTTTATAAAGTCTGCGTTACATTCGCTTATTCCGGCTATTCATTCTTAGACAGCAGCAGCAGCAGCAGCAGCAGCATGAGCAAGAGCCACATGTACGTACATGTACGTCTGAATGTCTGTGTCTTTTATCTGCTTGTCTGTCCGCGTGCCTCTATGTTGTTGTTCGCGTGTCTTGACCAACAGAAGTCTTATCTCCTCGTCTGTATCCGTCTTTCTCTCAGTGTATCTTTGACAGTGTGTGTGTGTATGTGCGTGTATGTGTGTGGGTATGTGTAGGTATGTGTGTATGACTGTGTAGTATGTGTATGTATACGTATATGTATATGTGTGTGTGTATATATATGTGTGTGTGTATATATATATATATATATGTGTATGTGTGTTTATATATGTGTTTGTATGGGTGTGCATGTGTTTGTGCTAAATATGAAGTGAAGATTGTCTGTCTGTCAATATATTCTATACTGGTATATTTCCCTTGATATTTTCCTCTGTCTGTGTTTATGCGTGTGTCTGTCTTTGCGCGAGTGCCTGTCTCTGTGCGTGTGCCTGTCTTTGTGCGTGTGTCTGTCTGTGTGCGTGTGTCTGTCTTTGTGCGTGTGCCTGTCTCTGTGCAAGTATCTTCTCATCATGACGTCGTCTGTAATTTTGTTTGGTTGTTGGTCATGCGGCAACGACATCAGCGATACAGACAGGTTGACGCAGATGTCGCTGATGGTCCATGGCTGCTGATGATGCTGCTGATGCTGGTGCTGCTGATGCTGATGCTGATGATGCTGATGCTGCTGATGCTGATGCTGATGCTGCTGCTGCTGCTGCTGCTGATGATGATGATGCTGATGATGCTGATGATGATGATGCTGCTGCTGGTGGTGATGCTGCTGCTGCCGATGCTGCGTTGCTGCTTGCTTTGGCTTGTATTGCGATGATAGGCAGAGGCATGCATGATGGCGCTATAGAAATGGTCCCTCATTAGATATTCCGCTCATCATCCCATATCATCATATCACGCTGTTCAGATATACATGCACGACCTCTTGTATACATGCACGCTTATTTGCATTTATATGCGCATAGTTAAGCGTATAATATATATATAAATACATATATATAGTGTGGAACTAGAATGAATGTAATTATGATACGGGGCCAAAATTAATGAGAAACGTAGGAAAAAAGAGGGGTAAATGTTTGAAGGTTGAAGGCAGGAAGAATTTAGGAGGACGAAAAAATGTCACTGAGGCGAGAAAGCATGCTCTGTCTTCATGCGGACATGTAGGCAGACAGTTAGGCAGACAGAAGGACCTGGCAGACAAGCAGACAGGAAAGCAGGGAAAAACAGAAGGATAGGCGAACACACAGACAGATAAAAGAACGGGCAGACAGACAAACAAATTGACAGGCATGATATTTAATTGTGTAATGTGTGAATACCCATGCAGTCCCATGAATAAGTGAATGAATGAATGTCTCTGTCTCTCTGTCTCTCTCTGTATGCCTCTGTCTCTCTGTCTCTCTGTTTCTTTATCTCTGTCTCTCTGTTTCTCTGTCTCCGTCTGTCTCTTTCTCTCTCTCTGTCTCTGTTTCTCTCCCTCGCTCTTTTGCTGTCTGCTTATCTATTCCTCCGTCTGTCTGTCTGTCTCTCTGTCCATCTGTCTGTCTATCTCTCGGTCTGTCTCTACATGTATCTCTCTGTCTGTCCATCTGTCTGTCTATTTGTCTGTCTGTCTGTCTCTCTCTCTCTCTTTCTCTCTCTTAAATGCTGATGTCTGGATCAGACTTTCGGGAAACAACAACGGATATGTACTTGATCCGTTGTAAACCAGCAACATATCTTCTGACCAGTTGGATCGAAAGGAAGCCGACCTTCCTTAATCCTGCTTACTCTGCAGTTGCTCTGTGGTTCATTATGCAAGAAGACACCAGCATGGTAAACCTTACTTACGTGTCCCTAAAGACCTTCTTTATATTACTTACTTATTGTCTCCACCAGTATAATTCCGGTTCCAGTATGTTACGTAGGATTACGTAATTATGTATATGATATGGACAAATATATGGATATGTAGGCCTAATCTACTTTGCAAGCTTGCAAACACATGCATCAAGATACATAATAATCCATACATACATGATGCATACGTGCATACATGTACATAAACATATAAATGCATACATACGTACGTACGTACGTACTTACGTAGTACATACATATATATACACATGCATACAATACATATATAAATCATATATAATATACACATACATACATACATACATACAAACATACACACATACTTATACAATATACATACAAGTGTGCATACCTGCATATTATGTAATAATATTACATACTGTATATAGCATATAATTATATTATATGCAATTAGGCTATACAATACATGCATAGATACATACTTGCATGCATGTAATACCATGCAATGTTATACATTCATGCATTCATGCGCAGATACTGACAAGCATTCATACTTGCATAATGCATATAGGTACATTGTGCAATGTATGCACATGTATACGCAAACACAGGTGCTTGGTTCGACATAATTATCACAACATACCACATACAATGAAAAATATGGCCCAACCGCCCCCCCTCCCGACCCCCAATGGATTTGAAAGTCAATGGCCGATTCATTTGTTGGAGCAGTTAGCAGTGAGAGCACTTCGATGAATTTCTATCTGTGATCAAAAGAATGAAAAGAATGATGTCAGACATCACCGCGGGGCTGACAACAGCGGCCCTTCGTCTTCTGAAGCCCACTTTGAAAATTGCTCTGTAATTTTGTCTGCAGGACATTGTGGCGAGAATTAAGCGTGACCTTCAATTTTGCTCGTGTTTGTGTTTTGTTGGTGATCCATTTTCATCGAATTGTTGATCACTTTCTGTGGTGCTTGGCTGTCGCGAGTGACATACTTTCTCCGCTCCGATTGGGGTTAAGTTACTATCGGTAATGCATATAATGACATTCTAGGAAATTGCAGGGCTTTTTAACGCGCAGTTGTACACAAATGTGCAGTTCTAAATGGATTTGTGCAGTTGTAGAAGCACTAAGTTAAAACTAGCAAAAAGGTCATTGTCCTCCGATTGGCAGTAATTTACCACGGAGGATGGGAAAGGAAAGAAGGAGTTGTGTGGTTCAAAAATTTCTTTAAAACAGCCCTGAGAAATTGAATAATGCAAAGTAATGTAATATAATTGTGGGGCGCCGTGGTGTAGTGGTTATGTTAGTTGCCTTGCAGCCGGATGGTTGCAGGTTCGAATCCACCTCAAGCCGACTCTGGATTAAACACTGAATGTGAGGCACGGTGGTCGTGTGGTTAGTGCGGGCGGAATGTAACGCGGAGAGTACGGGTTCGATCCCCGTTCGATTCGGTCACTGTGTATGGATCTTGAGCAAGTCCTTCACTCACAATTGCTGTGCAATACAATAGCATTGCAGTGGCGACGTTGAGGCATGCGTGCACTTCTGAGCTTCAGTGAGGAGGGCAATATCAAAATTCAGTTGTATTGTATTGTGTATTGGTTAGTTTGATGGTGAGAGTAGAACACGCGGATGATTAATTAGTGTGACGAGACCTGCGGGCTTAGGACTTTTCAGTGCGTTCATCGATCCAGGAATAATTATGGACACCGTTTGTCGAGATCTCTGCTTGCTGACGAAACGATCTCGGTCACATCATGGTCAGATGTAGGGGGAAAATGGCGACCGGATCAGATGGGCGGATAAACGGAGAGAGAAAAGGATACACAGACGAACAGACAGAAAGACAGAAAGACAGACAGACAGACAGATGGATAGACAGACGAACAGACACACAGACAGACAGACAGACAGACGGACAGAAAGACAGATAGCTGAATACAAAGATAGGCGGATGGACAGACGAACAGACACACAGACAGACAAGCAGAAAGACAGACAGATGGATAGACAGACGAACAGACACACAGACAGACAGACAGACAGACAGACGGACAGAAAGACAGATAGCTGAATACAAAGATAGGCTGATGGACGGACAAAGAGAAGGATAGACAGACGAACAGACAGACGACAGGTGGGTAAACAGATAGACGGACGGACAGACAGACAGACAGGTGGATAAACAGATAAACAGACGAACAGAAAGACAGACAGATGGATAGACAGACGAACAGACACACAGACAGAAAGACAGACAGATGGGTAAACAGATAGGCGGACGGACATGCTGACCATCGAGTACTTTAATAAGTAGTCTTTCCTCTGCGTATCAAAGATGTGGAAAGTTCACAAAGACACGCACGCGGTCTCTTAGTTCTCCAATTCAAAGTCAGTAGATGACAAGTGTCTGCTTTTACCAAACACCACACAGTCGATGCAGTTTGCTAACTGAAGTGGCGTATTGCCCCTACAACCTGACAATTGTTTCTCAAGTCGTTACAGATCAGTGGTGTCTGGCTGTCAATTATTGCAGCGAATACCAATCAGGCTACATGTATAACTAGACAATAATAATGTGACCACAAGGCTTCCGACCACATTACACTATGGTTCACCAGCTTACAACCGCACCCGTGGGGGTAGATGCGATCACAATGCTGTTGGCTGCTGCGGTAGTTTGATTTAGCCGAGCTAATTAAGGGCCGACACTAGCTTCAAAGGAAGCCGCCGACGCCTTGGTTCATTAGCAGAACGTGAAGACGACTTCGTTAATGAAAGAAGTCGCAATGACCCAACACCACCTAGCGACGACACCACGAACTATCTGCGTCGCATCCAAAAAGACACACATACACACCTACACACATGCGCACACGCACGCACACACAAACACACACAAACGCAAGCACGCACACACGCTCGCGCACACAAAAAACACAGTTGTTAGAGGTGTATTAATATGCCGAATAAATTATTTCGAGGGTAACGTCCTCTATAGCCTACTGCAATAAGCTCTCGTCAAATCTAGATCCACTATCCACACAAAAACACGCACAAACATACACACACAAACAGACAGACAGACACACACACACACACACATTGACACGCACAGACACAGAGCGGGAGTCAGTTCTTCAAACCTTCGTCTTCTACGACTACGAATAGACTGCAAATTCATAAACATGTTTCGGGTTCAGCTCAAGAAAATGTGTTATTTTCTCAATTTTTATTCATTCTGCATCTTTTCTGTGTATTTTGCGACCATGTCTCATTGTTCCTTACTATGTCTCTGTCATGTCTCTGCCTCTGCCTCTGTTTGTCTGTTTGTTTATTTGACTGTCTGTCTGTCTCTCTCGGTTTTCTAAACGTTAACTGAAACATAAACCTCCAGCCGCATCGCTGCCTACGAAGCCAGAAGGAGAGGAGCACACAAAAACGTTTCGAAACTCCACAATATTATGCTCTCAGTCTTCCGCGCAAAGCTACTCTATATAAGATGCACATCCGCAGTGTTATGTCCGTCGGATAGCCTGCCATGAATTTCCTAGTCGCCTTTAAAAGGTTTCTTAATGCCCAGCGTAATTACCACCAAACGAACAGATCAACAGACAGACGAACAGATATGTTGGAAGACAGACACAAGGACAGAAGGACAGATGTATACACACGCAAATACACACACGCAAATACACACACGCATGCCACTTCTACAATTACTACTACTGGTGCTACTATTACTACCAATGCCGTAGCCAGGATTTTATTTGGGGGTGGTGGTGGTGTTTACTCGATTTGAGCAAGCTGACTATGACTGTATACTACTGTTGCTGCTGCTGCTGCTACTGCTACTGCTGCTGCTGCTGCTGCTGCTGCTGCTACTGCTACTGCCACTGCTACTGCTACTACTACAACTTTAACTTTCACAAAAACTATTGCTGCTACTATATATATATATTACAACAGAAACAACAACAACAGCAAGGCTGAGAGTTGTTATTGCTACTTTTGAAAATGCAACAATTATTCTCCACGAAAAATCAATAAAGCCGTAAATCCTCAGCCATGGTCTGTATATTTTAAATCGTCGTCGGAGAGAGAGTGACATGTTCGGAAGGCGTAATTAATCGTGCGTCTGCAGCCTGACATGAAACCCGGTGCACCGAAGTAGAAGCACGACCACCGCAGACGTACATAAACAATGCTTTAGCGGGAACCGTTTCAGTCCTTCGGAGACCCTGTGCGAACCGTCAAATATGGCGCAGTGAAAATGTGAAACGTCTGGTGAAGGCGACGAGAGAAAATGTTGAACAATGAAAGAACGGTGGTGTTGGTCGGTTTCAAACACGTTGCGGTGAAAGTTTAAGTACGGCATATTTCTTAATGTTTAGGCTGCACGCTCTGGATATTTGATATACGGAGGAAAAATAACCACAGCTGCATGAAGTGGCGCTGATGACTTATGAGTAGTCGCAGAAGGTTAATATAGACATGCAAAGACAGGTACAATATGGAGAAGACAGAAAGACAGACAGGCAAAGAAAGACAAATATAATAGTCTAAATCAAAGCGAAGAAGGGTCGAATCCATACCCTTCGTTTTAGACCTTTAAGCCGCCATCGCCACAATTTTTCGTTACGCCGAAAATCCGTCGAGAAATATTTCGGCGTCAGCTATCAGACGCAAATATTTATTTAATAATTATCTCTTCAAGTTTGTTTTGTCAACGAGTGGCACGAGTTCAAGACAATAATTATAAACTAATAGAAATGCAGCTCTTTGAGAGGGAAGCTGTTCATGTATTAATTTTGTCTTATTTCTTAGTATAATTGTAGTTTTTAAAGTGTCCACGTACCGTCGACAGTAGCCTACTGTTGTCCGCTATACTATAGGACTATATCAATCAATCAAATTTTTATTGAGCCAGAGAAAAGCACACAAGGTAGGCTACATATCATCACAAAAAAATAAAACATGAATGCTATTGGCAACAAAAGGAAACCCAGAAGGGACTGCAGAGTCCCGCTGGTTAGGGCCACCTATATGCACATTTTCTGGTTCTAGGCGTTAACAAATTCAGCACAATAAAATTATATTCTATTTTCCATCATATATGTAGGGGCCTAATAAATCAAAAATAAATCAAAACTTAACTACGAAACTAAACGTTCCAAATTTTAACATCACGATATTACATAATATGAATATCTAAACATGATGTTAAGCAAACACGTCTTAACTTTAAAAAATAAATCAATACCAAACTGAAAAAAGTAAGAAAACCTTAACTAAAAAACATAAAGCCTTAACTAAGTGGGGAGAAGGAAGTTTAAAGTATGAACCCGACTAACAGTTCTGGTTAATCAACCATAAACCCAAGCAATGCTTAAATGACCTAGGCCTAAGAATTGGGATACTGCGAAGGTTTAGAGGTATTCTATTCCATTCCTGCATATTTAATGGAGAATTTTCTTGAGTTTGTTCGGGCGCGCACAGTTCTATATGAGGCTAAGTTACTCGTGTTGTATGAGTGTATATCTGAGGCTAGAGTAAAGAATAAAGAAGTTGGCATGGGAGATAAGTAAAGAAGTTGGCATGGGAGATAGCCTACATGTAAGTGATGCCTTCAAAATGCTGAGCCTTGTCTAAGCCAAAAGTCGTATAGGCGTTACCTGAATTCTATCCATAATTCTGGGTTTACGCATAAAAGTGGTTATTACGGCTATCAGCCGAATGTGTTTTGTCAGCCAGCCGTATTTTTTAAATGGCGGCTTGGGAGTCCACTTCATTTTGCAAAGTGTACATGAAAGCTCTAACCGATCGGCTTATAACTTTCCTTTTTAGTTGCCATGCTCGGAGGTATATTAATATACGATGCTGCTGTGGTCCTTGTTCACGCGTTTGTAACCAGCAGAATTGATCATTGCTGCTCAGTTCTTGTTGGTCACCCATCTAGCTTAATAGGGCGTCTTGACCGGGTCATGCGCTCTGCTGCTCGGCTTATTGGTCATATTTCAAAATTTTCCCCGGTCTCTGCCTACATGCGTGATGTTCTGCACTGGCTTCCTGTCTCGCAGCGCATCTCATACAGAATAGCAGCGCTTGTCTGGCGGTGCCTCACTGGCTGTGCTCCAGCCTACTTATCTGATCTTTGTTGCCCTGTCTCCGACATAGCCTCCCGTCGAGCTTTACGCTCTTCGGCCAATGGGGAGCTGCTGGTCCCTCGAACCCGCTGTGCTACCAGGCAGCGTAGAGCCTTCTCGGTTGTTGGCCCGTCCACATGGAATGGGCTCCCGCTTGCGCTACGCTCGCTACCTCGGAATAATTTGCCTGCCTTCTACAAGTTACTTAAGACCTATTGTTTTAGCCGTGGCTGGGCTGGGAGCGCCTCTGAGTAGACTTCTTGAAGAGGCGCTATATAAGTTTTCGGAATGAATGAATGAATAATAGCGTAAATGAATCAATTATATGGCGCCTGTTTTTTCGTTGTTGTCGTCATTCATCATTGACCTTGTTGTTGCTGCTGCTGCTGCTCTTGACCTTGTTATTGTTGTTGTTGCTGCTGCTGCTGTTGCTGCTGTTAAGGCATCATCTTCAGCAGGAAGCGTCCTTTCACAATATCTAAACACCCGCAGGCAATGTGCATTATACGGAAGGACTCTGAAATGGGCGAGATCACGCGACAACAGGCGACATGATAATGACGTTTACGGGTGAATAACGCCAAAGCCCAAGTTATACATAGACTATATACACTGTATATATATATTATATATATATATATTGGTATGTTATACATATATATATATATATATATATATTATACTGTATATATATATATATTCGTGTGTGTATGTGTGTTAGTGTGTGTGTGTGTTAGTGTGTTAGTGTGTGTTAGTGTGTTAGTGTGTGTGCTAGTTAGTGTGTGTTAGTGTTCGTGCGTGTGAGTTAGTGTGTGTGTGTGTGTGTCAGTGTGTGTGTTAGTGTGTGTGTTAGTGTGTGCGTGTGTGCGTGTGTAAAACTGTGTGTCTAACCGTCTATACGTTTATTAAACCGGACTGACAAGTCGCAGTCAGCGACAATTGCTGCGAATATTACTAGACACTCTATGTTGTTGTTGCTATTATTGTTATTTCATTGGTGTATTTTTTGTTATCGTTGGTGGTTGATATACAGTGGTGTTAGTGATGCTGGTGACAGAGGTGCAGCTGGTGTCAGTGGTGGTGGTAGTGGTGGTGGTGGTGGTAGTGGTGGTGGTGGTGGTAGTGATGCGGTTGGAATGGTACCGTTGGTGCCTGTGTCTTTGGAGTGGTTGTACTATAGTTTGGGGGTCGTGTTGGAGACTTGAAGGTGGTAGTGGTCGTGGCGAATGTTGTGGCAGTGGTCGTGATAACACCAGTGCCACGGACAGAGAACGTGACCACTATAATTATCATGAGATCCATTTTTGACATACAATCCTTTTAACTCAACGCAGCGCTCGTAAATAAGCTGGTGCCCCGCGCTTGGCTTTCGAGTGGCGCTCTATTATAGAAGTCTGGAGGTTACGATTACAATAATTACGATGACGATTACGTTTACGACTAAAAACTCCCATCCTCTTCGTTCGACAGCGTTGTATTATTATCGTCATCAACATCACTGCAAACGCAGCATTCATCCACCCATCACCGTGACCACCACAACGCCCCTCGCCACCCTCCATACCCCATCACCATGGCCACCACAACGCCCCTCCCCCACCCCACATCCCACCACATCACACAATGATGACCAGTTTCACTAGGGTAAACAGTTGATAACGGAATCATTAATAATTATATTCTCTATCGGGCAAAACGAATCGTCAATCAAGTCCGATGCTGAAAATTATTATTTTCTCGGAACCAGCATAATCCTCTAATCGTGAGCGGTTTTCGAAATTACTTTTTCTGCCCCATTAAATCTCCTCTCGCTAAAAAAGCGGGCTTGGTTCAATGAGCGAATGTACACAGTACCAACCCGACAGTACCAACCCGACAGTCGTTGCCAGAAGTCAACATCGGACGACCAACAGTCCTTCGTGGTGCAGACTAATTCAGACTGACGTCAATTTCGAGCGGACCCTTTCAGCGGAGATGTGACAGCTCTTTGCATACCGCGGGTCTATTGATCCCTTAGGGGGGCGTTCTGTTGGCGGCAGCAATAACAGAGAATATTATTTGTAATTTTATGTTATTGACAAGTGTTTCATTCGCACAATAATGTTGTCTGAGCAGGCTGTAGATGATTCGAATAACAAAGTAATGGATTATGGACCTAACCATAGGGAATATTTTGTCAACGGTGGCCACGTAACTTTTCTGCGTTTATCTCACTGGCTGCTAATTAATTAGTCAGAAAGCCTCTGGGGATCAATTATTATTTCTTCGATGCCTGAACTTCATATTAATAAACAGACTCTCTAGTCTAGGGTTTACACTATGCCGTTAATTATTCCTAGTCCAAACAATCGGCAGATGACAATTACACGGTAGACAGCAACGAGATATAAACAAAGCCTCATTGTAAACGAAACGCAAAACTTTAACTAGCAGAAAATACAAAAGCCTTGACTACTACACTAAAGGCAACAAAGACGAAAAACCTGAACTAACACAGAAAGGCATAGAAGAAAAAACATTCATTACTAAAACAGAATATCATATTCATACATTGTAAGCTTATATGACCACTTAATTAAATAATTAGGCTGTTATTGATTAGATAGCTGTGAATTGAATAGAATAGAATTTACCTACATGTAGGTAGGCCTACGTAGAATTCCATAGTAGGTAAGTAAGCTGGTTATTGGTTGCATAATCATGCAGGTCCAAACTCAGATTAATCTTCGCCAGCTTACTTACAAACCGTGACCAGCCTTCTTCTGTCTTCTTCTGGCTTTTCAGATCGCGAGTGGAGCGTGGCTCGCCTTTGATTAAAAGTCTTATAGCGCATCAAAGCAAAGGCGATATAAAAAATTTCAAACTGGACTTCAACCTTAATTAACTATATTGACTGTAGTTTACTGTAATTCTCAGGGTGAGAATGGGTGGGGTTTTGGGGTTCAGCCCCGAGTCTTTCTTAAGAAGTTTGGTCCCCATGGTCAAATCGTAATTGCGCGCCTCAAGGTCACACAAATCAACGTCTGACGCCAGTTATTTTTTAGACAATTCTCACTAACCACTGCCGAATGGAAGGTTGAGTTTTTGTAAGCAGAGTATAAACAGATAATAAGTGGGAGAACGATATTGAACCGACAACAGTAGGCTACTGCCTGCAGATTGAAGGAGCGGACGAGAGAGTGAAATACTCCAAATGGCCGCATCGCTCGAATGCCTGGAAGGGACACGTGCATGGTCTATGGAAGGACTCGACGAGTTTTTTTTTCTCACGAAGACGTCAGAGATTCAGAACGCTGAAGAATTGAAGTCCTTCGACAGATCTTGATACGAGTCACAGTTTTTCTCCAGCAGAAAAACCTAACAACAAATTATCCTGATCGGTTATAGCCAGGGCTTAAAGTGTGGCAGGACGATCATGGGCGGCGTCCATGCACTTATTTTAAAATATGAACGCTGTCCTGCCACTTATTGGCCAGTACAGCCTGGAAAGGTATAAGGGGCGTCCTGTCGTTTCTTTTGGAAAGGTATAGGGGCGTCCAGGCACCTCTTTTTTTACACTTTTAGCACTGGTTATAGTGACCCATGCCACCAGCAGCACTGAAATGAATAATATATCGATTCTACTGACCGAACATCTATGTACATGTATAGACCTACATGCATTTCAATGTTAACTAGAGTAGGCTAATTAAAACAAGCGTGCACGAAATCATTAGACTTCTGGTGCAAATGAACGACCTCCTCCTCCAGGCAGCAGATCAAAGACATCAGCCGACCAGAAGCTCTTCGTCGTGGGACGCGGTGGTGAAGTGGTGGGTTCGGTGCCCTGGATGATTTCTCTAAGGATGTTGAAAAAGCTGGTGTAGGCTACTTTGGCGCTTCAGAAGTTTAAAATTTACGATTACGATTACGAAGCACTTCTATCGGCCGTGTTCGTGAATTTAGCGCGTCGTCTAATTGACAACATGGCTAAGAATGAATTGACAACATGGCTAAAAATGAATTGACAACATGGCTAAGAATGAATTGACAACATGGCTATGAATGAATTGACAACATGGCTAATAATGAATTGACAACATGGCTAAGAATGAATTGACAACATGGCTAAGAATGAATTGACAACATGGCTAAAAGCGAAACGACAACATGGCTAACAACGAAGTGACGACATGGTTAAAAACGAACTGACAACCTGCAGGCTAAAAATGATTTGACAACACGGCTAAGGATAAAAACTATGGGAAATGCTGTTAAAAGCGAATTGACAACTTGAGTAAAAATGTACTGACAGCATGGCTAAGAATGAATTGACAACACGGCTAAAAGCGAACTGACAATTCGGCTAAGAATGAACTGACAAAACGGCCAAAAACAAATTGACGACATGTCTAACAGCGACCTGACAGCTCGGCTCAAGGAAGAATTAAGAAATATAGCTCAACAATAAATCGTCAACGTACATGTAGGCCTATGTATGCGGCCTGACAGCAACACGACGGTGCGCACGGCTTAGCAAAAATAATTCTGAGAAATGACCAGACATCAAACGGTGACAACCCGGCTTCACAACACACAAATCGTGCATATAATATACAGGCAGAGAGAGCAGAAGGAAAATTTTCTGCACTGGTTCTCTCCAGACTCCACCCCTTCGTCCCTGGCAGCCTCCCTGTCCTGCTTATAGATGGGTGTGCACGAATGCTGTGGTGGTATTCGAACGGCCTTCCAATGGCGCATTCATTTCGTCATATATTATTTTCATTGTAAACCATTTCGGTCGGTGACGGCGTTGTTCGAGATAAAGCCTGTCTCCCTTTATTCACAGGCGTCTCTGTATGCGTGCCTGTGTGTCTGTGTCTCTGTCTCTGTCCCTCTTTCTCTCTCTCTCTCTCTCTCTGTCTCTATCTCTTATCTCTGTCTCGCTCTCTGTCTGTCTTCTGCCTGTCTTTCTCTGTTTCTTTGTATTTATGTGTCTCTGTCTCTGTCTTTCTCTTTCTGTCTGTCAGTCTGTCTGTCTGTCTGTCTGTCTGTCTGTCTGTCTGTCTGTCTGTCTGTCTCTCTCTCTCTCTTGCTGGACGGACACCACCAGACTAGATTTATCCATACGTCTGTTGATGGTGTCTCGTGTTGATGGCGTGACTGCTTCATATTACTGGCGACTCAATGGTCAGCTTGCGGTCAGTCTGCGGTGGTCAGCCTTGCTCTGTCGGTGGTGCAGCGATGATGATAATAACATCGCATTGTGTTCTATTGTGTCCATAAATTTATATCGCGCCTTTCGCAGAATGACTATGCAGAGACGCTCTCAGCACGAAAAGCCCCGGAGAAAAGAAATGTCCTTAAAGAGTGATGCTAATGAAAAAACGAGTCGTTAGTTTAGCGCTCACAGTGCATGCGTGCGTGAGGAAGGTCATTCGGAATGTAAGGACGAACCGCAGCATGGTGATGTTGTTGATGGTGATGTTGCTGATGTAGATGGTGATGGTGGCTTTGCACGCTGATTGTTGACTGCCTCGTTCATTCATTTAGAAAATTTATATAGCGCCCCTTCAAGAAACCTACTCAGAGGCCTCGTGTCATTAAATTTTATAATTTACCGTCGCATTATGCTGCTGCTGATATAATTACAGTGCTATGATATTCAGTCAGTTGTGCAAAAGGGAACGGAGACTAACTTGACTAAGCTTACATGAATTATTACTTAAATGTAAGTTAAATTATTATTATGGGAAGTCGACAAGAACTCAGTGGTGTGGGAAGAACGTTAGAAAACATAAGCCCCTCCTGCCATTTGGAATCTCTCACGTCATTCTACTTTGTCTTTTCTTCACAGTGTCTGTTCTTCTCTGGTTTCTTGCTTTGTTTGCCTTTCTCTCTCTCTCTCTCTCTCTCTCTCTCTCTCTCTCTCTCTCTCTCTCTCTCTCCTGTTCTCTGCTATTTCTTCTGTATTTTTAAAGGTTTCCGTAATTTCTTGACTCGCATATCTTACTCTTTAACTCAAATTTATCTTCATCGCTTTCCCCTTGTTTGTCTCACATTTTGCCTTCCCTCAAGCTAGATTCATGTCTATGGGTCTATATATAGGGGAAGGTTGCCAAAGATGGACCACGTAAGGGTGATCGTCCGTTTTCGCCACAAATTATGAGAAAATGATTATGCAACACGGTCGTTACGTAGATTAGGTGTTGATACACCATTGGATGCAATAAAATGTTCATTTAAATAAATAGAAAGGAAAAAATTTAAAAAATAAAAAAATGCAAAAGTGGTCCATCTTAGGAGCATGGGCGCCAAAGATGGACCATGGAAAAAATGTATTGTTAAAGGCGGACAAAATGTCTTAATTCATCAACCATTTCTGCTAAAATGAACTTACATTAAACAGTACATATTATGCAATTTTTCAATAAGTAATAAAAAGAGAAAAAACTTAATTGTCATTTTTTTAATGAAAAAACTCAAAATCGCATTTTTTTAAAATATAAACAAAGAATTTTCCAATTTTTCTCACAGTTTAACAATGTCCACATCACTGTCGATAATAAATTACAAATGCTAGCCTAGTAGAATATATTTAAGTAAATAATAAAAAAGAACAAATATTAAATTGTCATTTTATTTATTATAAATAAATAAAAAATAATTTTTAAAAATTTAAACAAAGAATTTTCCAATTTTTCTCACAGTTTGACATTGTCCAAATCATTGTTGATAATAAATTACAAATGCTAGCCTAGTAAAATATATTTCAGTAAATAATAAAAAAATAAAAAATATTAAATTTTCAGTGTTTACTTAAAAAAATAAAAAAATAATTAAAAAAAATATAAACAAAGAATTTTCTAATTTTTTTCACAGTTCAACTTTGACCACGTCACTGTCTATAATAAATTACAACTGCTAGCTTAGTAGAATATTTAGCAGTTAATTGCATTAGTAGTAATGGGCATAAATGATGATTGGACCGTGTTCATGCATAGTTGCCTAACATGGACCACACGTGTTTCATCTTAGGCAACTTGCACACACCCTCTTCCAACTCATTTAACTTTTTATGCAGTTCTGATATTGGATTTTCTGGTATGGTACCTTGTAAAGAATTGAAAAACTTAGTTCATAGACCAATTTCAAACTTTTCAGCAGGTCCGGCCTTGATTTTTTACTCATTTTACCCCCAAACCATTATTTTATCAAGCAATGTCAATTAACGTTTTTTCTGTTTTCTCGAAGGTTTTTCTGTGTAGCGGATGTCTAATCATTTCATTCAATCTATCTTGTGACCTGCTAGATACGACAGCATCACATTACAATACAGTTTCAATCCTTGTGGCCAATCACGGAGTGGTCCATCTTTGGCGCTGGTCCATCTTTGGCAACCTTCCCCTATATGTGGCATTTTCTCTCTGTCTGTCTGTCTGTCTCTCACTGTCTCTCTCGTATTAGATTTCTCTCTAGATCTCTTTCCTCGTATAATATTTATACGACTAACCTTTTCGATAGATAGTTAGATTCCTCTTCTCGCATGCATAGGCTACTGCTCTTTCAAAGCCATCTCATTCCAAAAACCCAGTCCATTAAACACATCAGAACCAAAATATGGAACACGCCGAGATCAAATTATGTCTGACGACAAAAAGGCGCTTAATAAATGCAATTTCGTTTTATAATTCCCTGGCCATCCATAATTCTATGTATAATACGTGGCGCATGTTGTTTTCGCTTTCAAAGGAATATAAATTTGAGATTCACGCGCTTTGCTCTTTTCTATTCTTTACAACCGGTGTTTGATATTATTCCCACTGCGATCGCTATCCAGAACAAACGAATTATCAGTAATAGACTTCATTCCGGACCGATGTACAACAAAGGACCAGAATAATAATTATTGTATTTGCAATAAACATTGCAGTTTGCGACCTCTCTCTCGGGCTATTATACTCTGTGTTGCGCAGTGGTGTAGTGGGGGGGGAACGCGGGGGAACGCCGTTCCCCACTTCCTTCCAGGGATAATGGAATATTAATAATAATACTACTAATAATAATATTATTATAAAGAGCGTTCCCCCACTTCATTAAAGAGCGTTCCCCCACTTCATTTTTTAGGACTACACCTCTGGTGTTGCGCGGTGATGTGGTTATGGGTTCGGTGCCTTGGAGCCGTATTGCTCCAGGTTCGAATCCACCTCAAACCGCCGCGCATAGTTATCTTGAACAAGTCCTTTACTTGCAATTGTTCAGCGCTTCGCACATTGGCAGATGCACAGAGAAATTTTCTGGTATGGTACCTTGTAAAGAATTGAAAAACTTAGTTCATAGACCAATTTCAAACTTTTCAGCAGGTCCGGCCTTGATTTTTTACTCATTTTACCCCCAAACCATTATTTTATCAAGCAATGTCAATTAACGTTTTTTCTGTTTTCTCGAAGGTTTTTCTGTGTAGCGGATGTCTAATCATTTCATTCAATCTATCTTGTGACCTGCTAGATACGACAGCATCACATTACAATACAGTTTCAATCCTTGTGGCCAATCACGGAGTGGTCCATCTTTGGCGCTGGTCCATCTTTGGCAACCTTCCCCTATATGTGGCATTTTCTCTCTGTCTGTCTGTCTGTCTCTCACTGTCTCTCTCGTATTAGATTTCTCTCTAGATCTCTTTCCTCGTATAATATTTATACGACTAACCTTTTCGATAGATAGTTAGATTCCTCTTCTCGCATGCATAGGCTACTGCTCTTTCAAAGCCATCTCATTCCAAAAACCCAGTCCATTAAACACATCAGAACCAAAATATGGAACACGCCGAGATCAAATTATGTCTGACGACAAAAAGGCGCTTAATAAATGCAATTTCGTTTTATAATTCCCTGGCCATCCATAATTCTATGTATAATACGTGGCGCATGTTGTTTTCGCTTTCAAAGGAATATAAATTTGAGATTCACGCGCTTTGCTCTTTTCTATTCTTTACAACCGGTGTTTGATATTATTCCCACTGCGATCGCTATCCAGAACAAACGAATTATCAGTAATAGACTTCATTCCGGACCGATGTACAACAAAGGACCAGAATAATAATTATTGTATTTGCAATAAACATTGCAGTTTGCGACCTCTCTCTCGGGCTATTATACTCTGTGTTGCGCAGTGGTGTAGTGGGGGGGGGGGGAACGCGGGGGAACGCCGTTCCCCACTTCCTTCCAGGGATAATGGAATATTAATAATAATACTACTAATAATAATATTATTATAAAGAGCGTTCCCCCACTTCATTAAAGAGCGTTCCCCCACTTCATTTTTTAGGACTACACCTCTGGTGTTGCGCGGTGATGTGGTTATGGGTTCGGTGCCTTGGAGCCGTATTGCTCCAGGTTCGAATCCACCTCAAACCGCCGCGCATAGTTATCTTGAACAAGTCCTTTACTTGCAATTGTTCAGCGCTTCGCACATTGGCAGATGCACAGAGAAACACAAAGAGACACTGAGACACACACACATACATACAGATATACAGAGAGAGACAGAGACAGACATAGACACAGAGAGAGATAGACTAGAGAGAATTCGGCTCATTGGTTCATAGAAATTCTCCCATTTCTGACTTATTCGTTGTGCTGTTATGCAGGAGTGATCCAGGAGCACAGAGGAACGAAATCCCTCCATGGATTTGTTTCGACAGTCTGGGAAGACCTTCGCTATGCCAAGTCGTTGACTGGAGTCGACATTCAGTTCGTGAAGATCGGCAAAAAGGAAGATCTGGCAATGCACGAACTCGTCACAGGTATATAATAGAAAGACCTACTCAACATTAGTATAATATAATAACATAATAACAAAATAATGTTATAATATAATATTATTAGATTTTGATTTTCAAGGTTTCAAGAGGCCAATAATAACTCCACCTTAAAATATGTAATGCATGCTTCAGTTTAATTCCGTTGGAAATTATTCTTAACGAGGTCGCGAGAGATTCCTTTTAAGGATCTAATTCTGAACGATTCACTAATTGTATGAATGGATTGAGCGACCGACTGACCGACCGACTGACTGACCGACTAACCAACTGGCCAGGGCTGTTTTTTTAAAGAATTTTCAGAACAGTTACACAACCTCTTCTTTCCTTTCTCATCCTCCATGCATGTCAAATTGCTCCCAATTGGAGGAAAATGGCCTTTAAAACTATAGTTTTAAATGACTGCACAGAGGTGCTTCCATGACTGCATAAATTCATTTAGAACTGCACATTTTGTGTACAACTGCACGTTAAAAAAGCCCTGCGACTGACCGATCAACCGACTGACCGATCAACCGACTAACCGACTGACCAACTGACCGACTGACCGACAGAATGCTTGTCGAGCGAGCGAACGATGATTTCAAACTGTCAGCTGTTTACGCAGCTTACATGGAGGTCGGCACGGCGAACATCTCTGCGCTGATTGGTCCGTATAATCACGTGGCAGCGACGGCCACTCTCAAGTTCGGCATCCCTTACTTCGTAATCGATGATCCGGGCGAAGTCTTCTTCAAGCCGTACACCATCATCTCTATCCTACCACAGTCGAGGGACAGGACGGACATCGCCGCTCATCTCGTCACCAAGTACAACTGGACGTCCGTTGCCGTCATCTACGATAACAACGATGGTAAGATAATCTCTTACCAACGACGGCAATTCTCTTACCATAGACGGTAATTATCTGACCAACAACGGTAGTTCTCATACCAACGACGGTAATTCTCTGTCCAACACAGATTACAATGTAAATCCCATGGACAACGACGGTAATTTCTTGGCCAACGGCGATTAGCTCTCTATTCAACGACGGTAATTATCTGACCGACAACGGAAGTTCTCTGGTCAACAAAGATTAAGTCTCATAGCCAACGACTAAAATTCTCTGGCCAACGACGGTAATTCTCTTACCAACGACGGTAATTCTCTTACCAACAACGGTAGTTCTCTACGCACCCGCCACAGATTTTGTCCTTACACACTCTACACTATGTTAGCTTCATTCCAGGACACTGCTGCCTACCACGGGTAACTTGCACCTCCGGGGAGAGGGGGTGTCAATGAACCCTCTCCCCCTCTTGCGTTCAGTGCAATCCAACGCCCCCAACTCCCACCCTCTGGTCTTCCCTCACCACCGACGTAAATAAGAAATGAGTACTAATTACCCGGACATATAGCAACGCGATGGTCGGCGTTGCTATGGCAACGGAGGCTGGTGAATGCCATAAATGCTGCATCGGAAGGTATTACAGACAAGCAGGTGGTCCGTCCGGGTTGCTGCTGTACTCCGTGGCTAAGATAGATCAGACATCGAACGCTGGCGCTATATTAATTAGACTGAAACCTAAGAGGATAATAATAATAATGATGCCGCCGTGGTTGGATCAGGTAATTATTAGAGTCGTTACAGGTAAATTATATGTTGTCTTATTCGACCTCAGGAGTGCGGATGGACTAACAGCGCGTCGTAAAAACGTCGGTGCAAAGTCATTGCTTGGAGTAAACGCCTGTGAGAGTTTGCCTCTAGTCTCTACACATCAGGAGTTACTGGTTTATAACCGCTGAAGGATAGGCGTTGTGTGGAGGAATGCGAAGAGCAATGCGAATAGGAATGTAAAGAGGAATGCGATGTGGAATGCAATAAGAAATGTAAAGAGGAATGCAAAGAGAAATGCGAACAGGAAGGCGAGAGGAATGCAAAAGAGAATGCAAAGAGGAATGCGATGAAAGATGCGATGGGGAATGCTAAGAGGTATGTGCGTAAGAAGAAGACGAAAAGATTATGCTAGGGAAAGAAGGGAGCAGATGATGATAATGAAAAAGGAAGAATGTTGAGAAGTAGGAAGGGAGGAGGGAAGAACAAGAAGAAGGAAAAGGAAAAGAAGGAGAACTAGAAGAAGAAGAAGATTTTGAAGGAAAAGAGTGCGAGGAAGAACAAGAAGAGGATGAGAAGGAGGAGGAGGAGTAAGAAGAAACACACGAAGAAGATTTTGAACTAGAAGAAGAAGAACAAGAAGAACAGAAAGACAGAGGTGTCTTATTTCTCTCTTTCCTTACCTTCATCTGTCCACCCTGTTCCTATTCCTGTCTCTCACTGTCC
>OX243818.1:10890325-10897825 GCA_945859605.1 Lumbricus rubellus
TTTCTCTTTCTTCTCCGCTCCTCTTTCCTCCTAACTCCCCTTCCTCCTCCCCTTCGTCTTCCTCCCTCTTCCTATTCCCTCCATCTTCTCCTAATCTCCACGTGTTCCACTATTCTTCCCAATTCGTCAACGACCTCTCTCCTTTATTATTCAGGAGTGGAACTCATAGAGAGTCTAGTCCGCTTACCAGCCATCAGGGTCCGTGCGTGGCGCATCGAACAATCCTCCTCTGACTCATCTTCATCCTCCTCGTCGTCGTCGTGGTCCTTCTCCTCCTCCTCATCCAGCTCCTACTCCTCATCGTGGTCTGGTTCTTCGGTGGATGAGGACAACCTTCGTCAGACGATGCTGAGGATCAGACAGCTGGCCATCACCAATCTCATCGTTGTAACGGCGGAGAAGGTCGCCGACGCCGTCATCGAAATGGTCAGATCTCTCTCTATGTATGTGTGTGTGTCTATGTCTGCATCTGCGTCTGTCTTTCTCTCTGTCTGTGTGTCTCTGACTCTATGTCTGTCTATCTCTGCCCCTGTGTCTGTCTATCTCTGTTCCTCTGTCCGCCTATTTCTGTCTCAATGTCTGTCCATGCCTGCGCTCTTTCTTTATATCTCTGTCTCTATGTCTGTCTCTGTACATAGTCTGTCTGTCTCTGTCCACTATTATGTATGTCTGTCTCTCTGTCTATATCTGTCCATATGTCTGTCTATCTCTGTAGACCTACATATGTCTGTTTGTCTCGGTACATATGTCTATCTATTTCTATGTCTGTCCATCTCAACACTATCTCTTTGTTTCAATGTCTCTGTCTCAATGTGTATATATCTGTCTCTGTGTCTGCAACACCTGTCTTTATCTGCTAACATTTTTGTCCATGCATTATGTTTCTGCCTATACAATTGTGTGTGTGTGTGTGTGTGTGTGTGTGCTCGTGAGAGTATCTACCAATGTATCTGCATTTCTCTGCCCGTCTCTGTTTCTGTCTTGCTCTCTATCGAACTCACTCACTCTCTCTCTCTCTCTCTCTCTCTCTCTCTCTCTCTCTCTCTCTCTCTCTCTCTCTCTCTCTCTCTCTCTCTCTCTCTCTCTCTCTCTCTCTCTCAATCTGCATGTCTCGCCATCCGTCTCTGTCTTTGACCATGCTCCTATCTCTGTCTGTCTTTGTCCTTTTCCATGTTCCTACACGTCTCTGTCGCGCTGTCTCTCTGACCTCTTGTTAGCCTTGAATCGGCATAAATTGTTCTGTCATCGTTCGCTGTCCAACGAGGGAGATAGCCATTCCAATTAACCTTTGCATGACCTTCTCTCCGCTCTGCGACTAATCTTTGTTTACATCCATCCGTAGATAACATCGTACGTGCTAATGCAAGTGTGAAAGTGTTCATGGAAGCATGTAGGCTATGTGTGTATGTTTACATGCATGCAAGTGTGTATTTATTTTCTATAATAATAATAATAATAATAATAATAATAATAATAATAATAATAATAATAATAATAATAATAATAATAATAATAAGGGCCATTCCGGACTGGTTTTATAGCAGTAGTTAGGCGATAAGTCCCTGAGGGATCCTAAATACCTCGGGGCAAAATAAAAAAAAAAAAATAATAATAATATGTATGCTGCAGCAGCATGTAAGTGTTATTGACAAAAGGCAGAACGATGGCAATATATTCATAGTGCATGCGAACGCGTGATCACAAGTTATTGCAGGAGTCAAATCTACATGTAAACAGACACGCGTATCACCCGTCACGTCTCTCTATACCAACGTCACCTCTATTACTACAACCTTTACTACTATTACTTTTTCTTCTACTACAACTATTATTACTACTATAACTACTTACTACTACCATTACTACTGCTACCATCACAATCTCCACCACCACCACCACCACTACTACTACTACTACTTCTACTGCTGCTGCTACTACTACTGCTGCTGCTGCTGCCACTACTACTACTACTGCGGCTACTACTACTGCTACTACTACTACTGCTACTACTGCTGCTGCTACCACTACTGCTACTACTACTACAACTACTACTACTACTGCTACTACTGGTACTACTGCTGCTACTACTACTGCTGCAGTGCTGCTATATACTACTACTACTACTACTACTACTTCTTCTACTACTACTACTACTACTACTACTACTACTACTACTACTACTACTACTACTACTACTACTACTAGTACTAGTACTAGTACTAGTACTAGTACTACATCTAATGCTGTTCCTTCTGCTACTGCTACCACAATTAATTGTCTCTCAAGTACTGTACTCGCAGCAAATGAGGATTCTACAGCATGACTCCATTTCTTTTTGCATATCTGATAACATATCCAAGTTCGTTCTCATAATATTCTCGTCTTTTTCCCGAAGATCGAGCCTCGCCTTTCCCATCCATGTCTTTGATTGCCTTCCTCGACTCCGAGCTCACTCCGCATGACAATATAATTGTTCTTGCTGCCATGGCAATCTCCCGTTGTCCATTCTTACTAAATGACAGAAAGTCATGTCAGTCTTTCTTTCTGATCCGATCTAAACGACTAAACGTACCTGCGATTTCTCCGTTTCAACTCCTTCGAGGTTTACCTCATTAAGGGATGATATTATCGTCTGTTATAAACCTACCTGCTCTTCTTTAAAGTCAGCTTATTTCCGCCACTCTGTTCATGAATATGCTGCTTCCTTTTAATTAATTTAAGCACCGATACTCCGATACATGCATCCAAACCACAGGGGAGTCATTACCCCGTAGGCCTATACTGCTTTAATTTTGCTTTTGTTGACATGCTGCTATAGCCTTCCACTATAATTTTATCCTGGCGACCCGCGTATTTTTCTACTATAATAGGCATACACGATTTAACTAAAAATGCTATAAGCTTACTTGCTATTTTTGGCCCTGTAATTATTGACGATCTTGTTTTGTTGTTTTCGTTGTTGTTGTTGTTGTTGTTTTGTTGTTTTGTTGTTGTTTTGTTGTTTTGTTGTTGTTTTTTTGTTGTCGCAATTTTGGGGTGAAGAGATAATAAAATAAAGAAGAGAAAAAGTTGTGATCAACAATCACCTCTGACTCTGTTCACATCGGATTAGTGCCATGACATAAATTTCTTATGGGAGTGGGGGGTGTAAAAATGTCTTCGAACGTTGACCTTATAATTATTCTAAAAAGAAAGAGTCAGTTCATTCTGTGCGTGTTTATTTTTCAGGGTCTGCGTCTGAGTATGATGTCGAAGAGATACTCGTGGCTGCTACCAACGCTGGTAAGAGATTATTTTCAGAAGACAACCGAAAACTAGTCCGACATTTTTTGTGATTATTCTGAATGGGATTTAGTCGCAATCAGCCGATTGCTTCGAATTTAATTCTCTAAACTTATCGTGAAAAGTGCTCTGTGTCTTTCTCTCTCACGCTCACTCTCTCATTATATCTCACTATCTCCCTCTGTCTCGCTCTCGGTCTCTTTCTCTCTTTCTGTGTGTCTGCCTCTGTCTGTCTGTTCGCATGCCTGTCTGTCTGTCTCTCACTCACTTCCTCTCCCCGTCCATCCATCTCGCCATCCATTCATCCATCTTCATTCATAGAGTTGACCATCCATCCATTTATCAATTCGTCTTAATCCACCCAGCCATTAATTCATTCATCCATCCATTCATCCATCCATTTATCCATTCATCTTTATTCACCCAACCATCCATCATCCATCTACCCATCCATCCGTTCATCCATTCATCTATCCATCCATCCATCCAACCATCTATACATCCATACATCCAACTACCTGCATCTCTATTTCGCTCTCTCGTTCTCTTAGGTCACTCGATTTTATTTTTCATTCGATATCTCTAAACAACCCATTTGTAACGACGCAGCGCTGTTGAATAAGCTGGTGCCCTTCGCTTTGCTTTTCGGCGGTCTTTACACTGCCAGGACGATGTGTTCAGGCCGCGACCGAGAGGCAGGACGTCGGGGCATGGCGGCGGTTGCTTTATAAACCTCGCTCAATTTCATCGTAATGACTTTCGGAATTTATCAGCGGAATTGATCCCGCGGCCCAATAGGACGCTTTTCCGTGGATTCGGAATTTCAGAGCAGTTCTAATGGCTTGGCATTCCACGCGGTCCGATCGACCCTTCCCGTGGCCGGGCAGGAGCACCCCCGTGGGGGTCCTCAACGACTGATGGTCTGTTCTGCCATCGGCTAAAAGCGCTAGACAACTAATGCGAGTTTGTAATTTCTGCAGACCAAAATAATGCTGCGTTCCATTGGTCTCACCAGCAGCGTTGTTCTGGTATTATCGATGAGGTTAATGGAATCGTGCATTGGTATTGGCGAAAATAATACTAAAGAAAGTCGAATTGGTTTGATCAAGAAGTCTGCAATTTATCACGATATGCTTTTAACCTGACAACGATGTCATGAGATTTAGATTTTGCTTTTCTCAAGCACAATAGGTGATTGAGTTTTTGTTTACATTTTCTTGTATACATGTAGGTCCTACTTCTGCTAATCATTGGTGATTTAGAGATTAAAGATTAACATTGGCTATTAAGACCATTTCTTGTTTGTTGAAGTCAGCGCTCGTGAATAAGCTCGTGCCCTGCGCTTGGCTTTGAGTGGTGTTGAAGAAATTTGGAGATTAAGCCTACGATTACGATTGGTGCAAAGAGTAAATTTGTTATCGATGTGGCTTGGGATATCTTCAACAGTACTGTCCTTGATAGTTGATACCGCGCTAAATTTCAACTCAAAGCCTACCTTTCTAAACAATCATTGTGCCAGTGTTTAATCACAAGTTTCCCAGCTTTCGTGTCATATTTTTGGTGGATTATTATAGGCTATAGTAGCAACAGACGATACTAAGATTAGCAGGAATCGCAAAATAACTGTATGGAAGCCTGCAAGGCGCCTGCATAATAATGCTATTGCTAATTTTTCCAGCACCACATAAAGAATGGCTGAGTAACTTAACCGTATGGGATTAGCGAGTATCGAACCCGCGTACGAGTGATCTTCGTCCAGCATAGTCCCGTTCGGCCATTCACCTTGGTAATGGAAATTGAAAATTCCTATTGTGCCTCGGCAAAACAGACTCGTCGTAGAAGTTAGCTGGCAAGTTCTGCAATTATAGTCAAACCTGAAGCACTCAGTTTTGTTAATTTCCTTCATCGCCCCCCCCCCTCTAATGCTCAGGCCGAAGGAACAGAAATATTGAAGTCTCTCTCTACGACCCATTAGAGAACACGTGGAACTAAAAGAACCCATATAATAACGCAGCTGTTGAGTTTTGAAAGCCAGGGGCGACATGCGCCATATTATAAGCGTCGTAAAAATTTTCAAAGTATGGGCTATAGCCTATAAATGGCTCTGGTAGAGTCGTAGAATATAAATAATAAAGCCGCCTCAAACGAAACGACCGGGTGCCAACCGTTAATTCAAATCTTCTTTTGTTTGGGTCACTGTTGGCGCCCCCGTTATTTCTCGAGTACGGTTCTCTAAAACTCAAGTCCCACCCCACCCCCGTCAAAAGGCGCCATATAAATGATATAAATGTATTGGAACGGTCGTAAAGCTGCGCTATATAAAACGCATAATTATGGCCTATGCTGTAGGCGCCGAATGAAGCGCTACTGAGGAGATACGGAGACGCCCAGGTCAACCTGACGACCCTGCGTCTCGTACAGAGCCATCTGCCGGACAATGACTTCACGGCCGTTCACTACAGCAAGCGAGAATACGCCGCCGTCTACGACAGTCTACTGGCGCTATATCATGGAGTGAAGCTGCACTACCGCAGCAACCGCAGCTGCATCTGGATCGGCAAGGAAGAGATGGATGCCGTTGTGACAAAGGTCCGGATGTATAATTATGATACACGAAATACTTTAAAATAATAATTATACTATACTCATAGTTACAAAGATGCTTTCAATTATTTAGAAAGCCACCCCATTGAACCAAGAGGGGAATTACGCATTGTAATGTAAGTCTTGTAACGTATCGTAGCTTTCCGAAATTACTTGGCTCTTCACAAAGTCGCTATACTAATATAACATGCATAAATATAGCTCTAAGTATATATATACTTATATAAGTATATATAGTATATAATTATTTTATATGATTATATACTTACACTTATATATGCGTAGATCGTCTGAAATACAAAATAATTCTTCTATAAAAATGACCGTTTGCTCATAGAAAACAGTTTATTTTCTGACCACAACAACATCCTGCAATTATAATTAAATATCGTCCGTTGTACAATGTAGATTGAAGACGTTGGGGCAACGGGGTTGTTGGCCTTCCGTTCGGATGGGACGAGGAGGGGATACACCGTCAATGTCCTTTCCCTTGTGCCAGAAGGACTCGTCCAGGTGCGTTGACTACGCTTCACCACGGATTCTCTTTTCTCCTCTAATTTATGTTCACACTATCTGTTCAGAATAATTTGCATGGTCACGTGGCTTGTTCTTGATAAATTTATGTTCACGTGACCTGTTCTTGACTAATTTATGTTAATGTGACCTGTTCTTGACTAAATTATGTTCATGGGATGATGGGACCTGTTCTTGACTAATTTATGTTAATGTGACCTGTTCTTGATTAATTTATGTTCACCTGACCTGTTCTTGATTAATTTATGTTCACCTGACCTGTTCTTGATTAATTTATGTTCACCTGACCTGTTCTTGACTAATTTATGTTCATGTGACCGGTTCTTGACTAATCTATGTTCACGTGACCTGTTCTTGACTAATTTATGTTCATGTGACCGGTTCTTGACTAATCTATGTTCACGTGACCTGTTCTTGACTAATTTATGTTCATATTGTGACCTGTTCTTGATTAATTTATGTTCACCTGACCTGTTCTTGACTAATTTATGTTCATGTGACCGGTTCTTGACTAATCTATGTTCACGTGACCTGTTCTTGACTAATTTATGTTCACGTGACCGGTTCTTGACTAATTTATGTTCATGTGACCGGTTCTTGACTAATCTATGTTCACGTGACCTGTTCTTGACTAATTTATGTTCACGTGACCGGTTCTTGACTAATTTATGTTCACGTGACCTGTTCTTGACTAATTTATGTTCATATTGTGACCTGTTCTTGATTAATTTATGTTCATATTGTGACCTGTTCTTGATTAATTTATGTTCACCTGACCTGTTCTTGACTAATTTATGTTCATGTGACCGGTTCTTGACTAATCTATGTTCACGTGACCTGTTCTTGACTAATTTATGTTCACGTGACCGGTTCTTGACTAATTTATGTTCACGTGACCTGTTCTTGACTAATTTATGTTCATGTGACCGGTTCTTGACTAATCTAAGTTCACATGACCTGTTCTTGACTACTCTATGTTCACGTGACCTGTTCTTGACTAATTTATGTTCACGTGACCGGTTCTTGATTAATTTATGATCACGTGACCTGTTCTTGACTAATTCATGTTATGACCTGTTC
>OX243818.1:10902825-10907825 GCA_945859605.1 Lumbricus rubellus
ATTTTATCCAATTCTACAAACAGAGTCCGAAGTTATGCACATTCAAATTTGGACAAAGGAAAATGTAAGTTTCCAACATGTAAAAGATAGGATATTACTGCTTGCAACTGCACGTCTTACTTTCTAAATTAATAAATATTTCCGTCATATTTCCGTCATTTCCATGATGGGGGACAATAATAAAAATGGTTTCCGAAAAGAAGATTTGAGTTTAATAAAAAATTTAATAGGAGAAAAACATTACGGTGCAAAAGGTTTTTAATGGAATTTCCTAACATAAACTGGCCCATCGCAGCCTTATGAAACTCGCATGCGCGTCACGTTGACCAGAGACCACTTCAAACTGCGAAATGTGGAAGAATGGAATCGTTTTGATCAAAGGGATTGTTGACAATGCAATCAGTGAATGGCGAAAGCACGTTAGAGCATGCATTCGAGGCTTTCGAGCTAATGGACCGCATTTTGAACATCAGCTTTGAATAACAGCGCTAACACTAATTTCCTATCTTTTACATGTTGGAAACTTACATTTTTCGTTGCCCAAATTTGAACGTTCATAACTTCGGACACTGTTTGTAGTATTGGATGAAATTTTCAGGAAACATTGATAATTGATCCCTCTTACATTCTCTGAAATTCTATAGAGTTTCATTTAGAATTGACAAGTATATCGCCAAAACAAAAAGGGGCTCACTTCACTTGGGACACCGTGTATATATATAGGCCTATATGCCCATATATTATAATCGTGTGAATATATATGTGACTATATATTCGCGTTTCACCGGCTGTATCTGTTATCTGGCAGTGATCGCCTGAAACAACACAAGAGCCGCTGCTAAAGGGAACACGATACCAAATATTTGGCAATTAGGTGACACGACTGTATGCATTTTGTCGTATATTCTGTTAACAGTATGAATTTCCATATTACCACGAGAAATTCTATAGGCTATCTACATGTATATGCTATGCGTCCAAAGAAAGATATAAATTATACGTCCAACTTGTAGAACACACAGATAATCACGTGGAAAATCGCATTGTAATAATCATAGCCAAATAATCTAGAGTTATCTGCAAATATGCGAAAAATCTAGGGGGGCGCACTTGCGCCCCCTTGCGCCCCCCTGCGGACGCCCATGTAAATCATCGATCAGACCGCACTTTCCTTTCCAGCAGAAGAAGATGTCATCGATCCAGATCCAATTACGAAGCAATCTTTCTTGCACCCTCGCACCGTCGTCGCTGCATTATTTTCTATGACGATGCGGCGGCCCGGCGGCGGCGGCGCGGTAACAGGTCCCACGTTCATGGATATGAATTATACGTCCACTTAAAGGAATCTCTCTCTACGCATAATATATTATGAATGTGTAGGAAGAGATTGCTTTAATGAGGCTCTCGAAGTTGGCTTCTTTATTTTAGTACAGTCATGAGAAATCCTATAATATACAACGCGTGCAGTGGACAGATATGGAAATAACAGCATTTTAATGGTAAGAAGAGACGTGGGTAATATCACCGTTAATAATTTCGAATAGGCGGCTATGGATGAGACACGCAGCCTTGAACGCACGGGACTAGGCCCCTAATTATAGGTCAAATTACCTTGGAGTGGACTGGAGAGACCCCGCTATAGGTTATAGCAATTACCCCATATATCATATTAAAAGCGCGCCTGCCTATATTCGCGTGTGCTACATGACACTGAAGATAATAGACTAATTGTTTACCGGAGAGGCAAAACACAAAGGTCACGGTTAAGTTTCATATATAGGCCTAGCAAAAGCGCAAATGCAAAGAATGCATAAAAGAAAATAATTTAATTATGAACGGTCCATGGGCTTTTTCATCAAGCTTTTCTGAAAGTAATATTTGAACAATATCCTAAAGAGGTCATAATAATTATAGAGTCGAAACTTCACATAATATGAATGCATAATTATCATTATGCCACACATGGATAAGTGTTCCGCAGGTGTCGGTCTTAGGTTCTCTCTCTCTTATATATATTTTTTCCGGAGGTGATGATGACGATGACGATGACGATGACGACGACGACGACGATGATGATGATGATGATGATGATGATGTTGATGATGATGATGATGATGATGATGATGATGATGATGATGATGATGATGATGATGATGATGATGATGATGATGATGATGATGATGTTGATGATGATGATGATGATGATAATGTTGACGACGACGACGATGACGACGACGACGACGACGATGATGATGATGATGATGACGACGACGATGACGATAATGATGATGAAAACGACGACGACGATGACAATGATGATGATGATGACGATGACGATGATGATGGAAATTGCAGAGAGCCACGCTGGCCATCGGTCCGTTGATGATCACATCATCGAGGGAAGAATTCGTTGACTTCACAAAGTCCTTCGACACCGTCAGCCTGACCTTCCTACTGAAGCGAACCCACTCCTCTTCATCGGACTCTTCAACATCCCCATCCGAGTTCGCCCTCCTTTACCTTCTTCGCCCTCTCTCCTGGGTCGTATGGACCCTCCTGGTAGCAGTCTTCGTCGCCGCAGGGCTCCTACTCTGCGCCGTCGACCGACTGACCGCCGCAGCCGCAGGGACGGACTACCCAGCATCGGTCGATGACCAGGACACGATGGCGATTTCCGCCGGCGGTGCAGGAGGCGTTGGTCCCCCGCCGCCGCCGACGACGTCGCGCTCTCTGGCCGACAGTTTCTGGTGTGTCTTATCGTCGATGATGCTCCTATCCCCGTCTTCCTCCTCCTCCTCTCCTCATGCACGTCGTTCATCGTCCGCGGCCAGTCGTCTGCTCACCGGGGCCCTCTGGTGGTTCTCTCTGATCACCGTCACGTCGTACGCCGCCAACCTCGCTGCGATGATCACCCTATCGCGGCTGGACAGTGACGCCCTACCGCCGCAGCTCAGCGACCTGCTCCTCGTCCACCGCCGCGGTGCCCCCGGTCGTCGCCTGCGGATCCTGACGGTCAACCGAAGCGACATCGGTGCCTTCCTTAAGAACAGCCTCCTGGCAGTCGAGGACTCAGACCTTCGGACTCTCTGGAGCTCCTATGCATCGTTGGTGGACCAATCCGCTGCCGCGTCCGGGTCTACCATCGACTGGGTGTCGGTACCCACCCTGCAGGAAGGACTCGACGCCCTGAGGCAGCAGAAGGGAGCGTCCCGCGATCTGGCCTTCCTCCATGAAACGTCGGCGCTGGCGCATCATCTGGAGGGTGAGAAGGAGGAGGGCTGTGGGCTGACGAGGGTCACGCTGCCTCGATACGGTGTCGGGTTTGGACTTGGAGCCACCAAGGACTTCCTGCACGTGACCGAATTCAACGCAGCAATAACGTCGCTCAAGATTGATGGAACGATTCGACTTCTGAAGAACAAGTAAAGAACGTTAATTCTCTTTCCTATTATTGTGATTAAAAATTATGATGTCGCAATTTATTGGCGTTCGTTTGTTCATTCACTTCACTCATTCATTCATTCATTCACTCACTCACTCATCCACTCACCCACTCAAAAAACAATTCGTTCATTTCTTCATTCGTTCATTCGTTCAAAAAGAATTCATTAATACACTTAGTCTATTCGTTCATTCATTCATTCATTCAAAAAGAACGAATTTTCATTCGTTCGTTCATTCATTCAGATATACATGTACACATTATGCACACATACATGTATACATACACGCACAAATCATGCATATGATTGATACATGTACATGTACATGTATATGCATGTACATGTATACATGTACATACATCCATAAACACGCAAATTTAATAGCATCCATCAAATTATTAGAGCCTCTCAGATAAAAAAAAACTACTGAGAGGAACTCTATAATATAATAGCCTGCAAGTCAGTCATTCATCGAAAGCTTTTAACGCCCATACAATATGTCTATATACGCACAAAAAGCTCCAAGCGGGGTGTCCGTGCGTGTGTGCGTTTGGAGGGACAGACTGATCAAAAGGGAGGAAGGTTATAATCCAGGTAAATTGTTCACTCAATGAAAGGCCGCTAGATGGCGAGTTGCGTGAGGAGTTAGTTGCATAAGACCGTGTGCAGCGACGATTTTCTGTGGCCAGTTCCTCAACCCGAAACGTTATTACAGTGTGAGCCCGCAATTGCAGGACACTGCAGACATTGCAGTATTTCACATCCTGTAGCCCAGCGGTGCGCAACCTGCGGCCGTACGGCCGCATGCGGCCGTGAGGGGAATTATTGGCGGCCGTGAAAGCAAATCTAACTATAACATACTGGCGGCCGTTTGTAGATAAATTCATAAATATTTTTATTCCATTGTTTTGAAACTAAGGTTATATGAAGCAATTAGTTGCATTTGTATTCTTTATTAGCCTATAATTATACTCTCACTTGAAGCGCACTCGTACGTGCACGCACACACGCACATAAATGGGTACGCGCACCCACCAATTGCCCGTCGCATGTGCATGCATCTAAGAGGCAGCTGCATATGTTTCCTCCAGATGTAGCCTAGTTAATTCAAAGAGCCCGCCAGAGTACTAATGACTCATATCCATCCAATACAAGGACAGCCAATCATTGCATACGATATGGACCAAGATTCCTCCGCTAGTGAGTTGAAAGATCTTGATATTGTGTATACGAGCTAGGCTGGAATCCTGGCTGGCCGCTGCTGGCGGGTGAAAAGTGACCAATGAAACTTACACCACAGATCATTTTAAAGTTATCAGGTTACAATGTACAACTGTATCTGTGTATGGCAGAATGGAAAATGGTGGCGTAGAAAGCTGCATAGGACTCAGTTTTGTCTGCTCCATGAATAGGTCACCCACTCACTGCGATTTGAAGAGAAGGAATACTAGATTTGCTGTATTCTATCTCAAGGGCTCCTATATCCTTTAGCAAAAAAAAGTAAACTAGATGTCTATGTCTATCTGTAAAGTGTAGGCCTAAGCTTAGTGTAAATCA
>OX243818.1:10912825-11015325 GCA_945859605.1 Lumbricus rubellus
GACTTTTAAAAGAAATTTTGAGAACGGCACAATTCTTTAATTCTTTCCCTTCCCATCCTTCACGGTACCTGGGGTAGGCCTAAATTATTCCCAGTCGGTGACCATCTAAAAGTAGTTTTCACTACTATAGACAGAAGTGCTTCTACAACAGCATAAATCCATTTAGAACTGCACATTTTGTATAAGCTTACAACTGCATGCACGTTAAAAATCCATGCTGGGAGGATTGACGAAATTCAGATTAGGCTTAGGCCTTCCTCGAGCTTCAGTTCGCAATTCGGCAAGCGACCAATCTACCAAAAATACATCAACATTTCACTCCATATATAATTAGATATATTCATTCATTCATTCATTCATTCATTCATTCATTCATTCATTCATTTGGAAATTTATATATCGCCCCTTCAAGAAAAAACTACTCAGAGGTTCCCCCTACCCCAGCGCGCCAAAAAGAACAGTTTCAAGTTTGGTAAGGAAGGATCCTAGTAGAGTCCCAGAGTGTAGGCTATAATTATGTCCTTCTAAAGAAGGACATTCCAGATCACTTGGCCAACCACAGAGAAGGCTCGATTCTTCAATCTTCAAGGTAGCAGTGCGAGCAAAAGGAACTAAGAGGACTCCCTTTTCAGCTGAGCGTAGTGGACGACATCATTGGATACCCAACGTTGAATTGTGTAGGCCTAGCATAATAATAGGCTACTTTTGGTGCCATATGGTTTCTGCGTTGTATAGGCCCAATAGCCTAATTATTATTGCTTTGGGTAGCCTTGGTAATGGCAATAGAGATTGCAAATTTGTCAAGCGTCATCTCACAACAATGAAATTTTACGAACAATTAAATCAACGATCCAACACAATGACAATGAAGCGTTTGTGGGAAGAATTATAATTATATTAGAAGTTCACATCACTGGTTGTTGGATGATCATTGATCAATTTAATTCTGCTCTACTTTCTCCATCGCTGTTCCTTCTAGAAAAATCCATTATTCACTAGATGACGCCAGCGTTGATCATCGCTTATTTAAATACAAGTGAACTACGGATCACCAAGAGTTGTCTCAACGTAGTCTGCTGAAGTGCCAACCACACGTTGTTTCAGTTTAACGTCACTGTATGATAGCAAAGGTCACTAGCATCGCCCTCCTCATTTATCCAGATTTGGGACTGGCACTTCCCAAGTACGAGCAGTGGCGGAGTTTCGGGCACACGACCCACACCGCCCCAAGTAAATCAATTAATTTTAAGAAAGATACTTGAAGCTCACGCAACCGAGGCCACCAGACTCCAACCTCATTTGAACTAGGCCTACTCCTTTGAACAGTCCTTCTATCTCGACGAAGCGCTCGTGAATATACTGGTGCCCTACTATCATGCGTTTGGCTTTCAAGTGGTGCTTGAATACGCTTGATGAAGTTGATGAGAGAAGACTGGACAAGAAAATAATTATGGAGAACAAAATTATAAAGAGAAGATTGAGAGCACACTACAAATCAGATTATGTTTATAATTTATCAGATTAATTTATCAGATTATCATCAAATTATGGCTTACGTTTGCAACCGTGCAGCTCAAAACTTGATTATAATAGCCTACTACTATGAAATTCGAACTGTAGCCTAAGGCTCTAAGCCAGAGGTTCTCAAACTTTATTTTGATTGTACCCCCAAGTAAAAAAATCGAATGACGGCGTACCCCCAGCAAAGTCAGACTTGTCAGAAACAAAATGCCATTACGAGAACCCCTTGCAGTGACAACTAAAAGTCCATTTAATCATTGGTGACATCGTTGAGTAGTGTCATATAGGCATATAGGGAGCAAAATTTAGTTTGAATCATATTCCTATCAATAAATTGTTTTAAAAAACCTTAAGAAAGAGCCAACTTATAGTGCTGGAGATTTGTTTAGATTAGATTTGAAATATCTGGTTTAATATTCGTCAATGTCAAACGCAAATTTACCTCATGTTTGCTTTTGATAGCAAGAATAGTTTAAAAGACCAGTTTCACCCAGATATGACTTGCTGAAAAATTACAAAATTTAAAACTCGATCAGAAATTAATCTTTAGGCCAATTCAATTCGCTGCTATTGCAGCTCTGTGCCATAATTATACTATACTGCTATAATAGGCTGAGAATGTCTAGCTTTGGTACTTTCAACCATTCATACATTATTTGTTTCAAAATTATAGTAATTGACCTAAAATAAATATGCTGCATGTACTGTTTGGTATGTGAGTCTATATATAATTACATGTTGTGAAAGAAAAAAATGACGATGCTGTTACATGTTATAATGTTAAAAATCATTGCTAATCAAAGAATGATGGATACAAAGTCCATAAACTCAAAGAAAAAATTATATTTTTGGAATTTTCGCGTACCCCTTACCGGCGCCTGGCGTACCCCTAGGGGTACGCGTACCACAGTTTGAGAACCCCTGCTCTAAGCCCTCGTGATTCATACAATTATTATTATAGTTACAATTGTTTTATTACCATTATTATTATTATTATTATCACGTAACAACTTAGAGCAAAAAACAATAAAACTAATATAACGCAACCATCATGCGATGAAATGGTTTCTGGTTGTTAAAGACAACTACCATTATTTTAAAAAACAAATAAACTGTTCAAAAATGATTGTTATCTATAATCTGCCAAATCATTGATACCAACACAAAAGAATGGAACTCGATAGTTTTGCGAAGCGGCTTTTAATTTAAAACAGCTCGATGCAATAATTACAGCAATAATACGACCAACTAGATTATTTTAATTTAAATTCTAACATAAACCTTCCACACCGGAAGTAAACGTACTTCTAACGATTGCGCAACTCTGCTGGTCTGTCCAAATCTACTGCATAACAAAGCCTACTGCAACACAATTAAAATCGTTTTACACACATGCACGCACACACGCACGCACGCACGCACGCACACACACATAAACCACAAAACACACATGCTCTTTGGGAAAAAGCAAAAACACTCACAGTAGATGTATACGCTGTTCTGAAGCCCTAATAAAAGTTGACCTCACAATGTCTTGACCACAGAAATTGACAGAACTGTCCACTTTCTCTGTCTGGGTTATGCGCCACGCATTCTATTAAAGTAGATGTCTTATAGAGGTGCAGTATATAAATGTTTAAACGAACAAATGACTAAAATTAATCAATTAGTGTAGCGGTTAATATCGAATAGAGATAGCGATTAGCAATAGCGTCGACCCAAAGCGAAGACAATGAAAATACGTAATATTGTCTAGAATATAAGTATCTTACTTTCAAACTCCCAGGAACTCATTGAAGCCACAGAATAAAAGCAACAGAAAAGAGGAGGGCAGCACTACTAGCAAATAACACAAAGCAAAAAAATAGTTATGCTTCCAGGGTCGATAGAAACTTTGATCCCTAGAGCACTACAAAAAAGGTCGACCAACAGAATAAGGCCAATCAGAACAGACCAAAACAATTTAGGGCTAAAATCATCGTAAATAAACAATCGCCATATTTGTAATTTTACCATGTAGCGAGATGTATACCAGTTTCATATCAGCCTTTAATAAACAAATAATATATTATGCTGGGCTTAACTTTAGCTCAATTTTAGTACAAACAGCTCAATGCGGTATGGTTAGCCAAAGGCATATGCTTAGCATTCATTACTGACCTCCTAAAGCAAGTCTAATGCAAAAAAAACTGCGCTTTTTACGATAAGTTAAACATTTTAGTAGAAGCAGTGTAGAACTGCATTGGAAGAGTTCAGAAAGTTCCAAAAAAGAATTTATTTTGTCATACTCGAGTAGTATTTTGGTCAGTTTTGTCTAAAGATCCACAGCTTGTCTAAAGAACATGCCTCCAGGAACAAAGGTGTATGATAAACATGTGATGATTAGTTCTTAATAACTTCTTATCTTCCATTAAATCACTTCACATAGAAGCATCTTCCAATAAATCACTTCACATACAAGCATAAAGCTTTCGTCTCGTTCATAGAAATTTCTAAAAATTAGGCTGCACTGAGGATGATAGTTCATTATTGCCCTTCTTGTATACTAAGATTTGCACAATCCTTATGGTAACATCAATAATAATTATGACCTGGCGTGACCATGGTGGCACCGCCGCTGGATATATACGAACCAACCCCTGTCAATTTCAGCAAATCATACCACCACCACATCTGGCCATCAAGTAGCACCTTCATGAACCATCAAATGAGCAGCGTACATGGCAAAGGGTGATCAATGCAAAAGCTTAAACAAAAGAGATACCGTATACCATAAAAACCCTCATCATGCGTAAAGAAACATGGATGGCAAACAGCATCACATGTGTACGTACTACATTCATTGTTAGCATCCGTACATGCCATTTCTTGGCTGTCGACGGGATTTGACTGGTTCCATGTTTATTGTGTATTACCGGTACTTTGCTATTAATTCATATATTTACTTTGTCGAAATGACACTTAACATCGTATTCCTCATAGGCCAGCACAGACAGCACATCACCTCTGAGTAGATAGACATCATGAATAGGTGCTATATAAATTCTCAGAATGAATAACTGAATGTGTGTGTTATTACTAACATATACATAAATATGTGCAGCATACACAACAGAGGCTTGCTTCACAGACGACGGTAAGACCCGGAAGAACATTACACTGAAGGGATGACGCAGACAAAGACAAAAGAGACAATCATCATTGTTAAAACCTAACATGCTCATAATTCCTAAGACACACATGCTTACATTTAACAATGATGATGCTGCTGATGATGATGATGATGATGACAATGATAATGATGATGACGACGACGACGACGATGATGACGACAATGATGATGACGACAATGATGATGACGACAATGACGATGACGTACAGAATCAAAGCAAATCTCACTGAAAATCGTGCTTCTACCACAAAACATGATTCTCCTCCCAAAGCCTCGCAACGCATATCTGTACACACTACACAGCCGCTTATAATATGTACAATTGACGAACACATTTCGACCGACGAATAACCCGATTATTCGACAAAAACCGCCTTCCCATGATGCACCACCGCAACGAAGCAAATCGAAACCCGCAGACGAACGATAAAATTTTGTCCGACATGAGCAAAACATCGATCACGCCAACAGCTTCGGTTTGTTGTTAGCGTACGAAACACGAATGAAACCGCACACAGCACATGCCAAGCAAAGAACAACCTTTGTGAGGGGGGTGTAGGGGCAAAGCCCTACAGTTGGACTGCTAAGCTCCAGTCTTTAACGCCCGACGCTGAACCCTAAAGCAGCTTACTACAGCTGTTCCACGTATCTCGACAGTTGATCCTGCGGGGTGAGAGGGGTGATGCTACCGTCATTGACAAGCGATCCACCCAGCCCGGCGAGGCTCGGTTGGAATGTGGTCTGCAGCGGCGACAGGAGCACCTGGTCGGCCGGGTTCACCTTGCCCTGAAGGTCGGGGCTCGGTCCGCCACCGCCGACCTGATGACACAGTCCGTGGTTCATCGTCGGCAGCGTCAGCGTCGGCCGCATGACCTGTCGGACGACACCGCCACCGACTGTCGACAGGTGACTGTTCGCCAGCGTCAGTCTCTGCGACAGCGTCTGGCCCAGCGTCCGGGGGGCACCCGGCAGCGTCAGATGGGGCGACCGGATCATCATCGCACCCGAGGACACCACCTGGGCGATGCTGGCGCTGTCTTGAAGGTTGTTAGCGCCACCAGCAGCAGCAGCAACCATGATGGCTGGCGACGGTGACGACGATGCTGAGGTATTAATGAGAGGTGAGCTTGACTGGACGCCGCCGATCAGCTGCTGCTTGATCTGCAGCTGGAACTGCTGCTGCTGCGCGGCACTCTGCTGAACGATGATCATTCCGTGTGGCGGATTAGTGCCCGCGTTCTGTGCGTTCACCGAGTAATGCGGAACTATCGTGCGTTGCTGCTGCTGAGGGATCCCGAGGTTTGAACTGCGGCCGGCGTCGATCATCTGATGCCCAAGGGAAGAGATTATCCGCGCCTGAAGCGGGGCGCCGTTACCACCACCGCCGCCACCGGGTGCCATCCCCACCGTCTGATGGAACTGCATCTGAGGCTGCTGGAACCGCAGCTGCTGCATCAACTGCTGCTGCTGCTGTTGCTGCTGCTGCTGCTGCTGGGGTTGCCGGGCGATGCCCATCATCCGGGTTCCGGTGACTGGAATGGACTGGAGCAGAGGCGCCATCTGGGCTGGCGGCGGCTGTGGTAGACCACTCGTCGGATTGTTGTTCTCGGTCGTCAGCTGGATACCGATTGGTAACGGTTGAGTTGTTGCGACGCCTGATTCGGGTCGCTGGACCACGGCCGGCTGAAAGAATCGAAAGAAGCAACATCAATTACAAAAATATGTCTAATTAGACAGAGAAATAGTTGCACGGTAACATGTTGGAACAAAACTCAGAGAGATTCAGGTTCCATACCTGCTCGCCCCAAAGGTTGAATCAGTCTTCAAAGTTCTTTAACTCCCTGGCGTGATGGTAATATGAGCAGTGGGACAGACGGGCGACTTGCAGACAGTTAAATACGGCTGAATTCAACTTGTGTTAACCTGATATCATCGTCAGCTGGTATATCATGCAATCTTACTGGGTACTGAGACAGTTTGAATAAGTAAATAATTATTGTTATTAATATTATAAATGTTAACACCCCAAAAAGGAGACACCCTAGACGTTAAAGAACAAAAAGTTGAGTTTCTGTGAATTAGAATATTTACTATTTACTCAGAGGCGCTCCCAACTACGGCACAGACACTGAATCGGAGTTTCATGCTGAGGTGCATGAGCAATTGCGAGTGAAGGACTTGCTCAGGGTCCCAACGCAGCGGCTTGAGGTGAATTCGAACCCCGCAACCATCCAGCTCTCCAAGGCAGCGCACATACCCCTACATCACCACGCCCCCAATCTGAACCCATCACCAATCCTCTGCTATGAATCCTAGATGAAGAAGAAGAAGCGAACTACTCACTCGTTTGAAGAACGCGTTCATCAGATGAGGATTTGATTTGAGAATGTTGAGCACCTGCTGGCGCTGCACCTGCGACGACGGCGATCGAAGCGTCACGAGCAACTTCTGTAGCGCCATCTGCTGACTGCTGCTGTTCGACGGCTGCTGAGCGATGCCAGACGCGGCCACACCAGCAGCAGCAGCGGCCGAGGCGCCCGTTCCTCCGACCGAAGCAGCCACCGCAACCGGAAGACCGATGGAAGCGGCGACAGGTTGTTGCGACGCGACGCCAAGGGTGTTCACAGAGTTTGGAGCACCGAAAGACACCTTCCAGTCGGGTTGCTGCTGCTGCTGTTGTTGATCCATGGCGGCAGAAACCACCTGTTGAATCGGCGCTGCAAATCTCGGCTGCTGCAGCGCGGTCATGAGGATGCCGTGCCTCAGCGATACCGCGTCCGCACTCGTCACCGTCGAGGCGCTTGCACTGGCGCCAGCCAAAACCCCTGACATGTTGGCAATGCCAAGCTGCTGCTGCTGAATGAGCAGCTGCTCCGGTTTGTGGCTCGTGACCATCGGCAGCGGCGGCTTACCGTGCATCACCGGATCCAAGACGGTTTTCTGCGACGACGCCAATGTATCCGCGCCCGAGTTACCAGGCGCGGCAGTGGCGGCGACCGGCACCGGAACGAACGACGGTGCCATCTGGACCGGCACGGTGGTGACCTGCATCCCGCGCTGCATGGCGGCCATGCGCCGGCGCATCATGTGCGCCTGCTGGAAGCGCTGCTGCAGCTGCTGATGGTGCAGCTTCTGCTTGATGGCGATGCAGAACGGCACGGCGCACTTCGCCTCGTGGCAGTGCTTGGCGTGGTAGCAGCACAGCGCGATGAGCTGCTTGCAGACGGGGCAGCCGGCGTTCGTCTTGCGCTTGCACAGCTTCGTGTGCGCCATCACGCGCTTCATCTTCTGGCAGCTCATGAGGCGGCAGTTGGCGTCGCGGCACTGGCACGCGTGCACGAGCGACTGGATGCAGCGCTGGATGGAGAGGCGCCGCGCCTCCTGCGGGTTCTGCTGGTGCTCGTCGCTCGCGTTGCCGTCGTCGAGGTCGAGCCCGAGCTTCTCCATCTTGTGAGGGTGACCTTCCTTCATGTAGCAGGACACGCAGAGGTCGAAGTCCTAGAGACAAAGACAAGTGAATTAAATTACTTGACTGTATTGTTACAAACAGCTCTCATTAGGCATGCATGAAGGGTATGTTACATGAGAAAGGTGAATAAAAGACAAAAATGAAAGGTACAACTTCTATTGTTATGTTGTACCTCTTAGACAAAAGTGATCTGGTACCTCTCCATGATGTTGCTTGGATGCACATGATCCTGATCTATATACGGTCTATACACATGATCTAATATTAAGATTCACATTTCGGTGCGACCTTGCGCACGTTACAATAATAATAATAATAATAATACATATTGTATTGCATCATATCTGAACATTTATAAAGCAAATTTCACAGAATGGACTATTCAGAGGCAATCCTGGGCAGAAGCCTCGGGTAATAAATAAATTCTCTGAATGAATGAATGAATGAATACACATGTGACAGCGTAAGAAGGACACAAATTGCAAAAATCAGTAAGAAACGTTTAAAAGTGGCTGCGTAAAAGATCTGCTTACATCGCACGTGTTGCAGTGATAGTGCGTAACAATGTTCGCCTTGCAGCTGTTGCACGTGTACACAAAGTTATCTTTGCCCTGCGTATGCAGCTCGTACAGCATGGCCAGCGTTGAGAACTTTGCGCGGCGCAGTGATGAGAATTCGTGATGTTTCTCGCGAGCAAGGAGAAGGAAAGCGTCGCGACCGTCCATGAGATCATTCGTGACGAAGGGGTCGGGGTCCTTGATCGCTGGCAGATTCGTCGCAGCCTGAGTTGAATGCAGACGTATCACAAAGAATACCTGCAGGGAACACACACCAGAATGCTTTTGTCTAAACAATTAAGAAGCAATAACAATAATAATAATATTCGTTTAATTTTAAACAAATTAAACTGTCGGCAGCCTTGCAAGGCGTCCATTCCATCCGTTTGCTGTATTTCCCGCCAATTGCCAAATTGAAGGTGGTGGACCTTTTGGGAGGTTTTGAAAGTTCCTTAAATCTCGGCTGAGGTCAACATTTAACAAGTAGTCACAGAGTGTGGCTTTTATCACATGCATGCTATTCAATTGACTTTCTTACTGTTTTTCGTCTTTGTCTTCATCCTTTCTCTCCCACAGAGATCCAAAGATGTGTAAATTATGTTTTGTAAAGCCTGCAAGCTGCATATTATGAATATTTTATTGCATAGTATGATTATGTTGTGATTTTACCCGCTAAGATTGTTCTCATTCGATGTGCAGGCAGTCCAATAAAGTACATGCTTACTTAGTACTTACTTACTTGCCTTATAAGTTAAAAGCAGTAACAGCTAAATAGCAAACACATGGTAGGGCTTTCATTAATCGTTTTCTGACATGTCAAGTTTATCACTTTTATAGCTGCTGCATAGTCGAGTCCGATTCTAACTTGCCATGAAAATTTAGTTCAGATTCTATACCACCATAGCTCTCTTACTTCCTTATGCTTTTCCATGGTAGCAAAAAGTCTTGTGGCGAGATCATTGCCCATCGGAGGCTGTCCACATTTCTTGCCCGACTTGCGTTGAGTTGAGTTCTTGCTTTTCGAGTTCTTCTTCTTTGTTGCGGTGCTGCCCTTCTGTCCCTTCTTCTTCCCAGTTTGCTATTGCAGAAAACAGAAATCAATAGCAAAGCTGAATATCAGAAGTCAGACTCATATGGCTAACACTTTTCATTCACATCGCCAAAAAAGTATAATAATAATAAGAATGATAATTATAATGTTCAATGACAACTTATATGGTACTGTAGCCCAGACATGCTGTTACAAGGGTGCCTCACATATAACTAAATAGCAGGATAGGTTTTGCAGAAAAAAATAAGTATATAAGTAAATAGAAAAGTATGTCAAGTAATAAGCATGCATCTTCATTCATTCATTCACCCATTCACTCGTTCATTCATTCAATCACTCACTCACTCATTCATTCATCCATTCATCCGTTCATTCATTCATTCATTTGTTCGTTCACTCATCCATCCATCCATTCATTCATTCATTCACTCACTTATTCATTCATTCATCCATCCATTCATTCATTCATTCACTCACTTATTCATTCATTCATCCAACCATCCATTCCTTCATTCATTTATTCATCCATCCATTCATTCACTCACTTATTCATTCATTCATTCATCCATCCATCCATTCCTTCATTCCTTTATTCATTTATTCATCCATCCATTCATTCACTCACTCATTCATTCATTCATTTGTTCATTCATTCATTCATTTGTTCATTCATTCATTCATTCATTCATTTGTTCATTCATTCATTCATTTGTTCATTCATTCATTTCAAAATCACCTCAAATGACATCTCACCTCTCCTACATCCTCTCCCTCCGGCGCAACTTCCTCAGCCTCAACGGTTGTAGCCGCTTCGACCTCTTCCCGCTTGCGCTTGTCCTCCTCCTCCTGATCCAGTTCTTTGATGCTCTCCTCGAGAACGTTCGGCCAGAAGTCACCCTCAAAGTAAGGCATCTCAATGACGCTCTTCATGTTGCTCTCGATGGCATCCTTCAGAACGTCCTGCAGAGTGAAACACAGCAACTATATAATCACCATAACAAGTGCATAATATACAAACAAACCATAATAATACAAGAGAATATTTAACGTGCACAAGGACCTACATAAATGTAGTGGACACCGTCTCTCTCATCATCAAAAAAGTATAACAATAATGATAATAACAATGATAATTTATATGGCACATGTAATGCAGCCAAGAATGGGCTCCCTATTGCACTCCGTCTTGTGCCTAGAAGTCACACCAATATCTTTCTTTCTCACTTAAAAACTGCCTTATTTAGCCGTTGTTGGACTGGGAGCGCTTCTGAGTAGATTACCTTGAAGGTGTGCTATATAAAAAGTCAATAATAATAATAAATGCAGATCTGAAGTTTCTGTATGAGTGAAAGGCCGATCTTGTCACAAATTCATGTTTATTAATTTGCTTTTCAGTTACTATGACTCTTCTAAATCACAGCCCAGAAGTACTCTTGTTATTAAAGTCGAAACATAACCGAAGCAACTCAACATAACTGCAGCAATCCAGATCACAGACAAGTTATGGAAAGGCTTCATATTTACACATTAAACAGTAGTTAAATAATAATAACACCGGTAATAATAATAATAATAATAATAATAATACAATCGACCGGTGACGATGACCGTTAACTCCAGAACAACACAGATTTTAGTATTTATTGTTTTTAAAGCCTGAGGGATCATAAATACCTCGGGCGCAAAAAAAAAATAATAATAATAATAATAAAGAAATAATAATAAAAAATTTAATTCAACAATCCGGTTGACAGACCGCAACCGGTTACAGTAAACAACTATGCAGTTACCGGGTAATTTAATTAGCATCAATCTTAACTACCGGTACTAAGAACAGAGAACAGACAGCTTGCGTTACAAAGAGGCTAATAGCAGCATACAAAGCACGTCTATCCTACGGAGGGCTTAAATAGTTAACGTTTTTTATTTACTCAATCAATTCACACCATGTAAGTGGCAAACAAGAGACTTGATAGTAATCAACAACACATTGTAAAGCACAAGAATGCTTAAAACAGAAGAAGGTATTTCATCAGATTTCATTTATTGTATTGTATTGTATTAAACATTTACCTTGTAGTCAATGACAACTCGTTCGATGATGGCCTTGTCGAGCATCTTCTTGTACCATTCCTGAAGACGCTTCGGCTTCGGAATCTTCATGTCAGGAGGATGGCAGTGAAAGATGTAGTCGTCTCCTTCGCTAGGAGGGCAAGCCCAAATGTGTGCCATCGTATATCTAGAGTCGAAAACAGACCACATGAGGCAACAATTGCAATGAATAGGTAACCCTACCAGTGGGACTTCTAATCCCTTCTCGGTTTCCGTTTGTAACCTACTGTTTTGTACATATGTACTACGCAAAAAATGTTTTTTTATTATCTTAGTGCAATAAAATTGATGGTTATGGTTATGAATAGTCAATGACATAGTTCTAAGTCAACAGACTGGATTTAATAGATCCTATTGTTGATCTAAAATTGAGAAAATCAAAGCCTCGGTTCCAGCAACAATTCAAGAAGACATGACATTGAATATTCTGATCAATAACCTAAAATATATAAAACGAATAAATTTGCATAGCGCCTCGGGACTATTCAGAAGCGCTCCCAACCCCAGCACGGCCAAATAAAACTGTTTTACGATGAGAGAGAAATGGCTGAGAGAAAGTTCTAGACAGGGAGCAGAGTGTAAAGGGGAGGCCATTTCAGGTCGAGGGTCCTACCACTAAGAGAAGGCACGAATCTGCATTGTGGAGGTACGAGCAAAAGGGACTTTCCTCAATAAATCATTGCACATCGGCTACATACCCAAGGTTCTTAACATAGTCGAGGTATCCAATGAGTATCTCATGGTAGACAGACGTACGGATGTGCTTCGGCTGGAAGAAATTGACACTGTCCAGGTACGCCAGGTATATTCGCCTGCAAGAACATTGAAGCAACATGTCATGACATGTCATGTCTACTAAAGAATGTTATGCGCAATTGCACATACGTAAATTATCTCAAAATCACCCTCTTTTATGATTGTACAATGTACATGGTATAATGGTATATTCTGTTCTCATCCAATATTCCCGCAGTGCGTTTGCAGGCGGTTCAATAAAGTGCATACTTACTTACTTACTCACTTATGTATGTTAATGAAAAGAAGTCTTCATATTTGACATGTACCTGGCCAAAAACAAGAAACTTTATATTTAACTCTGTATCTGCTACATATTGTATCTTGTATGCACGGAATGACCTACACCAGCTCGAAGTTCAAACCACTGACTACTGATAAATATAAGATTATGGCACAGACACAAGGCACCTTTGTAAACATAACCTTTGACAAGTGCTGAAACACAGCCATTTGACATATATGAAAAAACTCGTTAATCTATCATTTTAACATTCAAATTATTCGCTTGATGCAACATTTTCATCATTTCTACTCTGGCATAAATCCATTTCACCAATAAAGCTTCCAACTGGCAAGAATTCATTTACTGTAATCAATCCAGTTTTTGTCTTCTATAGCAACAATTATTTTTATCAATCCAACTTCTATTTAAAAAACAATTATTTTTCATCAGTCCAGCAAGGATCTTTTCATCAATGCCACATCTCCTTCATGAGAATTCCTTTCGTCAATACAACTTGTATGCAACCAACCAAAGCTATTAGCTTTCGCTGGCTCTCGTTGCACTGCACTCAGTGACCCAAGATTGCACCGTCAGACCTTTGTGTGCAATAAACAAGTTCGTTCATTTATTCAACGCCAAAAACACATGCAACGGCGAATAATTTCGACAGCTGAAGTGATAGATTACCAACAAAAACAACTTTAGATACGCCGCAAATGGGTCTGAAGCTACACCTCGCCCCGTAAGGACCTTGGGCAAGTCCTTCACTCCGATGCAGTGTCCGCTCTGCATAAGGGAGCGCCTCTGAGTAGAGCTTGCTTGAAGGGGCGCTATAACAAGTGCACATACAAACAAACAAACAAACAAATTTTACATCTAGCATAACAGTTTGGATTCAATTTATTTCACTCTTAGACAAACCTGGCATTTGGCGCTAGACTATTCGATCCATACTCCTGAACGTGCATTCCAAAGAAGCAGACGTCGGCGCCATCTATCTCCTCAAACGCGAATATCGCCTTCGCAACGTACGGAAAGCTGTCGGCCATCGACTCCACGTATCGCTGCTTCATGCCGGGCTTCACCTCGACGACCTTTTCGGAGCTGGCGAGGACGCGTATCATCACCTCGCCCGCTCCAGCGTCCTTCTTCTTCAGGAAAGAGTTCACTCGGTTCTCGAGGTACGTGCCAAGTTTCGTCTGCGGCAATCCTGTGGCACGTGATAAAATTATTCATCAAATTATAAACTGTGTTATTTCGTTCATTCGTTAAATCAATCCGAGCATTTACATAGCACCGTGTTCATGGTGTTCCATCAGAGGAGCTCAGAGTCCAGCCCCGAACCAGAAATTAAAGTGTCAGTGAGAGGCAGCTGATGTGGATAGCAGGCCTATCAAGAGGGAAGCAATTCAAGACTGTTCGTGATAGGGGGCTGAACCAACAAAAAGACATCAATGTTGAATAATTGTGATACGTACGCAGTAGTCCATGGAGCAAAGAAGTGTGCATGTTCACTCAAGAGTTTATATAGCGCCTCTTCTAGGGGTCAACTCAGAAGCGCTCCCAACTCTAGCACAGGAAAAAAGTGGTTTTGAGATGAATTAAAAAAATGCTTCAGCAAGAACACCCAGAAAGTGAACATAGCTCCTTGGGAGCCCATTCCAGTCAGACCACAGAAAATGCTCTATTCTACATAGTTATAGTTCATGCGAATGGCATAATATTATAACGATAACATGAAGTAAGGTAAGAAGGGTTCAAGTATTATACACCGACCTATTTGAGCCAAATCAACAACTACCTCGTAAACAACACTGTATCATAAGTTGTCAGAAAAATATCTGCATTGATAATTGTGCAGAACAAAGAGTACTTTCGGTACACTGAACTCAGCATTTTGAACGTCTGGTTATCTCAAATAACAGCGAAAAGACAGGTCATAACAATGCAAGTTACAGAACTGTTTATCAGACTCGCATACCAATACGCAGAAGTTTTGCTTTTTCAAAGGCATTTTTCAGTCCTAATCAAACCACGCTGTATTGACTACAGCGAATATAAAAGTTACAGTGCCAGTCTGCGATTCGATATCCTGGTCCCATTAACAGATGTTTCAGTCTGCCATTGTCTTGAGGCATGAGACAAAAGAATGCTGTACGTTCATGCACACAATCAATGCTAATCTAATGGAATGACTTCAATGACACGTCTCAATGGAACTGAGCCGTGATTTCCCCCACCCCACCCCCGCAGGAACTGGAAGAGACAAGTTGGGTGACCAAGACACGCATTGACCCAGATGGTGAACGTATATCCGGACCCGCTGAACTTCGGGCTATACACAGTCAAAGACGTGAGTGATTGGTAGAGTCACTAAAACGGAAACACTTTGGAGATGGGCATTCCTCCAACGATTATAAATTTGGATTAAAAGTTTCCATGCTATAATTCAGCATGCCATAAAATGGCTCTGCTCTAAGACCAGTGATTTACAATTGAGTTCAAATTTATATTTCAGAGGTCTTGCATCAAGCTTCAAATTAACACAAAAATTATTGATCTAGCTTTATTCTAACACGAAATATAAGACGATGTGCATATCAAGAGCATTAAAATAGTCTAAAATAGTTCAAAACTCGTCTTTTTCAACCAAATAAAAGAATTTTTAAACATAAAATTATTTTTAGAATAAATTCTGAACAAAAACTAAAAGACACAAACATTCTATTGTCAAAAATCTCTCTGATATGTAGTTTCAGACACATAATACCGATTTTGGTCTGGACCGCCACAAATAGCACAAGAAGAATTACTAGGAGAATCATGAAAAAATTAACACCATGATGCTAGAAGTTACAGTAATAGAAGCAGAACAAATAGAACAAACAGAAGTAGCAATTGGGAAGAGGAGTCTAAGTTGGGAATAAGAGAGCTGCTTACGCTTAGCGGTGTACTTGTTGTCCCGTCTTTTCAGGTTATTTGCACTGGCGCAAGCAGCACATACGAATTCACTCGGCCAGATCTGTTCCATGTGCAGCGAACAGATCTGGTGTTGTTTACGGCCGCAGTGAGTGCACTCAACAAACCTGAGAGGATGAAAACCATCAGTAAAAAAACTAAACAGCAACACAGATAGAAACTTAAACAAAAACCACAGCATGTGTCCTATTATACTGTATCAACAAATTTATATACTGAGAGTGTAGAGCTATCAAAAGAAGAGATGGGAGGATGCGATACGGGAGGACATGAAACAACTCAAACTGAAAGATGAAGACACCAAAGACAGAGGAAAGTGGAAGAGGAGGATCCGAGTGGCTGACCCCTCCGCAGAGAGGGATTAATTCGAGCCTGAAGGAAAAGAAGAAGTGTACAGCGATCAAAAGCTGCAAACTTAGAGATATTAACAGCCCTATGTACATGAATGACTAACTAGTGAAAGCATCTAGATGTTGTAATTCACAATGAGAAAGTTATTCAAACAGCTTAACAGTACTATTTACATTCCAGCTTAAAATGTTGCACTTCTCAATTCCACGCTTCGGCACATAAAAAACTTCTGAAACATGCTAAGAAGTGCTACTGCTTTACCTGACCCACCATACCCAAATGTACGCTAACTTCCAAAATGGCTAATAGTAATGGCTACCTTGGTTTCAGTTCAGAACAGTATAAAGCGAATGTCCTTGTATAAAAGGCCATTCGTACACAAGCACACCATCTTGATGACTTGCACATGTATACCAATAGTGCTTAATTCTACCAGTATCACCTAAGGATCAGTATCCATGACCAGCTGTATCATCCGGTACTTTCCAAGAGCAACATGTATCCCCCATGTCTATTCCCACCACCTCTGCACTGTTCTGCAGGACCATTCTTCCATTCATCTTATATCCTTTCACAAATTATTCATAAACTGTCTTTTCAAGCTAATAGTCTTCTCAGAATAAATTCCTAAGTAACGCTCATACAGGCATCTGGTTCAAACTAATTAATAATAAATTAAACACAGAAAAACAAAGCTGTCAACAATGCATTTAGAAATCACAAAGCACTCGTTTCCACCCATCTTTCATTGTTATAAATTACAATTGATTCTTTGCTCACTGTTCAACTTCAAGGTCACTGTTCTTTGTCTTCTGAAACAAATCCTTCTGGATATGACTGTAAACAACGAAAGGTAACAAACTTAGAAAAGTTGAAACAACACATGCTCTGAACATAACCCTTTCATCACAAGCTGCATTGATTCCAAAACATCAAAAACTTGCACGCCATTAACGGGTTACAGAATATCAAAGTAAAATGAATTTGTGTCTCTGATATCATTTCCTACCTATATAATTACCAGTCCAAGACACAATTTGAACTTTAGTAAATTCGATGTACGATACAAAGCACAATGTAACTTTATTTACAAATTCTTCAATGATATAAGAAATAACAAAACATTTTTTAATAAATTCGCAGATGACATAAACAAATTTATTTCAGATTACTAACTGCAATTGCAAATTCCAATCTTCTAAAGTGTCACTCTACATTTAGGTTCAGTATTAGAAGGGGGCTGCGCAGGAATGCCAAATTAAGAATATGCATAGAATTGCAGACAAGTATAGTATAGTATAGTATAGCATAGTATAGTATAGTATTAAAACATTTATAAAGCATCTCTAATCAAGTGAACTGCTCAGAGGTGCTCCTAGCACAAGGCCACGTGGTCTGGAATGGCCTCCTTCCATACTTGCACATGCTGCCAAAAAATTCCCTTGGACACGTTCTATCGCAAGATCTTAAAACTGTCCACTGTAGCTGACGTTGGATTAGGAGCGCTCCTGAGTAGAAACCTTGAAGGAGCGCTATATAAATCCTTGTAATGAATGAATGAATGAATGAATGAATGAAATGAATGCAAATGAATGAATGAATGAATGTTCTATGCACATAACGAATACATACATAAAAAGCTCAGCTTAGACAGTTCGGAATAGATTAGATTAACTCAGATTAGATATTAGATTGATTGAGATTAGATCAGATAAGATCAGATTAGATCAACTCAGACTTGTTCAACTCAGTTGAGATTAGATTAAGGTCTCACATTCCAGGTCGAGACGGATCATCAACGAGTTCCACCTCCGTGCCCTGAATCTCGAGGAAACACTTCTCACAGTACACGTATCTAAACAGAAAGAATTATAAAAGATTTTATATTTATATTTTATATATTAATACAATTCATTATAATTTATATCAGTAAATTATCATTATTAATACAGTCGAAATGGATGAAGCATTTCTGTAAATTGACAATGTCACAAAGTTACATTATTCATCATTATGCAAAATAGTTATCTGACAGACAGTAACACGACAGTGACATGGCAGTAACATGACAGCGACATGGCAGTAACATGACAGTAATGTGACAGTGGCGTTGTGAGGCTCTTTAATCATGCTATGTAGTGCTCAGATATATAATGTACGTACATACATACATACATGCATAAACACACACACACATGCATGCAAACATGTATGTATGTGCGTAGTATGTTTGTGTTTTGTGCAGCACCCTGGTGCATGCATGCATGCATGCATACATACATGCATACACACACACATACATACATACATACATACATACATACATACATACATATGCATACACACACATCCACACACACACACACAAACACACATGCATGCATATATCAGTCTGCATCACTGGTAATCATACTGCATTGAATTCCAACTGTCCCATAATTATTAAAGTCCGATTCCCGTCCTTTCTACTTGCCTCTTCCGATACTAATATTGCAACACCTGCCTCTTTCTGCTGCTGCTGCTGCTGCTGCTGATGTCGTCCCTTAAGCCTTTCAGTGAGACGAACATCATCAATCACCGGTTGTCTAGCAGAAACAGGTGTGTGTGTGTCTGTATGTGTGTGTGTCTGTGTTTGTGTGTGTGTGTGAGCGTGTGTGCGGGTGCGTGCGTGCGTGTGTCTTAGATGTGTCACCGTCGTCTGTCATCGTCTTAATGCCAGTAAATGCGTTCGTGGAAGATCAACATGCACCAGAGAAAGCTGTCACTTCGTCCACTGCCACATGCCCATCTGTCTTGTCTGTCTGTCTTGACTGTAAGTCCGTCTTGTCTGTCTTGACTGTATGTCTTGTTTGTCTGTCTTGTCTGTCTGTCTTTTCTTCTTATATAACTGTCGGTCTTGTGTCTTGTCTGTCTGGACTGTCAATTAAGTGGTAGGGAATTCACATCCAAATTCACATCTGCTCCCCGCCCGCATCTCAGCTGTAATGAGTACGTTAACCACACACTGCTGGTGGGAAGATCAGAGGGTGAGGGAGAGGACTGGTCACCTGCCATCGTATATGCAGAGGCCAAGAAAATGAAGTCGCTAACAATTCAGGGCTACTTTAAGGAACAGTTGCTATTCTTCATCTCATCGTCTTATAACGATTTCCTTTATTCAACAATCTCATCTAGGAAGCATTGCTTCATCCTTGAGCATCAATATAACACAGATAAGTCCATCATACTTTGGCTAATAATAATACACCTTAAGTAACAACCTGTCTAGACCTCTTAGCCACTAACAGCACTTGACCACAGCTTCACATGAACGTCCAGACATAAACTGTCCTATTTAGCCGTAGTTGGGCTGCAAGTGCATCTGAGTAGCCTACCTTGAAGAGGCCCTATATAAAACTCCCTGAATAACAGACACACACACACACACACGTATACACAAACATTTGTTGTCATAGACACATACATGCACATATACACGCAGGCACACAAAAACACACATACAACATAAAATTATCCATTTAAAAAAAATAATTTAAACAATAATTACACGCAAGGTCAATACACCTTGACCAGTTTTGTATAAAACAGGGGTGTCAAAGAGCTGGCCCGCGGGCCATTTCTGGCCCGCCGACGAGTTTTTTCTGGCCCACGGAGCCTTCCCTAAAGATTAAAAAAATTATTTAAAATGTTCTCAACATTTAGTAAGAAGCGAAAAGTGGACATTGAATAAAGATCTTTTCGCGATAGGCTATTTGGACTTTTCTGGGAATTGGTTGACCAAGCCCGGAGCTCCCTCTCAGATCACTACCCAATTTTGCTTAGGATCTTCGACACCCTGGCCCGCCACTTGTTAGAAGAAGTTCACACTGGCCCGCCACTAAAAAAGGTTTGACACCCCTGGTATAAAAGCATGAATCCTGGCATAACATAGATGAGACCCCATTACCTTGTCTCTGAATGTGTGCTTGTCATTGTCAAGGCGCTGTGTTGTAACTTGTAAACAATCATATAATTGCCTGTAACTTGTGATCTCATGTACAGCGCCCTTTCCTTCGGCCTCGGCTGAGCTAGGCGCTATATAAATTGTCTTAATATTATTATATTATACCTGTTCTGGTAGCTGTAGTACGTGGCGTGAACTGGTATCGTGCACATCGGTTTGCCATAGCAGCACAGAACCTGAGGGCAGAAGACGTACTTTCGTCCACAGCAGAAGCCGAGCGAACGCATCACGTTATCAATATCCACCTCAAACGTCTCCGATAACTAACCAAACAAAACAAACTCATCTCAAGACTCATAGATGATGCTTCTATCAGTACAGATAAATCTAAGCAACCATAATTATGGGCTCATTGCAAATCAGTCAGCAAGTAAACTAAACTACCCAACAACTCAAACAAATCAGCCAATAGGGCGAAAGAACCCTACCAAATCAAACCTTCAGATTAACAAACACCCATCCAAATCAACCAGTGGTCTAACAAACATACCTAACCAGATCAAACACACCCAAATCGATAAAACCAATGGACTAAAAACAAACACACCCAAACAGATGAAGCACACCCAATTAAATCGACAAACACGTCCAACCACTTTTACAAACACACCCAACCAAATCAACAAACAGACTGACAAACAAACACACCCAACCACATAAAACAAACCGACCAACAAACAAGCAAACATACCCAACCAACCCAAATCTAACCAGTTAAATGAGTTGGGAGCCCAGATCATAAATTTAACTCAGACCAATAAGCCAAAAACACAGAGATGATTCAACACAGTCAACTTAACCAAACAACAGCTAGATACATAACCAACTGCAAACGTTCTGAGGCTAACACACACACATGCACAACATTGCACACACACCATAAACACGCCTGAAGAAACGTAAACTAAGATATCAAACCTTTCACCATAAACTGACACACGATAACCACTCGAAACATCTAAAGTATTTATACAGAACCGACGACGTCAGCCCTTTCACCAATACACTTCTCATAGTTATGACTAACGAAAGAAACTTAGACAAATTCAACAGGCAGTAACTACAGGAAATCGGATATTCACCGAGTCCATATATTAAAATGACCAGAATTTCAAACTGAAACCCAAGACTAGGTCATTAACTCTTTAACAGCCAGTCACCTTGAGGTACATTTTCATCACCAAAGGGTTAATCATCCACCATAAACACAGTAAAAGTGTTCAAATTTCCACACATCAAAACATTCGCAGCACTTGAGAGAAAACTACTGAAGTGCCGCCGGCTGACGAACCTTGGTACAGAACTTGTGGACCTTGGACGTCTTTCGGTTGTAGAGCCACGCATTGTCGAACATTAGCCACACGTCGTCCACATACTGCCACGGATCCTTGTACTGACCAGTATCCAGCTTCCGTTTAATCATCGATAGATCCATTGGCTTCTTAATAATGTCAAAGTAGTCCTGCCACACACAACAACAAAAGGCCAGCATGAATTGTAAACTGCAATAACTAAAAATTATAACTGTCATTTCAACTCTCATCACAACCAAAATACAGCATCTAAATACTTCTAATGACTTGTAATAATTCTAAAAGTATTGTATTAAAACATTTATAAAGCGCGTCTAATAGGGTGAACCGCTCAGAGGGGCTCCCAGTGCGCAAGGCCACGAGAGAAGAATGACTAATGACTTGTAATAATTCTAAAAGTATTGTATTGCATTAAAACATCTATGAAGCGCGTCTAATAAGGTGAACCGCTCAGAGGGGCTCCCAGAAAAGCAAATTAAGAGGAGGGATTACCAGCGAGAATTTGAGATAGAGCAGATGGGGACAGCGTTTTCCAAGGAGAGGGACCAATTATTGAGGTGAAAGTAGGGACTGAAAAAAGGTGGTCCTACAGCACGAAACATGAATCCAGCATCAATAATATTCTGCAATTCTGACAAGATACTTTTTACAATGCCCACATCAGCACCTTAGAAATATCAGAGCACTGCATTAGCTCACGTATAACACAACACGCCTGCATTTATAATGCGGTTCCCAAATCACAAAATTTATTCTAATATAAAAATCTTAAGATAAATGTATAATGTGGAGGTGAAGTAGACTCTCAGTTGGTTGTTTCTAAAAAGGTGTGTTTTAAACCCAAGATAAAATGGCAATCCTATGGCCACTCGCAAACTCATAAAACTTGACATAGTAATCCCAATCAGAACTTTACTACAGTACCCTCTTCAGGAAGAGCATCTTCTAAGCTTCTAAGCACTCTTGACCCAAAAACACAAAGCCACATCAAAGACAATGCTTGTAAGAACCACCAATAGAATAGAGGTGGAATGGTAGAAACAGGCAATTGTATTCCAGGTTAGGTGGCAAGCAATGTCCGACTGACATGCTGATAACAGTAGAACCATAGAGACAAGCATACAACAGAAGGACCATACAGCAGTACTTACAATAGTAGAACAACATAGATACACAATACAACAGTAGAACAATAGAGATACACATACAACAGTAGAACAATAGAGATACACATACAACAGTAGAACAATAGAGTTACAAATACAACAGTAGAACAATAGATATACATACACAACAGTAGAACAATAGAGATACACATACAATGTTCAGTAGAACAATAGAGTTATGCATACAACAGTAAAACAATAGAGATACATGTACAACAGTAGAACAATAGAGATACACATACAACAGTAGAACAATAAAAATACACATACAACAGTAAAAACATAGAGATGCCCACACAACAGTTGAACTATTTATAGAGATGCACAGACTCACAGGCAAAACGAACAAACAGACTCAAAGAAGCAAATGTTCAGTTTGGAGCAAAAATAGTCTTCAGCAAGGACGACTAGAACATGAGAAAGCGACAAAATTAAGCAGCTCCAGTATAACCACTTCTCCATCTCTATCCTTTCAACCCCTTGCGATAGAGATACGTACGGGTATCTGAAGGAGGATAGGATCGACGGCTTGTCGAAATGGAAGTGACTCTGGTTCCATGCGATACAACTTCTCCAGAATTGGCATCAGCACCTGACGAAGTTCGTTCGGCTTCCATGCTACAACAAAAACAAAAACAGTACTACAATGCTTAGTGAAGCCAGAGGATCCTACAGAGTACACCCAGAGCATTACTGTAACATGTGGTTCCTCATATAATGCGCATTAACCCTTTAATGCCTGAGGGTATAGGATTTTCCATACCATTTACTACCATCTCGGCATTAAAGGGTTAAGAGATTATGGTAATCTTTTACCCTTTTGCCCCGAGAATATCCGCTGAAAACGGGCTCAAAATTTAGAAATGAACGGGTAAAGGGTTAAGTTCAAATTAGGAAAAACATGATCTCGTACTAATAAACACCTCGTTATAAGGTTGTTTCAATTTATTTACTTACTTGCTGACTAACTGACTTTCTGACTGATTGAATTACTGGTTCACTGACTAATCAATTGAGTGACCTACTACTAGGTTTCTGATCAGAATACAACATAAAGCAAAATAATAATAATTTAAAATCTAATAATAACAATAATGACAATAATACTAATAATAATTACAATAATTTAATTATAATAATTTAATAATAATAATTTAATAATAATAATAAATGATGATGTTATAATAACAATTATAATAATTTAAGCTGCATTCCGTGGCTCTTTTCCTGCACTGGATTTCAACGACGACTAGGTGCCGTTCCAGATGTTTTTATTTTAGCATTAGGGTGTAAGTCCCTGAGGGATCATATGTACCTCGGGGCAATAAAAAAAATAAAAAATAAAAAAATTTAATACTAATAATTTAATAATAATAATAATAATAATAACAATAACATCCCCATTCACAAGACACAGACACGCTACGAAAGCAGTTCAATACTTTTCTTGTCGATCGGCTTCTGCGGCGACGACTGCGCCGACGATCCCAACGATCCCTGATCGCAATCCGTTCGAATCCCATCCAGATTCATCGATCCTCCGTCGTGCTCCATCTTCACCTCACCGCTAAGCGCCGACGCATCGTCCAGGGAACCTTCCAACTTGAACTCCATCTGCATATTTGTTTGCTTCTCTTCAACGTGCTTAGACTCGTCCTCGGGTGCAGAGGCGGTGGCACCGGCGCTCTCAAAGACCGGATTGGCGGAGCTGGTGCCGGCGGCGCCACCGGAAGTCGGGTCGAGTTCGAGAAGATCGGACTTGGTTGCGGAGGACTCGGTGGTGTCGTCCAATGGTTGCCTCGACGACGGCAGGTGAAGCATCATCGACGGAGGAGGATGCGGAGACGAGAAGAGCATCGAAGTGGAACTGGCGGCGGCGCCAGATGGCGATGGAGAAGGAGAGAAGATGTTTGGCAGAGTCTGCTGAGTGTTAAAACCAGTCTGCTGCTGCTGCTGCTGATGGTGCTGCTGCAAGAGGAACTGATGCTGCTGCAGCTGCTGCTGCTGTTGAACTGGTATCTGAAGCGAAGTACTCAAAGCGGCGCTGCCCACAGATGTCAGCGAAGATGCTGGGAAAACCCCGACTTGTTGATGATGACTAAATATAGGTTTCTGATCAGCCTACAACAGAAAGCAAAATAATAATAATTTAAAATTTAAAATTTAGCCGTTCCAGAATACAATCAAAAAATAAAAATAAAATAAAATAAAAATGAAAATAATAATAACAATAATGATAGCACTTACAATACAACGGTTTAATGCAGTAGCGTTTAGGGGCACTTTAGCCAGCCAAGAAATCGACGATTAGGGCCATTCTGGACTGGTTTTTAAACAAGTAGTTGGTAATAAAGTCCGTGAGGGATCCTAAATACCTAGGGGCAAACAAAAAATAATAATAATACTGCTAATAATTATAATAATAATTTAATAATAACAATAATAATAACCCTTAACTATGCCACACCTCCCGAACTATTCTCAGTTTCACAAACTGCCAAAGACTTTTTCTCACTTGATCTTGGCCGGCAGCACCTCTGAGTAGATACCGGCATCTAGAATGGGCGCTATATAAATTCTGATTTGATTGATCGAATAATAACATTCGATGACATAATGCACTGCTCCCTTTCAAAACCATGAATCCCATCCATCAAGGAACCACCAGGACCACTACGTGCAGACGGTAGAAGACCAGACGGTGTGATCTCATGAAATGCTGGTTGTCATCTTGATGCAGTAATAATCATGATAATAATAAGTTTAACAGAAATCCAATGTAACTGTGGGGCGCGATGGTGTAGTGGTGGCTTCGTTGCCTTCGAGCCGGAAGGTTCGAGGTTCGAATCCACCTCGCCGCGTAAGGACCTTGGGCAAGTCCTTCACTCACAATTGCTCAGCGCTTCGGCGTGAAACTCCGATGCAGTGTCCGCTCTGCATTCGGGAGCGCCTCTGAGTAGTGAGAGAGCTTGAAAAGGCGCTATAACAAGTGCACATACAAACAAGCCTGCTAGGTGTCCATCTGTTCTACAGCTGCTCATTGTATCACCAAAGTTTGTCCTGAAACCGGACCAACGTTCCGTCCAGAACTGGTACAAAGTTCAATCTCAATGTGCTCCACTTTCTTCACAACTGCTAATAGTATCAACGTTAAGACTCGCAAAAACAATTGTTAAAAAATGTCGGTGAAAAAAAGCACTAAAAGCAAAAGCAAAAGACGATAAAAAAACTCTCAATTACCTGCAATGCATTGAGAGACAACTGCTGGCCCAGACTCACTGGCGACAATCCACCACTTCCGCCTCCTCCTCCTCCTCCTCCTCCTCCTCCAAAGATGGGTCCAATGGCACCAAGCGTGATGGTAGACACTAGAGACTGCTGGTCGCATCCTCCGAAGCTGTTGTTGCTGCCTGCTGGCGACATCTGTTGACTGGTTAGCGACAGCGGACCGTCTGAAACGCAAACGATGATGCTTAGACTGATTCAAGAGGTAAACTAGTTCAGTCATTCCCCTCTGACTCCCATATGGCCACCAGACTCGAACCTCCTTTCGATGACCTACCTTTGCACAACTGCACTCGTGAATAAGCTTGTGCCCTGTGCCAGAAATTTGGAGATTATGATTGTGACAGCATTCTATATCTAATATTATCTATATCATAAACTGAATCGGAAGTGAAGGTGCATAGAAAGATGTAGGGGAGGAGAGGAGCAGTCCGAAAAGCAAACCATGAGGCAGCCGCAGCCATGGGCAGCATCAGCAATTTCTTGTCAACCAATTGGTGCATGTGTGAGTGCGTGTGTGAGTGCGTGTGTGCATGTACATGTATGTGCGTATGTATGTGCGTATTTATTGTAATTGTAATTGTAATTGTAATTGTAATCGAACATTTATATAGCGCCACTTCAAGAGAACTCCTCAGAGGCGCTCCCGACCTGACACCAAACCATAATGAAAGAGAATGGTTTTCAAACGCTTGCGGAAAAGGGGCAAAGAAAGACAAAGAAGTTCATTACGGAGACTAATAGGTAACTTATTCCAGAAAGACGGACCGACCATAGCAAAACTTCTATGCAGCACTGTGGAAGATCGAGCCCTAGGAACAACCAGGTCACCATGCGTTGCAGAGCGAAGGAATCTACGGCCTGGAATGGATAGCACAGGCACACAAAGTTCCATAAGATAGATCGGAGCTTGGCCTGCTAGGCAATTACGCATGAGCATTAGAATCTTAAACTCAATACGTTTTTGCATAGGCAACCAGTGCAGTTCCTCCCGTATAAAACTTGATATATGCCCAAACTTTGGAATGCCACCAATCAGACGAATTATAATTAAAGATTTATGTGCGTATGTATGTACGATACGTATGCACGTATGTATGCATGTGGGATATTTATATAGCACCTTTTCAATAACCTCACTGTGGGTGGTCAGTCCTCTGCATCATTGATCTTCCCATTCATTCATTGTAGCCTACACATTTTATAGCTGAGATAAATGCACTGTAGATGCAAATACATATAAATACACACACACACACACACATATATATATATATATATATATGTGTATATATATATATATATATATATATATATTCGTTTAATATTGACAAATCTGACTCGCAAAGCAGAAGAGTCAGCTGCATGAGATGAATTTAAAAGCTTCAATGGCCGATGGTCAACAAAGGCTGGACGTCCACTGCAGCTGTCTATAAAGTACTCGGAGAATATTATTTCCGCTCGGAGGGTATGAAATCATGGGTATGAAAAACTCGAAAGCACACTGAATTCTTAATATCACGAAAATGACTACATGGGGACTGGAAACACACTAGTTGGCAAATTGAGACATTCACATAGGATGGTGCACTGTATACATGTATGTATGTGTGCATGTACCGGTATATATGTGTGTGTGCATACATTCAAGCATGTATGAATGTTTCTTGATGACCATTTTCAGATTCACATAATTATTATTAATTATTATTATATGATGCCCTTATTACTTTCCAACATTTTAAGCATCTTTTTTTAGCTTATCAGACAAACTCAAGGGCTTGTAGCCCCAAACTGTAGCCCCAAGCAACCGAGCTGTCCCACAATCTGCCCCTGAGTATGCCGTAGCTTTGTCAAGCATGCGCCTCATCTTCCCCTCACCCACCCCGGAAGTCAGGTCAGTCACTAATCAGAATCTCATTGGTCAATGAATCAATCAGTCAATCAACCAACCAATCAATTGATCAATCAATCACACAAGATTTATGTAGCACCTTTCAAGGTCTCTACTCAGAGGCACTCGATCTCTACTCGAGAGTTGCTCATAGGTGGTGTAGTGGTGGCGTCTTTGCCGTGGAGCCGAAAGGTTCGAGGTTCGAATCCACCTCGCCGCGTAAGGACCTTGGGCAAGTCCTTCACTCACAATTGCTCAGCGCTTCGGCATGAAACTCCGAAGCAGTGTCCGCTCTGCATTCGGGAGCACCTCTGAGTAGTGAGCTTGAAGGGGCGCTACAACAAGTGCACATACAAACATATCATCACAGGCCATCATCAGTGTACACAGCCATTCATTGCAGAAAGCCACTCAGACATCAGACATGGACACCTCTGTGTTATTCGTTGACAAAAACATCGTCTGTTGGGAGCGTAAAAGGTTCTTATATTACACCTTCAAAACGGACCTGTTGGCTTTTTCAATAGAAAATGTTTGGTCACGCAGACAGCAGGACGGGTTCCCAACACTTGAAAAATGCATTGCCCAATATCAAAAGTTTGTTATAAATGGGCTTTGCAATTTTACCAGTACGAAAAAAAATTCTATAAGTATCGCAATACCAAAGTCAGTACGTCGCCAACACATTTCGATAAGAAGGTAATTAATAATCTGTACTGCAAGTAAAATTACAAGCACATACTGAAGTTAACAAAGACTACTGAAGTATAACCTACATATGCCATGTATACTAACTCTGACTATCGCAGCACACCAGCATTTCCTCCGGAAATAGCGCTTTTTCACAAAGTGCACAACATGCAAAATATTTGCCTAAACTATCATTGCTTATACTTCTCTTAGACTTAAACGTTCTACAACTGCGTCTTTAGTACAAAGTCCTTATAAAACATATTTTTTCATGGCACGCGTCGCATATGTATGCTTCAACGTTTAAGTGAATCATAAAGTTTCAGCACTCTTGAATCTAAGACAGAACTTTCAGTCGTTTATCAGCATTACAGAAGCATGAACTTTTCGCATGCTTTAGTCCGCATCACAATGACTTATAGCCACATCACTCCAGAGTTCTTTCTTTCAGGACAGACAAACAATCGATCATACATTTGCATTCCTTCTCGAACATTGCCAGGAGATAAACGCGCTTCTGTCCAACAAGACAGCAATATATTACTAAAGAAAGTTACTTGTCTACACTGTACATTATCATGAATATGTTCATACTCATTCAGCGGCATACTAAACTGAACGGTAAAACTGAAGTTAAATGCTACAAAAGTAGTGAAAGTTCTAAAAATAGTATTTCATAACCTTTCAAAAGTGTTTACTGTTTACATATCACTTGCCTGACACTAAGCCAGGCAACATGACACACAGAATGAAAAGCATGAAACTTATACTTTGTCAAGTGGATATAAACGTACTTGAGAAGATATCTAGTGATTTCAGGGTCAGTACCAAATTGCATAGAGAGCAAATAGCAAATTCTAGACATGGTAACTCTGCAAATTAATTCATAACAAAATTAAGGTGGATATACATCCATACACTGACCATTTATAAACGGTTTCTTAACCCTTTAATGCCGAGATGGTAGTAAATGGTATGGGAAATCCTATACCCTCCGGCATTAAAGGGTTAAATATGATCTACTGCCAGAAAAATATGTTAGCTCTATGCATCCATGGTGCATTTCGTGCACTGATAAAGAAATTTTTAATCTGGATTCATTGCAGCCCATGAATTCAAAGAAGCCTTCAGTCACTGCTCAGACGTCAATTTGTATTTCTTCTTGCAAGCAGGACAACTCAATGTCAATTAAAAATTATATCTAACTGCAGGCGAACAATTCAGAGCTAAAGATTCTCCCAAATTAATAAACAAGCCAATTTTTTTATTGTCAATCATGAAGGACTTGCTTCCGGCCAATCAACTGGTTTCTAATTAGGAACGTAGAATCAACTGACATTAAAATAGAACTGAAGCGCAACTAATTAATTACTGACAACGCCACTTTGCACTTTGTCAATCACAATTTTTTTATGGAAACTCAGAGCAACCACTCATTGGAATCAAGTATTACTAATTTCACAGCGATACCACAGACTATTAGGCTATAAATATTGCAATAATCACTGCAACACTGCTCATACTTTGGCAGTGCTAGTCCCAAGCCTGAAGACAAGAGGAGGGCGACACTAATCATCCTTGATAATATGACACAGTGTCGTTAAACAGTGTTCAACAAGCTTTGCAACACTGGCCAATGGAGACACCAATGGAGAGCAAACCATATCACTATATCACCAGCCTGATCAAAGGTTATTGCAGGTTTAAGTGGAACAATAATGGTCAGCATGCAAACCAGAGCAACAAGAGAGAGTGTACACGTTGAGTAAGAAGCTGAATTTAGTTCCAATCTAAATCAATCTGATTGTATGTGACAGTCAACCACTGAACTGTTAAAAAATTAATGCTATTTATGCAAAACAGATTAGAGGCAATATTTTGAACACAACATGACAGCGCTGCATTGTAAGCTCAACCAACCATACCATACCCAAACATCACAAACCGTCGAAGTGATATGCATCATGTCACTGATTATATCATATGCGTGATGTCCTGCATTCGCTCCCTGAGTCCCTATGCTACAGCAGATTATATACTGGGTCTCTGCTTTGGTGTGGTGGCGTCTCCTAGGTGCTGCTTCTGTACATTTGCAAGAGCTCTGTCACTGCTCTGGGTGTGCAAGGATGTTGTGCTCTACATTCCTCCACTCACTGTGTACTCCTCATTCCCCGAGCATATGAAGTGCTCTTACACCACAACACAGTGTTGTCTCTGTCATTGGATATAAAAGGCAGGCCTAAAAATGACCCACCTATTGGCAAGATGTGACAACTTGACCAGCATCTATAAACATACGGTAGCAGTCTTACAATGCCTTAACACCATAGTTCGAGGGTACGTATGGCACGTATTATATTCTTTGAAAGGTACGTACGTATTTTAACGTACCTTATTGAAGGGTACGTAAAAGGTACGGTACAACACTTAACCGTGGCACATGATATAAGTCATGGATTATTGATTATTCATGCCGTGTCATGGTGTAACATACTCATTTACAAGTATTAAAACCTTAAAATGTTATATAATCACAAAAATCACCTCAGGCCGTTCATGATAACGTAAATACGCTGGGGACGTCACTTTGTTTGCATGTGCCAATAAGTGAGTAATTTAATATCGGTGAAGCGTCAAAACACTGACATATAATAATACTCAGAAATAACATACGCGTATGGTACGCGTATTTTATTCTTTGAAAGGTACGCACGTATTATACGCGTACCTTATATAAGGTACGCGTACGCATCGAACTATGCTTAACACCAAAAGAACCAGAACTAAAAAATAAATCCTAACTAACAAGGACTAGTTATAATTTATTCAATGTTTTGTTCATTAAAATATGCATGCAGAGACTTTTCAAACAGTATTTTACAACAGCAGGTGTAAGTTATTCCAGACATGAACATCCGGTCCACTCCCAGTTGATAGTTGCATCAGCACAAGCATTCTTTCAAATCAAAAACACATACATGGCGGCTACGCTTGCACCTAAAAAGCACATCCATGAATGGTATGGTTTGGTTTATCCAACGTTTGACACCTCATCTCGCACTCTCCACATGCATCTCACTCTCCACATTCACAAAACACAGCAGAACAAAGGACAAATTATTCATGTAAAGAATCTCAATGATAATACAGCAATACCATGGCATCCGGCCGAAATTCCACGGAATCCTACGCCCACTCAAAGGAAACATGCCCGCCATTTTTCCACCACAGTCGGAGTTTGGTTAACCGAGCTGTGAATGCACCATTTAATTTAAAACAGCTAAGTGCGGTTTTCCCTTCCTGCAGCATTCCAATGCCTATAGTGAAAGTGCAATAAAAACAAACACTCCTTATTATCAGCCACTCGTTTGGCACCTCTTGCACACTCAGTAACACCACAGTCGAGGTTATACACCATCAGGTAGTAGGACAGGTTTCTAAGTAAGGGTTGCATACATGTTTTGGAGGGTCTCAAAGTTTCTTCAAGGGTTCTGAATCTATAGTAGTACTTCAGAAATAGATATTCACATGCAGATATATTCAGATGATTTCGGATGCAAATCTTCACTCATTGAGAAACTCATTACCAAGTCAATTAAGGTAGAGTCAAATAATTATTCTTAATTTACCAGCGAACTACCTGCAATTTCATCATCATTCACCTTCACTCACCATCATCGTCGTCATCATCATCATCGTCACCACTCATCATTGTCATCATAACCATCATCATCATTACTCACCACAACCACACTACCAACATCACCATTGTCTTGTATTCACGACAATTTCTATAGCATAAATTTCTATAGCATTGTCGACAGCGAGAGCTCTACTTCTACAGTAGGATGCTTAGCGCACACTCACAATAGTCAGCATTCAGCGTTAAAATAATAATAATAATAATCATATAATAATAATAATAATAATAATAATAATAATAATAATAATAATAATAATAATAATAATAATATTAACAATAATGATATGATATGCTCTCACACAGCACCATCATCATCACTACCACTACCACATTTATAATTCCTTTAGATCAATCATTCAAAATTGTCTTTAGTTTGTTATTAAATAAACAAGTTAGGATAGTGGATAGATTCAGAATACGCTTTCAATGGAAGACAAAGACATGATTAAAATGCGTTTAAAAATGCGCCAATTCGCAAACTTACGTCACAAACAAAATTGCCAGTAATTACCCATAATTTCCCAATATACCTTTGCTGAGAATTGCTGCTAAACCATCATATTACAAGGTTCGTTAATGAAGGGTAATAACTCCTATCAAATGCATCTATGAAGATCATGTCCTGTGATTCTGAAGGTTGAAGACATGACAAGAGCAATTCAGCAGACAAAGTTGCACCTGCTTCAATCAGATGGGCTTTCGTGTCGCTCGTAAAGGTGCTATAGAAATGTCCAAGTAGACGCACATGCAGAGATAATGCGATAGAAGAAGACGAAGAAGTCATTCTGCTCAGCACTCAATGCATTAGCTTATGCAGTAAAGAACAGCTGAAGAAGCCAGTCAGCTGAAGAAGCCAGTCAGCTGCAAATCATCGTGTTCCATGTAGGCTAAAAATGCTTTCCTAGCTCCATGCTTATCTCTTCTAACATGAGATTTCATGTTATTCACAGTCCATGTTTTCATGATAATCAACAGGTAACTGTGTGCAGTAGTAAAGATGAGACCTTTAGCGCATTCTTGGATTATTATTATTATTATTATCATTAAGGATTCATTATCATTATTATAATTTAGATTTCGAACGCACGCACGCACAGTCACACTGACATGCGAATCTAAGATGCGGATATACAGCCACCAAGACAGATATGCAAGTGCTTGAAAGCCAAAGCGAAATGGCAACTTCTGAGCCGCATTCTGAAAGAATGAAGCGAATTTGCACCATGAAGAGATAGAACTTGCAATCGTGAAGAGATAGAACTCGCAATCGTGAAGAGATAGAACTCGCAATCGTGAAGAGATAGAACTTGCAATCAATTCCAATCTCAGAGGCAGATGCAATACGGAATGCACGCAAGCCGATAACTTCAGAATGCATCATGTAGATGGGCTTTCGTGTGGCTCATAAAGGAGCTATAGAAATGTCCAAGTAGACGGCCATGGCGCAGCTTAGGGCTGTTAATATTGGCTTTTCTTCGCAACTGATTTTCGGTTTTAGAAATCCGATTTTAAACCGATAATCATTATTATCTTTTAAAGGGTTTATAGAAAATCCGATATTCACAGCCACCATTCTCTCTACGCAGTCCAAATCCACTTTATACCTTCAAAAGGCAGCCTAAAACTCACCTTTTTTTCTTCGCTTTGAAGCATTTGCTTATATATCTAGCCGCATCTTCTCCTGGCAGGTAACTTACCCACATGCCTCAGCTTCACATTTCGGAGTGATCATGTGCGGAAATTACGAACTCAAATAAAAAAAATAATAATAAAAAATTGCGAATACAATTACAAACTCAAAACCCACACCAAGAAATGAGTTAACACAACTTATCGATACGCATCAACAAAGTCCAAAGCAAGGAAAAAGTTCTTAAGTAAGCCAGACAGAAATATTTACTCTGCAGTGGAAGCCTCAGCGCAGCGGCTGCGCTCATCACGGCGTTACCACCACCACCACCACCGGCAAGTGGAAGAATAGCGGATCCACCGAGTTCTTTTATCCGCTTCAACCTCTTCTCTTCCAACTCCTTCTGGATCTTGTAAATCTTCTCCGCCAGAAGATGATAATACTCTTCCTGTAAGCCAACAATCAACAAACCATTTCAATTGTAAATAAATGCTTCCATACAATACAATAATAACCTAATTCATCTAATATACGACGTTTCATTTCATTATATAGATTTACATGTAGTGCCCCTTCAAGATTACTACTCAGGAGCGCTCCCGACAAAACCTCGTCTGAAAATGAGGCCTACTATTTTTAAGGCTGCGACAGACATAAACTTAGGCCTAAAAAAAAAATCCTGTGTTTCCGGTAACAGAGCTAAAAAAAATTGGGTAGGTAGGTCGGAAAATATTTTTATTTTGTAAAATATTTTTATGCAGTGACTATCCGAAAAAGTATACCCCACTAGTCTTTTTTGCACGCTGAAACAAAGTACGTGTTCTAAGCAAGTATAAACTGCCTATTTCCCGACTGTCTGCACCTAAAACTGCTCTAGAAACAGTCCTATTAATTTCATTTTGTTGACGTCTCTTATGTTATGTCAATACAAATGTTAAAAAAAAATTTTTTGGAAAAAAATTTAAATATTTTTTGGAAAAAAAATTTTTTTTTGAAAAATTTTTTTTTTTTAATAAAATTTTTTTACACAAATATTTGGGTCGCGACCGTAAAAATGGGTCGGTCGCGTTACCGGAAACACAACAATTTTTTTTTAACGCCTTATGCACGTATTCCTACTTCTGAACTCGATATATGGCTGTGTTTGGAATGCCTACATGTTTCAAACCTTTAATACGATTAACCAGCAATTTAGTATTGATGCCAGTGATGTGAAAATCTGGTCCTTTATAAATTATTGAAATTATGAAACTTGTACAACTCTGCAAATCTGAAACTTTATAAAACATACAAAGAAATTTCAGAAATTTCATATAAAAAATTGCTCATTTTATATTTTAATGTTCATTTTCCGTACCAGGAATTTACACTGCTTTAATTCTTATCTGCACAGCCTGTTAGGAGTTAATTAACTCTACCATAATTTTAAACAAATGGTTGACCTGATATAAAATTTAATATAATATTTGAATACATTATATTTCAATATAATATGATAAATTTAAATATAATTTTTCTATTTTAATAACTGCGATGATATAGTGCTGAACAACACGCTATTTAATTCTATTCATATTATAATTTACAACAACATACTTTATTTATGCATACTACAGAGAAAGCCTCCCTCATCTAGCAAAACATCAGGTAATAGGAAAATGCTCACTGCAAACCAGGTCATTCAGAAACACACAATGGGACGAGAGAACAATGAACTTTAAGCTTCAGAGGTCACCCATTACTATACCTAATGCACTGTTATTTAAAACAATAAATTATTGATGCGAGAAATAAAAGAACAATAGAAATGCATCAATGGTCTTGCAGCAGGTCAATCTACAATTACAATGGTGCTTGTCTCTGCAGCTAAATTACATACTGCAGGCTTTCCTACGATATACTGCCTGTTTTCGAAAATATGATGGTCTAATCGATAGAGTGCTTGGTCTGCAATTGAAAGGGTACGAGTTTGAGACTGTGCACGGTCATCCTAAAGATCTTTCTATGCATGAACTTCTGTCAGGCAGTGACATGCTTTTCATGATAATGCCCATGCACACTGTAAATTGGCTCCATACATGCTTGCACCTGCTGTTAAGAAATGCTCTATCACACTGCCCTCTTTAGTCGAGGTTAGGTTGAAAGTGCCACTCAGTAGTAACTGTGAAAGGAGAGCTATACAATACTTGTAATCAATGAATGAATGCTAAGCAAACCTGGGTAGGTTAATTATAATGTCTTGCCTGTTTAACCAAGCAGCATATACGTTGGTATCGGTATAATCTGGGAAGCAAATGCTAGTTAAACTCTGTGTCCTTGGCAGAAAATTTATGTATCAAAACGCTCTGTATTTACTGAAGAACTCATTTTTTTACGTATACGAGATCATTTTTCACAAATTTGGTTTAGGTTGAGCTTAAACTGGGTCTAAATAATGCAGAGGAATAAAAAAAATTAGCATTATTAATATATTATTAAGTACCGTAATGTTCATCTGCATGGCTAAAATATTTAGGTGTGACCAAGGCATAACTTTCTGAGAAGCAGATTTTTAAATATCGGCAATCCTCTCAAATTAATTTACCAGGAATGTCGTTTTCAGATGGTCACCTCTGCACTTGCAGCTTCAAAGCCAAAAAATGCAGTCAAACAAGTCCCAATAACATCAAGAAACCCCCGAAGCATGCTCAGGCCAGTAATTCTGATTTCGTCCCATTTCGCTGGGAAGCAAAATTTCGATAAGACCTGAGACGCATCTGTATCGAATATACAAGTGTTACTTTCTCTTATCGCCATCCTAAGACACCCTGCATTGCAATACAGCTCTGCAGCATACTTATTACTTATGCATACATGAATATACGAATGTATGGGCTGTATATGAATATTTATATGCGGTCTCTGCAGATTTCTCCGATTTACTGGAACACACAGTAATCAAAATGATATTAGACGGTGCATTTAAGGATCAGTGAATATAATGTTCTGCACATCAACCAGATAGGATTATATTTTATCAGCCGATCATTTTAATATCATCTCCCTAAATCCGCCTTTCCTGCAGAGAAGAAAGTTTCGTGAATTCGTACAACTGAAACCATTTTCTTCAGAGTTAATGAGCATCAGAAATCACACTGAACAAGTTAGAAAAACTGACCATCATGAAATTAATACCCATACGGAATAGTTAACATGTTGCTGGATAGAGAGCTTTTACTATCTAGTCTCTGCCTCTGCTGAAAAGTGCTACAATATCCTTAAAACAGAAAATGCTTTCTAGAGCTACTAACTGCTCATATATAAAACAATAAATGAGTTATGAACAAACTTCACCCCTAAACTTTCAAGATCAATTAAATAATATCCTGTACGCTTTGAACATGAAGCTCAACTTAGTCTGTATATACTATATACGTTACATGGGCCCAGGGTTAAAGTCTGACTGCAAATTTTAATGAAATCATTAACTAATGTAGACCAGTAACAAAGTGCTCTTAATAGCACATCAGCAAGCAGCTTCATGAAGATACACTTGTTTTGAACTGGGCATTACGATACGACACCACACAACCATACAAACAAGACTACATTACACTTTGTCTAACAGCAACTCGGCTGAATGACCATGTAGTCTGGCATTATAAAACTCTCATTATGCAGCAGAGACCTATAGTCATGCAACATCTAACAATACATGTAACAATAAAAGACAATTTGTTGGTTGACAACGCCAAACATAAAACGCATTCAGAGTTGACCAAACCGACCCGTAAACTAAACTAGACTACCAGCAGAAAGATGGATTCCACACCAGCAGAAAATAATGGAGTACATGATAGGCTGCCCAACACTCCAAATTTACAGGGCCACATGAATAAGTAACGACTGTTTTTGTGCGAGAACCGGCACGAAGTTGTTTTGTGGCGTAGGTCGTGTGGCCTGGGAGAAACCTTTATGACACCGTGTCACTGAATAGCTAGTAGGAACCGCATTCAATGCTTAACAACGAATATTCAAGTTGGGTATTTAAAATCGCACCACAATGACCATATTAACACTGCAACGTGTTTTGTGGACACGGATAAATTCACGGTGTTGCTAAAGAAGTGTTTATTGTGCCACGGATAAATTCACGGTGTTGCTAAAGAAGTGTTTATTGTGCGGCATCGTTGCCATGATCGTAAAATTCTAAGTATTAAACACGGCTGTATTCATCTGCATACAGATGCTAATATATTCTATTCCTTCACAACCCCGGGACAGAATGGCAAGTTACACCACCTTGCCTTGGGACACAGTGATCAGAAAGTATGGACCACAATGCTATCCTCTGTGGCTGTAGCAATACTGTGAAGCATGCCTAAATTTAAAAATTATGAATTAACTTTAGACTGCAATGCCATCCAAATACAACATAAAAAATAGTTAATCCTGGAAGTTGTATGGTAAGAAAAAATGTTGACTGAATGTTTATTTGACATCTCTCTATCAACCACATCCTTGAAGGGGTCAAGTTTTTTGGGTGAAAGGACTTACACCTTAAGTTTTTATTGAACAGAAATGCAGCAACCACCAAACACGACTTTCTGGTTTACAGATTCACAAGAACAATAAGCAGAAATCTGTCAGTATACCATTCAGGGATCAATGATCAAACACAGCCACTAGAAAGTTAACTAACATCATACACTTGTAAAATAAAGAGATCGGGTCAGCATGGGTGGAAGATTGCTAATATTTTTGGCTTTGACCTCCCTGCACGCATGGCTATAATCCCGACACGCATCATGTGAAGATGACAAATCATTGCTATTAAAGCTATATCTGGTTTTCCGACTGATGACATTCTATTGTTGGGTGATTTCTATTCCAGCGGACGACGGAAGAGCTCTGCGGCTCTTCAGACTGACCATAAGTTTATGTATTTATGTATGCATGCACACGTTATAGTGCCCCTTCAAGATGTCTATTCAGAGGCACTCCCGACTACAGCGCGGACACTGAATCGGATTTTCACGCTGAAGCTCATGAGCAATTGCTCAGGGTCCCTATGCGGCGGCTTGAGGTGGATTCGAATCCACAACCATCCGGCTCAAAGACACCGAACATACCCTTACACCACCCTACACCAAGTACATGCACCTAGAAGAAAATAAATAAAATTAATAAAAGAGAACTGAACAGACCCGACTGTTAGCCGTTTCATACATATCGCCTTCGACTTTGCGAGCGTACTGGACTAGGTTGTTGATTCGTTTGTCTTTCAGCGCCGATGGGTCAGGAGTCGGAAATATTGCTTGAACGCTGCAAACAGAATTCAGCCGAACACTTGAAGACAATTAAGAAATAAGCAGTTCGTTATACAACAAAGAAAAAATTGATTCACTACGAAAGTAGGATATAAAGCAACTTGTCATCAAGCAGGTGTGGTACCTTCTTTTCAGATTGGTCTTGGATAGCAGCTTTGCTCAAGGGCAGATAAGGCACTACTTGCATCGCTTATGTTCAGCCATGAACACGTGCCATTCCATTACTTGCCCCTAATAAAGAAGTCAGAGTGTTCCTTTCGAATAAGAACAAATTGATGAACTATGAAAATAGGAAATCAAGCAATGGTCATCTAACAGCTGTGGTGTCTTTCCAGATTGGTCTTGGATAGCATAATTTAATCTCACTCTTAAGTAGAATCCCACAGACTAGTTGGTCTACAACTGAACCCAACCTAAAACTAGTTATACATGTAGATGTTCAAATAATAAGCAAAGAAAATACTAGTTCTACACTAATATGCATGTTGTAGATAAGCATTTTTCAATTTCCGAACTGAGTATGCATATTTTCCTACAATCTCTGATATATTTGTATAATTTGGTAATAAACAGATACAGATCAAACTGTTCTAGTTAGCATTGCTATCCAAATATTCTCAATAACACTATCTGCAATGCATCTATCCATTTGCGCCCACACTTCAGTAGGTCAACAAGGTCAGCACAGTTCACATACAGACAAAGCAAACACCAATAATTATAAAAACCACTGGCAAAGAAGGTTTGCTAATTAGAGACACTCAATTGTGAGGGCAGTAATTGCCGACGGTTCCCCACCTACACAACCAATTTATAAGCTTCTATGTATGACTGGAGGCAGACCAGCACAATCAAAAAGCAATGTGTCATTACATTATAATCATCCGGAATAGGAACTGTGTATATATTATATATAGGAAGCTGTAATATCACGCAGTGCTTATGGCCAATTATCTTGAAAGCACGTACAGGCAAGTCTTCTCATAATAAATATTCTTTGAACATTTGTGCATGGCAGAGAAATATACATATAAAGGGCGTAGCTCGCAAAGCAAATTCACAGTTTATTCTTATAATTCACAGCTTTCAGAAATTATAGTCGTTAATAAAACTCTGTAAAATAAATCCAAAAACAGCAATAATGATGATATTAAACCCATGCCAACTAACAGAATTGGGGCATATTTATGACTCCTATGTTCTGCAGATATCAAACAGACCAGTTTAGCTTTCCATTGGCTCACAAATTATGCTGGCCCACCCTGCATAAATATTGTAACTGTAAAGTAAAAGCGTAATTCCTCTTAAGATGCTTCCCATACTGGGATAAGTACATAAATTATTTACTGCATATAAGCACTACATAAGATGAGCAGACAATATGTACATATGGTTAAGCCATGGAAATTCTCAGAGGAGGGTTACAGGTAAGTCACTGCCGATAATAATAATAATCACTAGATTTTTATTTCTCATAATAGATTGATATGGTAGAGATAATTCTAGGAGTCTAATGTCTCCACAGATAATCTTTTCACTGTCTCAAAACCACTTTCTTTTCTCTGGGGTTTCGCACTGGGAGCGCCTCTGATTGGTGTGCATTTCGAGATGCGCTATATAAACTTATATGCACCGTAAAACACTAACAAATCAGCAAGTAAGTAGACCTTAGACTGGAACCTTGGGCAGTTCTGCTCAGCCGCCAGCACGTCATGCCCCTCTCACCACCTGGAGTCAAACGTCTGTGCAGTCTGCTAAACTGATGTTGAGTCAGGCCATTGCTATTTGCTACTCCTTCAACCTAAGGATCTTGCAGCGCCTTTGTGGTGCCTCTAAGGACTGGCCATGATGATCGATGTGATCAATATATGATTGAATATCATTGAGCTCGAGTCCATGACTTTAGATGTCGAGTACACTCACCCACTGTGTGTCTGTGTGTTTGTGGGTGTGTGTATGTGTGTCTGTGTGTGTGTCTGTGTGTGTGTGCATGTGTGTGTCCGTGTCCGTGTGTGTCTGTGTGTGTGTGCTTGTGTGTGTGTGTGTGCGCGCGCATGTCTGTGTGTCTGTGTGCGCGCGTGTGTGTGTGCGCTTGTGTGCGCATGTGTGTCTGTGTGCATGTATGTGTGCGTGTATGTGTGTGTGTGTCTGTGTGCACGCATATGTGTGTGTGAGTGTGTGTGCGCGCGCATGTGTGTGTCTGTGTGTGCACACGTTCTGCCTCCTATTATATGAAGAGGCCGGCCACCCCCATGGAGTATCTGAACTCCTTCTATTGCATCGCCAAGCAAAGGGAAGGCGTTCTTTCATCACATGGGGTCATTCAGTCCGTTCATCTTAACCCTGAGATTATGCACATACACACAAAGCCTTTCACAGCTCTGCAAGTGCAATATAAATGCTTCGATAAACTACATTACAGAGGCATGCAATGAATGATTGGGGTACTTTACAACCTGTTACATTTACAATTAGGTACCTCACCCTATAGCTATATATATATATATACAGGCTCTTTAATAACACACTACTACATCGCTCAGAACGTGCTTCTAGCTAGACTAACTTAAGCTAACAGTAGCTTAATAGTATCAGTAGTTTAGCAGCAGTAGTTCAGTAGCAGTAGTTTAGCATAGGTAGCATCAGCTCAGTAGTGTACAGTAGCTTGGTAGCAGCATCGTTTAGGAGTAGTAGTTTAAAACTAGCTTTCTGTATAACACACAGCCACCAAAACATCTAAACAGAATTTTCGTTATAATAGTTATGTCAACAGATTGCCAACTATAACATGTTAGCAGATAGCCCCAATAATACATTAACAGATTGTCCATGATAATACATTAACAGATTGTCTGTCATTCATAATACATTAACAGATTGCCTGCTATAATATATTAACAGATTGCCTGCAATAATATATTAACATACTGTCCCTTTATTCAGCTAAGCTTCACTTCCTTAGCTTATTAATGTCAAGCACTGCCTACTTTATGCATGCATGCATGATTTGCAACTTTTCAAGCAATCGCATTAACAGCTGCCTGCCTGTTTATAAGATTCTCACATCTCTCACATGAATTTAACAACACCTTCTCGTCTCCATACAGTGACATTCAACTCTCACCATGCATGATGCATCATACTCAGCAAACCAAACACCTGCAATAAACAGGTGTAGCTTATACAGCCTAAGGAGCAAGAGGCGATAATCATCCCCCTCCCCCCCGCCCTCAACAACACGTAACCAAGGCAACAAACGTCACCAATGGCAACGCAATACTTGGACGTTCGCCTGGTGACGAGATCCAGACAGATGCAGACAGATAATTACGACAACACCTGTATTCATTGGGGTGAAAACCAACACAACTGAAACCCAGCCTCTATATACAAGACAGCATCTACATTCTACACAGGTACAGAATAGGGTTAACAAGCTGGGCAACTCGGCAAGAAATGCCAATACTCAAATCATCTTTCATTGGCATCTACTGAGATGCCCCTCCCCTATTATACCCCTCCCCCACTGACCCCCAGGCGGTGGAACGGAAGAAACGAGTACTGCTCTCAGGTGTACTACATCCTTTCTATGAAATGAATACTGATGACAGGCGAGAGGGAACTTTGCTAACGAGTTTATGGCTATTTCTTCATGAAAGGTAGGCTACACCATTCACCATTCAAGCAAATCACTCATCCGATTTACCGCCTGACGTATATATATATATACATATATATATATATATATATATACACACAATTATACATGTCTATATATATATATATATATATATATGTATCATCAGCAGATGACTAAGTAATTTACACGAGAGTATAAATATATAAATATATATATAAATATGTATATATCCCATCGGATGCATTTCTAGTGTTTGACCAAAGAAGATAAACAATTCATGTGAAAGAGAACATTCGTTGACATTTCATCACAGTAGTAGTCGTGATTAATTGCATGAATGCATGTAAGTGAAGATCTTACAATGCATTCCAACTGCTCACCTCCTATACTAGGACCCATATCTGTGAGCAAGTTAGTCTGAAATAACCGGAACTGTCGCCACTGGTGGGCTCCTGCAAACTGGCAGAACCCAGCCACTGAGAGTTGATATATAGTTGACACAACTGCAGAACCCTGACCCATATAGAATAGCCAAAACGAATGATGGCCACTGAGTGAACGTTTACCTACTGGCATTCCCATTTCTTAGCCTTTAAATTATGATGAATAAAATGCTCCTATACTTGCCAAATAACTTACGGGTTTTAGTAACCATCATACCACTATAGCACAATGCACTCTGCTATCCACGTTGACTTAATGGTTCCTTTCATCCACTCTGCTACGGTGCAGACAGGTTCCCTCTGTCTGCACCCTCTCTGCGGTGGTCCAAAAAAGCTGGAACGTGCTTCACTTGACTATTCAACACCTTCAAAACTGTTCTCAGTTTCACCATCTGTTGAAGACTGTGGGTTTTTTCGCTTGGCCTGGGCCGGGAGCACCTCTGAGTAGGGACCTTCAAGGTGCATTATATGAATCCTGATTGACTGATTGATTAACTGATTGATTGAAGTAACAGTGAATACCATAGGTAAGAGTTACCGAAATCAGAAGAAATAAGTAATTCACTATAAAGAAATGCAGTGCTGTATAATATACCAATAGCGGAAATAACTCCGCCACTGGTCACACACTCTGCCAGTGCCAGTCCCAAGCCTGGATAAAGGAGGAGGGCGTCGCTAATGGTCTTAGTTACCACACAGTGACGTTAAACTGCAAAATACATACATACATTAGGGGAAATGCCACAAATGCAGAATGCTTAATACATTACATTCAAACAACACATTTCTTATATGTAAATCAAAAGGATATTGTGACACATGCCAATCAAAGGCCGCTTTAAAAACAAACACAAAATGAAATATCTCAGACTTCATTCAACTTGCATATAAAACACACTGACATAAAAACAGTAACAAAGACATTAATGGTCTAAAGTTAGATTCAAAACCTTGCACCTGGCCACAAAAAATTACCGCATTCATGTCTCATAATACTCTCACTTATTCATAAAAGTTTTAATCAACATATTTAATATCTAATCACAAAATATTTTTTACAATCCCCTTCAGCTTTGTGGGTGTATGTGGTGTTCAATTTTCACCATGTACACGCTACAGGACACCCCTTAGAACATTGGCCACAGTGCCATGAACTACAATCTAAAAAGTCAGTAGCCTGGATTCTAAAATGAGCTCAACAGCCTTGTTATAACACAGTCTCAATAGCCTATATATCATCTTGGCACTGCCTCTGTTAATGACCTCCAAATACCTCAAAAGACAGAATAGTAACCACATTCAGGCATATTAAAAGTCACATTGCTACACTGATTTTGAGTTGCCTCTACCAAATAGACCTGTTTCATAGTCCCAGCAATGTTAAGTTTATATTGTCTAGAATAAAAGCTCTAGATCCATGGTATTCTTGGTCTGTATTTGCCTCCAAGCATATCAACAACATTCAGACAACACACGATCAAAACACAATTGGTTTTCATGCTACTTTGGAGCATTAAGAAAATTTTATGCTTGATAAGTTTAATCGTGTAAGAACAAAAGTAAATCAGACAAATGTCCAGCTCTTGGCAATTTCGTCTGGCAGTGCACTAATTGCTTTGTTTTATGTTTACTAGGAAGTCCTCACTAAAGAATCACGACTCGTAAACTTCATTGTTTCATTCCATATCCAGTCCAACAGGAGATGAATTATCTCGACATGGCTGCACGGCTCCGTGATATATAAAGGCGCTATATAAATGTTCATATACATACATACATACATACATACATACATACATACATGCATGCATGCATGCATACATGCATGCATACATACATACATACATACATACATACATACATACATACATACATACATACATACATAATTAATTCAGTAGACATCCTGCATCCACCAAGAGGACCCAGACATCGAAACAAAACGCTGTGCAGCACAAAGATTGTGGGGAGCGGTGGTGTAGTCGTTGCCTTGGAGCCGGAAGGTTCGAGGTTCGAATCCACCTCGCCGCGTAAGGACCTTGGGCAAGTCCTTCACTCGCGATTGCTCAGCGCTTCGGCGTGAAACTCCGATGCAGTGTCTGCTCTGCATTTGGGAGCGCCTCTGAGTAGAGAGAGAGCTTGAAGGGGCGCTATAACAAGTGCACATACAAACAAACAAAGCATCAGATGAAAAGCATGGCATCCATTGATGACAACGCATCTGCAACTACAGGACCATCATCAACTGTGCACTTGTGGGGCGCGGTGGTGTAGTGGGTATGTTCGCTGCCATGCAGTCGGAGGGTTGCAGGTTCGAATCCACCTCAAGTCGCTAACGTAGGGACCTTGGGCAAGTCCTTCACTTGCAACTGCTCAGCGCTTCGGCGTGAATCTCTGATGCAGTGTCCGCGCTGCAGTCGGGAGCGCCTCTGAGTAGAGAGGTTCATTGAAGGGGCGCTATAACAGGTGCACATTCAGACAAACTTGTAGCGAAGGAAAAAGCAGTTCACTATATGATTGCATTATGTAACAGCGCATGCACGAAAGTCCTTCCCCCTTCCCCCCCCCCCCCCGAAAGACCCCCTCTAATTTCTAATTTCTTTCACTAGGCGAATGAGTGGGCAGCAACGTTTGGAACTTCTGCTTTGTTTGGTGCGTGAAAAATAACACCTCAATTAGACTTTAGAAGCTAAATGGCCAGAACTGCATGAACAGAAATTGACCATGGACATGTCATAGTTGCATTAGAGTCTCAATCTCTCTCTCCAGATAATCTCTGTGCAATTTCCAAGGAGCGCCCACGTGATACCCATTGATTTCTTGACGACTTGATGATGCACGTCTGCGTATAAAAAGCCGGCCATAAAGTCCATCGTACAGGCCATAAGAAGCAGCACATTATATTGGAACAAAACAAACCTATATTATCTCTAATGTCTTCTCCGCGCAGTTGCTAATGACCACAAACATGATCCGCATTGACCAATATTACAAACTCTCCAGAGAATCATGGCACGCATCCACTATGTGCGCACTAATGTGGCTACGGCGGCCACTAGAAGATGCTATATATTATGCAGACAACTAGACATCTAGTATCAAGTGCTAACTCCCTGAGTTCCTGCGCTCTTCGTTTTCGAGGATGAAGGATACAATCCGGTCTGTTGGCTTCGATTTATCAATTGCGATATATTTACAATCACAATCCTGTTTGCAAGCCTGCTTCTTATATCCTATCAAGTAGTTTACAATACTTCCTGTTAATCTGGCCATCTCGGCTGGTGGGTCTGCCCAACGCACATCACGGTAAAACAAACATCTTCCAATTTATTTAGATCACAATACAACACATTACAATACAATGCAAACGCACATTCCCTATAGACCTGCAGTCCAACCAATGCTGGAACTTGCTAAATTTAAATTTGAAATAGTAACTCTCACAAAATATGTGCATTACCAGAGGATACTTAGGTAATGGGCATGCCTGCACTCTGCTGTGCTTGGAGGAAACACTGACGAACACATGCGGTTGAAAAAATTACACAGGCCGATGTAATTTCTGCTTTATGAGACAAAACCAACGAAGTAAGAAACAAGAAATTACCCAGATGCATCATACACATCTTCCCCCAATCAGGGATGATTTGGGGGAAGATGTGCATGATACATCTGAGGTCATTCAGGCCATCCTAGAGGTGTGACCATTACGGTGCCTGCGCTAATTCGAAAATGGCATGTACAAAATAATAAACACCTTCTTGTCTATTGCTAGGTGTCACAAACACTTCCCCATGCCAACTTCCACAACAACTTCCTTTAACACTTTAAGGGCGAGCGTGTACTAAACACATGGAAAAGTAATCCCATCTCATTGTTAATGGGTTAAAAGATACAGAAAGCTGCAGGAAAAAGTCCCAAAAAATCACCAATCCCCAAGAATATACCTGGCTAGCAATCTTCAAAGCCTTAATCTATATTATAAGATGGAGTGGGGGGGGGTGAATGGATGGGGAGTGGGTGGTTGGGGGTTGGGGTGGGGAGGAAATTTCCCGGGCAACGCCGGGTAATTCAGCTAGTCAGTTATACACAAAACTGTTCAGCTTACAATATTAACGAGTCTAAAGAAAAGTTATCAACAAATTGACAAAAATTAATGCCTACAGGTATCCATAATTTAGGAGATACAGCTAGCACATTAAGCCCTGGCAGCAGAAGCACAGACTTTGTGAACAGTGCTCTATAATCCACTGATAGGTCATAGGTTATTCACAGTCAAATCAGTTCCAAACATGTTGAAAATGGGAAGTAAGCACTTCACACCAATACTACATTCACACATAAACATGAAAACCTTTCACATACTATAATAGGTTGACACCAAGGTTCTTTGAATACACATTAAATTAAGTGTGTGGATTGATCTTGGGTTGACACTCGTCGTGCCCATCCTCATTGCTGCGGATGGGGGGGGGGGGGCGGAGGGGGGGGTTGACACTGCACTCAGTGAACCTGGACCACAGTTGCACCCACGGTGGGCGATTCTATTGTTGACAATTATTTAGTTCTCTATATATAGTCAGTTTAATATGAATGGCTGCAGTAGGCTATAGATCAATCTTTGACTATTCCATTAGCAAAGGAAATCTCCGCCATCCGTGTTTGAATGGCGAATTCGTGTAACTATCCACATATACATCAGTCATACACTCCCAACAGAAATTCATCTAGCATAAATGTTTTTAGATCTCCCAATGGTATCAAGCACAGACAAAACAACAGCAGACAAACAATAAAACCAGACAACAACAATGCTGACCTCCATTGTCTTTACTGTTTAAGATATAGTTAACTAGGCAAGCTCTTCAAATTTTACCACTTGCTTTGTTTTCATGTAACCATGTCAGCAGGACAATGTCCCCTAAAGCTTTCTCTGCCTTATATCGTTTATTTGTAATAATAATAAATTAATAATAATAAGACGATTTATATAGCGCCGTAGCTCAGCCGAGGCCGAAGGAAAGGGCGCTGTACACAGGATAACAGGTTAGCCTACTGTATCTGCTATGCAAGTTGTGAGATGCTGAAAGCAATTAAATTTCTGGTTATGTTTGGTTATTGCAGTTACGACAAAGTCTTTCACAAGTATTCACTTAAGAACACAGCTGCAGCAACAGCCAGCAGTACTTCGTTAAGGTCTTATATTTAACACGTTGGCCGCTGATTTGCTGTGTTAAATGACTCAATTTGGGACGTGTTAACATGTACATCGTGGCCAACATGTTAAACATGTCTCACAGCACAACATAGGAGACACATGATCACGGCAGTACCTGTACCAGTGGATGAATCTCAAATCTTAAGAAGAGCTGAACATTGGCCCAGGTGTCACAGAACATGCACATACTTATTTACCAGGAAAGCCTCATATATGAAAACAAAGCCTTGAAGCCACAAAACAGCAACACGACAGACTTAACAGATTGACGGCTTCACAGTGATTAGGAGAAATCCTCAGATGAGATGGGATGAACCAAACTGAATTCTTACCTGTCAGATACATCACATCCCCCCTGTATACCTATTCTCATGCAACCTAATCCTCTTCTATTTCTTCATCAACTCAATGCTTTTCGACATCTCAAAGCATCTTTTTATTCTAAGTCAGTATACAATAAGTAGGCAAAATACGAGACAAATACTTACAACAGTCATACATACAAACTTGTATGTAGTGGTAGAAAAGAACAATGGTATACAACAGTACAATGGTACAACAGTACAGCAACCTATTGTTCGCAGAAAAAAACCAAAAATAAAACTGAAGCACAGGGTTATAAACATTTTCAGAAAGACTGATCATAAACAGAACTATCTAAAGAGCTATGGTCTGAAGCACAAGAACATTACTCATACATGTCTAACATTGGAAACAGGTAGGGAATTGGGACAAGTTTAAAACCAGTATCATCCCAATTTTCATATCTGTACAGTGAATGAATTATGAAGGATTTCCAATGTGTATAGTGTGAAAGTACAATAATTCAAGGTCAAGCAAGTGCAGTGCCATTTTCTCCTGAGCTGCCACCGAATATCTCTTCCAATTCTTAAACTGTGAGAAATTTTTCCACTTTTATACCATAAAAATTCTTTCCCTACTCTCACTGCACCAAATTCTAAACTCTCATTGCATTGACAAATTCAAGAAAGTTTATTCATGGGGCAAGATAAAGTATAGAACAATCATTTAGGAACCATCAATTGGTCTCTTAAGACTTTTACCACACTTCTTTGCCATAGCCCCATTTCCCTTTAAGTTCCCCTTTACTATTATTATTCTAGCAGTTACCCCACCCCACCCCATTCCAGCAGCTTTCCCCAACTATTCCTGCAGCAACTCATGCCAAAAGCATTCTGCTAAGCCGAGTCATCTGGGTGGATCTAATCAAACAGATGGAGAATATCCATTTTCACAGACAGTACTACCTTCCACCACCAATTCCATCAGAAACTTAAGAACTGTTGAAACAGATCTCGTGGTTTATACACACTACACAGTATTATACAGGCAGCTGCAGTTCTCAGCTCTAACCTGGTGATGCCCACTATAGACTGAGAACATGTAAAGAACTCTGCAAACGTGATCATTATGAGCAAACTTCATCACAGGAAGATGACTTACAGCCACAGCAAAAGCTCAATTTATATAGCACCACATCAATGAACTGCTGTCAGCAACCTCATCTCAGAAACATGGCACAACTGCATATGCACGCACGCGCACACTAACCAAACTACAGTTATGCAACAGGAAAGACTATACTAACTTACATACTTGATACTGCCACAGCATACTGGTGCAGATATAATCCCATATTAAATACCAAAGACTGAATGGACCAGCATGATCATACGATTCCTATATATGCTTTACTATGCACTGTGTAAACTACTCCCATCTATCTATAGAAGGAACCTCAAATGTATGTGTTTTTCCTGCTTGCTTGAACTGTTACTACCAAACTAGCTCAAAGGCATAGATTCCAGACAGAGGTCTAAGGAGGAACCATAAACAATTATAGGGTCTACGTAACACACACACACACACACACACACACACACACACACACACACACACACACACACACACACACACACACACAGGTAACCACTCAACAAGCTTCTCAAGCTAACAGTCTGCATGTTGAAGAGACTGAATAGAAACAGGTGACTGCAGCTCATAATGCAAAGCTGAAGATCTATGTTAATCATAGTTGTTTAAAACGTTTTTTTCGTTTTTTATTCGCTCCCAAAAAACGTCTGCTCATTAAGAATCACAAAATTGGTTTTTTTTCGTTTTTATTTTTTCCATCGTTTTATTTCGTTTTTTATTTTTTAAATAACGCTATTTATTATTTTCATTAATTTTATTTTTCCTGATATTTCTTACGTTTTCAGCCCAATCTCAGGGTTTCAGATAACTGATGTCATTATTTGATTGTTTAATGCCATCACTTAAGAGATACATGTAGAAAATAAACAAGGGTTTTATGTATAAAATGCAGTTTAAGATGTACAAAGTCAAATTATTTTCCGTTTCCGTTTTTTGTCGTTTTTTTATTTTTTCGAATAAAACGACGTTTTTTTCCGTTTTTATTTTGTTTCCGTCGTTTTTTACATCTATGATGTTAATTATGTTCTGGTCAATAAAATTAGAACTCAGGTCACAACCTGCTATTGAATAAAACAGAGAACTCTGTGGAAGCATGTGACAAAATTATATGATCTCCAAGGTTCTGCATGATCTGCATCCTTAATATACATTGTAGGCTATTGATGTAGTAGACTGCTATCATATAGTGTCCTCGTTCATTCCCTGTGGCTGCTCCTATTACCTGGAATGGTCACCCTGTTACACTGCCTATGGCCCAGGGGTCACTCCACTCTGCTCATTAAGAATCACAAAATTGTCTTATTTCATAGCTGTGGTTGGGCTGGAAGCACTTCTGAGTAGCCTACCTTGAAGAAATGCTATATAAAATTTCCTAAATAGATAAATAAATACCTCATTATAACCAAGCAACTGAGCATTTGCGAGTGAAGGACTTGCTCAAAATCCCTAAACATCAACCATTTCCAGGAAGGCTCAAACCTGCACCCTTCCCATTACAAGGCGAGGCTATAAACCAGTTGGCAGAGGTGTTCAACCATATAAAAATGCACATGCACCTCATCAATCTCATACACTTCACAAGTCGGCCGTCTTGTTTAACCCACACCGACATTTGCAAAACCTTACAGCAGATGACATCAGCATACAAAGATGTCGCAACCAGAGTGCGTATACCAGCATTATTGCATCTGCCACAGAATCCTCTTTCTTCACTATTGCATTTCTTCATTTTCCTACAAGGTTTCACTCGAGTTCAAAATGAGAACGAAATTCGGATGGTCGTCCAACCATGCTAAGCCCAACCACAACATGCCTCTGAGTAGGTTTCTTTAAGAGGCGCTACATAAATTCTCGAAATGAATGAATGAACACGTCAATTTCACCTCATCTGCCTTAATCTTGTTAAAATTCAATTACAAAGTCCGGAACTCTGATGCCTTTCCTGCTAAGCATGCAACCTTAACGGCATTAAACCGATCACCAGAACACACATGTGCCTGCAGCAGCATCCTCTCTGCTATACCTGCACAGTGTGCCACCTTTGCTACAGTCAAGACTTGATACACGCATACATTCATATGGCTTCTATCTTTATACCCCAACACAATAGTTTTCCTATAGTGTGCTGGCACTGCCCTGAAACCGCTGATGCACTGTCTTGTTAAACTACCCATGGTGCCTGCAATCCATAGTATTACACAATAGCTGTAACAGTCAGCACTGCATGAGGATCCAGTATCCCTCATAGGTCTAATCAGTCCACATCCATGCCAATAATTATAGGCTGGTGCACATGTAAGGGACTGATCACGATGATGATCATAAATAGCGAGCACCTGATTTTCACACACACACACACACACACACGACACACACACACACACACACTAATTCCTAAGACTGTTATTGAGTTGTTCTAATAGTGCATTGGTGGCATTTATTCACAATTGCTTGGAGTCATCAATACTCTATTTTATGATCTGTGCACTTCGGAACTATGGAAAGAGGCGATGTCAAATACAGTTGTATAGCATTGTATGTAAATATACCCTATAGTGTGTATTTCAGAACAATTAATATCATCATCAACAACCGTGGGCTCAATGCCCGTAGGTGTCCGACGCCTTCTTCACAATGTTTCTCCACCTGAGTCTGTCCTGGGCCACGTGCCCCAGGTGCTGTAGGTCTTCTCCACACCAATCTACAATGTCATCAGTCCATTCTCGATGCGGCCTTCCTCTTTTGTTGTTGCCCTCCATTATTCCAAACATGAGAGTCTTAATCTTTCTATCATCTTTCATTCTGCAGATATGTCCGAACAATTTCAGTTTTCGTTGGATGATCTTCTGCATCAGATTCTCAGTCATATCCACCCTCTTGTATACTTCGTCATTGTTGATCTTCTGTGTCCATCCTATCCTCAAGATTTTCCTGTAACATTTTCTCTCAAATGCTAACACTCTTCTTTGTGACTCTTTCGTTAGTACCCATGTCTCACAAGCATACAACATGCTGCTGAAAACACAAGTCTTTAATACCTCCAACTTTACAATTAATAGGCTAAAGTTTAAGTACATGTATGTCTACATGTATGTCTACAAGTGCTATCTAAAATGAATGACACAGATGTAATTCACTAGCACTATATCATTCTATGTCCCATTCTATATAAATATACATAACATAAAATTATATTATGTATATATATATATATATAATATATATATATAATATGTATACATGTATATCACCTTAAACCATGGTCATCTGACAGATGGAAAAAAGTTCTCCTAAGTACGTAATTCGTGATAATGGCATGCAAAGCTCATAGGAAAATGCTTCTGCCCATGTCTGATATAATAATGAAGAAAGCCAAGAAAAAAACCATTGGTGTATTGAAGCAAGCAGCAATTCTATGTCCCACATTTGCCGCATTAGGTTATCAACATCCGCATGTCCGCTGGGTTTCAGCCAGCCGCTTTCTTGTCTTCGGCCGCATTTCCGCGGGATTTAATCATGCTTTTATCTGTCCAAACATGCGGCAATACTGCTTTCGCAGACCGGTAAACATTGCATTTTCGCTGGCAGCCAAATCGGCATTTTTCAGATGCTCAACGTTTTAACCTTATTTATAATGTCAGTGATCTAGTTCACTGAAATGATTTCGTGAAAGTAGAGTGGACCTAAAAGGGCATGCATAGCATACATACCCAGTATCTATTGGCACATACTATGCTATACAAAGTATACACACATATCTATACATGTATCTCACATTTCAAGCCACCGTTATATCCAAAGACACCAACATGATCATCATTAACGCAATAGCCACTGTCATCATCATCATCATGTCAAGTTGTCAAGATAATCATCACCCAAAACTTCACTCGGTCATCAACATAGTCACCATCATTATCATCATAGCCACATCATCAGCAGCAGTAGCAGCACTCCCTGTTGCAAATGATCCGCAGTACAAAAACGCACACTCAAAGCCATCTGCAAATGAATTGCAACAAAGCAGGCAATGCAAGCGTACACTGCCGTGCAGGTGAAGCCGTAACTACTTTCGCGCAGAGTGGATTGTACGGACGTGGCGCCCATAAATCTCAAAGCACTCTTCAACAGAAAATGATGATTCCGCTTGACTCGTCAACCTCCGCTCGAAAGTTCGAATCCGTGTGCATTGCATACCGTGAAACCAACAATTCATTATTTCACTTTTTTATTCAGTAAGACTAGGAGAGCTCTCTTAATGTTTTTCTAATGTTGCTTTCTGAGCGCTTCTGAAGAAAAGTCTTTCCAACACAGGATTATGACAACCATATACTGATGACTTAGGATAGATAACAGGGACTCAGAGGCAAATACAATCACTTGAAAACTCTTCTTAATCGCCAGAGCTGGGCTTGGGAGCGCCTCTGAGTAGGTGTCCTGAAGGGTGCAATACAAGTGTTTTGAATGAATAAATGAATAAGCAAATTAGTATTGACTTAGGACTTCTGAGGACAATCTCAAAGAGAGGGAAATGTGAGAAAATTCTAATCACTCAAATTGCTTTTAAAATAAAATACATTTATATGCCATTATTTTGATATATTACACTCTGTCATGTAAAGGCTTTGACCCACTCTCAATTGAAAGCATGACTCACACAACAAGTTGCTAGCTAATTATGCTGCACTAAAAATATAACCAATTACATAGTACAGTCACCTCTATAGCCCTCCGCCCACACACAATATAAATGTATAAAATATATTAACAACTAATAATTAACATTAAATTTTAATAATTAATTCATCATCAATTCCTACTGGCAGCCATTGATATCAATTGGTACAATTGAATAAGCATTATTCTCAGTCATTTGTCAAGCCTTTATAATACTCTGTTACTTTGATAAATGACAACAATAAAAAAAACGGCACAAGCGCTGCTGCTAGCGATAGTCACACTCTACATATTACGCTGATACTTAATCTAGCATCCATTCACAAAACATATACGCTAGCTCAAGTGGCTGAAAATTCCTTGCAAACAAAAAGTTCATAAGTAAGTAGACTGCTCAGAAGTTAAGTTCTGGAAAAGAATACAGAAGTTGCTGGCTGCCACCCACATGTATAGAGTCCAAGCAAAGGATTTTATTCAAGCGCACCAGTGACTGAGCTGTCGGACATTTCTACGGTCAAAATCCACCATTGCAATGAACATGAATCACACTCGCTGTAGTTGGGAGCACCTCTGAGTGAAAATCTTGAAGGCACGCTATATTACAAGTGCTCATACATTCATACATATATACTAACTTTCAGTGGTCAGAGAGAAGACTTGCACTATTCCTGGACAACAACTGGTGTATGCTGGCAACAATCTGGATATTTCCTGCGAGGGAATCTTGAATGCACAGCCAAATTTTATCAACACCTGAAAACAACTCCCTTTTATAAAGACATGACTCATCAGCCTAAACAGCGGAAAATGGGCTATATAATTAACTAAGCAAAAGAATGAAGCGTTCAGATATTAACGATGTAAAACAATTTTATTAAACTCAAAACTGTCCTTCTTGACGTGCTAAAGTCGGGAGCGCTTCTGAGTAGTCCCCTTGAAGAAGCGCTATATGAATTCCTGAATGAATGAATGAATGAATGAAAGAATGAATGAATATAAGTCACAGTGCACAAATACAAATTAAAATCTTGAAGACAAGATCGACCACAAGTTTTTCTTCTAAAATAACTAGCAACATGTGTGTGAACAGCCGAAATGTGCTAACGATAATCTGTGTTTTTTTCTTGTCACAATTTATGCTGGATCATCACTTATGCAGTAGATGTCGCCACCCACAACAAACGCTAACATCTGACAAGAACAATCTGAAGATGTCTCCACCAGCAGCATTCAACTGTGTATGATGACGTGACTATATTTACATGATCATGTTAAACAAAGAAAACAGATGCTTAATAAGAATGGACTGGTCGAGCAACAATGCCTGTCTTCAGTAATTCTTCCACCGTCCATTATTCTCCATGGACAGGAGACGAGGCATTCAGTGTACATGAGGAAAATAAAGGATCAGGCAGGGAGTACAGTAGATGGCTTGTGACAGCACATTCACTCTGAATGGCAGGAACAAAATCTAATGTGAAATCACAGTAAGACATCTCTAGGCCGCAGCGTTGTGTGAACTGCATTCATACAAGATCTAAGGCATATAGTCATGTTAATTGTATCAACATACCGTAGATGTAGGCCACAGAATCACATTAATTGTATTCAGACAACATAGATCTAGGCCACAAAATCATGTTAATTGCATTCACACCACAAATATCAGGCAACTGAAACATGTGAATTTTATTCACGCCACATGGGTCTAGGCCACAGAATCACATTAATAGTATTTACAGCACATGAATCTGCCCCACAGAATTGTGTTAATTGTATTGTATTGTATTGTATTTAAACATTTATAAAGCGCCTCTAGTAGGGTGAACCGTTCAGAGGCGCTCCCAGTGCGCAAGGCCCAGCGAGAAGAAACAGGTTTTGAGAAGAGACAAAGCAGAAGAGAGACTACCAGAAAGAAGTGTAGAGCGAACAGAAGGAGAAAGAGCATTCCAAAGAGAAGGACCAATTGAGACAAATGATCGAGACTGAGCCATAGTAGTTCTAGACCGAGGAACCAAGAGGTCAAATCTGTTGGATGAACGAAGTGGACGATGGGAGGAAGCCGAGTGAGGACGAAGTAAAACATTAGTCAGATATTTTGGGGCAAGACCCCGTTGAGCCTTTAAGATCAGAGTGAGGATCTTGAATTGTGTGCGAGCACGGAGAGGAAGCCAGTGAAGTTCATGAAACATAAAGGTAGAGATGTGAGAGTACTTGGGAAGGCGGGCAATCAATCTAGCAGCTGAGTTGAGAACAGACTGAATAGGTATTCACAGTTCACATCATGTAGATCCAGGATACGGAAGCATGTTAATTGTATTCAAAACACATAGATCTACCCAACAGAATCATGTTAATAATTGTATTCAAAACACATAGATCTACCCAACTGAATCATGTTAATTGTATTCAAAACACATAAATCTACCAAACAGAATCATGTTAATTGTATTCACAGTTCACATCATGTTAATTGCATTCACACCAAACAGGACACATGTAGGATAGAGGACACGGAATCATGTTAATTGTATCAGCACAACATAGAACCAGTCACACATTCCTCTAGGCCACAGAACCATCTTCAATTCTCAAACAACACAACACAGAGCCAGACCAGAACACAAGATCAATGTGGAACAAAAGACGCCACATTTTGCGGCTAATAAGAATTCCAAGTCTTTCGTCAGGACTGTCAGACGAATGTCTGTGAATGCAAAACGAGACAAAACCTAACGCAGCGCTGGCAACGTTATTCCACTGGATGGCGGCCATAGTTGCTGATGCAATGATGCAATGTTCGGTCGAACTAAGCCGAGATGGTCAGCATGCATAAGCGCAGTCATGACTACGCTCGATAAAAACACACTCTGCAATAATGGAATAGAAAGGGTGGACCCAAGGGTGGACCCAAGGGTGGACCCAAGGGTGGACCCAAGGGTGGACCCAAGGGTGGACCCAAGGGTGGACCGCATAGAGACTGACAAAGAAGTGGAGGTGGCAACGTGTACAAGAAAGGCTTTGACTAACATGAGGCTCTTTAGGATGTCTCTATAGAAATGGACCAGAAAAATGTTCCATTTAATTACATTATTTTGCAAGATGAATTACACATGTAGCAATACTAGGGATGTTAATACCGGTTTTTTCTTAAAACCGGTTTTCGGTTTTTCAAAACCGGTTTTAAACCGGTTACCGGTTTTTAATTGTCTCTCGGAAATGTTATATAATTCAAATTAAGCTATGTAGATTATTACGTAACGCAGCTTACGCAAGGTATGTATTGTACACGCAATCCAGCATTAGGCCTAACGACGATATCTTTATTTTCTAATTAGACTCTATTAGAGATTCATAATTTGCACTGTAAGTTTCTATTAAATCTTCATCATACAACTTAAATTGTATTGTATAATTTGTACTAGATTGTAAATGAAAGATATTCGTTATAACCTCGTGTCTTCAGTCTTTACAAAACAAAACGGAACTAAGCGATTCACACTTAGCCATCTAAATATATTACGGTACTTACACCAACGGCCGAAACAAAACAAAAAAAAGCGATTTCCAACCAAGTCTTTGCTGCCTATAAACAAACCATAGATTAGCTAAATTTTCATACAATAAAACCGTAGGTAGGTTAGGGCTGGTTGCATCTCGGTTCGCTGATGCCGACATCCAGTTGGAGAACAGAACGCACGAAGTTGGTCTACTCACTCTACCGTTCATACTTCATATACCAGTAATACCATGTCAGTTAGCACTGACTTAGCAGGAATTCTTGTTTGGTTATTACACACGGCGGTTGCGTATCGAAGATAAGCGGAGTTCATAGGCCTATTAAATGTGCTTAGACCTTATTGGGTTCGATCAGCAGTCAATTAAGGGCCGGTTGTTCGTTGATAACTCGGCATCCGATGGGAGAACAGACAGAAGACGATTATAAATTATAATATACGCTCATCTAAATATAGATATCGAATTATCGATGCGTTCATCGGACAGGCTGCTGGCCATATTGGATGAGATTTGGAAAACAAGCCTACGCTAAATCAATATTTCTGGCATTTCTAGTAATTTTCACTGCGAGTCTGCGATATTATAAAAAAATAAATAAATACGAATACCGGTTGGTCAATTATGAAAACCGGTTTTCGGATTCAGAACCGAAAACCGGATTTCCGGTTTTCGTTTAACATCCCTAAGCAATACCATGTATGAAATTTAATGAACCTAAAGAGCCAGCAAGTACTGGCAGATGAATTTATGCAAGAGGAGAATATGAATTTACGCAAGAGGAGAAAATGACGCAAGACTGGAAGATGAATTATACGCACGAAGACGCTAAAGCTCGCTGTTTCTCTTTGGCTTTCGAGCGCTTGAATATAAATCAAACGGTATCTTCTCCTGATGGCCAAGATTTACATTCTGGTATGACCGCACTCAAATTAAAAAATTAATTAATTAATTGATTGATTAGTTAAGAATAATGAAAGGGACATCCTCGTGTTTGATACTGAATGCAACGAACTGGACTAGAGATGTACATTACAGGATGAATAGCGGAGGATGAATGACAACTCGTAGGAATATTTAATCGTGTTCGATATGGAATAGAAAATATGTCTAAAAAGATGCAATGCAGGATGAATTAATTGCATATAAGGTTACCTTAGAGCAGTGGTTCCCAACCTTTTTTGACCTTAGGGCCACTTTTTCTAAGTTGGAGGACACGAGGGCCACTTTTTCTTAGTTAAAGAACATTAGGGGCCACAATGTTAAAATTTAATTAGCCAAAAGCATAGAAAATTGCTATAATTGATTCAAAATAGAATTTTTGATGTTATTTTTAGACATCAAAATAAAATAATTTGCAATATAAAATAATTATGGGTTCTATCCTGTAAAAATTGTCAATTTCTTCATATATTTTTGTTAATTCTTTGAGAGGTGAGGGCCACTTTGAGGTCTGGCGGGCCATTTTTTTAGGCTTGGCGGGCCACTTTTGGCCCGCGGGCCACGGGTTGGGAACCGCTGCCTTAGAGGAAGAAGAAGAACAGGAACAGTAGTAGAAGGATGAGGAGGAAGAATGAGTATAATATTATAAGGAAGAAAAGCATCAGTGTCCATTTTGACAGTCTCGAGAAGCATTCGTGGGTATGAAAAGCTAATATATTTAACGTCATTTCTTAGTCTCCGCATATGAGTGCAGACTGGCATCCTCTCCCTCGCCGTCCCATCTTCCCATTGACAGTGCATACGGTCAGCGTACCCACTACACGTGAGTACAGGTCAGGGGTAGGTACAATTGGAGCAGAAATCTCAAAGCAAACCTCTGCCACAGTTGTGGAAATTTTAAACCCCAACTTCTTTGTTGACTGTCTAGCACAGCAACCAACATAGACTAATAATTAATTGTAGATGTTCGTTGACTCGTGTATTACCTGATTCTTCTCTGCGCAACAAAAGCTACTAATACTCTAAAGAAACAAATTAATTTCTGCAGCTTGGCAACATTACTATGACACGCTGATGTATGTATATCAGAAGGTGTGAGTGATCACCACTTTCTCACAAGCCTTTAGATCACAGCCTGGTCAAAGGTTACACGGTTAATCTACCGGTAATCACATGAAATATAAACCAGACCACAGCAAGTTTTTTCTTTCTCGAACTCATGAATGCATAGACACTGCCACGCATTACAACACCCTACCAGGTCATCTAATAACTGGTATATAGTACTGCTACAAAAGGCCAGACATATTCTAGTCTACACTTAAGACTTCAACAATGTTGTTGTTAAAATGCAAAAGACATCTTCTTCAAAGTGAAAACAAAAGCTCAAAGACATTGTTCATCTAAGTGAAAGGCTTTTGAAGATTGTCAGACATTTACTGACCTAGTGACCACCAGAACTCTACAATAACAGAACATGAGATCGTAATCATGAGCACTTGTTACAGTACCCATCAATATTCTACTCAGAGGCACTCCCGACCACAGCACGAACACTGAGTCAAAGTTTCACGCCGAAGCGCACGAGCAATTGCGAGCGAATGACTTGCTCAGGGTTCCTACGCGACGGCTTGAGGTGGATTTGAACTCGCAACCTTCCGGCTCCAAGGCACCGAACATACCCCTACACCACCGCACCCCCAACATTTCCTTATTGCAACTATAGCCAAATTTTTAACCAATTTATGTTAATGTATTGTTCACTGCCATAATTGTATCATGTTTGTTTGTTGTTTTGGCTGAAAAAATAAAAATAAAAAATAAATAAAATAGAGGACTACGTGCATGGATGGATAACTGAAACACTTACAGTTTGTCGACCAGATGACTGCGCAGGTCCTTCGTGACGCTCTGATGCCACTCCTTGACCGGGTGGTTCGGAACCTCGCTGACTACTCCAAGACCCGTAACGCCACCCGTTCCAACGCCGCCACCCGCCATCGCCGACTCTGTCTTCACGATCACCGGCAACGACGTCATAGATCCTTGCGTCGACTTTGTCAGACCTACAATGCCATCCATGGAGGCGTCAGACCACAGCTGTGTAGCACCAGGGGAGGACAAAATGCTGGAACCAGTCGCACCAGCGCTACCCAACGTAGTCGTCATCGGCGACTGACGTGCCAGAAGAATCTGGTGCTGCTGCTGGCTTGGAGGTGCCAGACCAAGCGCTCGGTAGGCGCGGTCCAAGTCGGCAAACGGTTGCGTCAGCGAAGGTGCCGTGTTGTTCGTCGGCACCACGATGGCACCTTTCTGCGCTGGTTGCGCGAGCGAAGTGCCGGAGCCACGACGGTCTGAAGCGTTTTTTAGCGGCAGACAAACCGGGCAGTCGCTTCTCGTGCAGTTCTTCCAGTGCGTGATGATCTGCCGCGATGAAGCGCAGTGAGGAACTACAACGACCACAGAAATGAGACACACATCTACAGGCTGTGAATATTTTCAATAATTATACAACAAACTCTGTAAATTTCTGCTATTTATGTTAAATCTGTTCTGAGAATCAGTACTAAGAATACAATGCGTCCATATATTTCTCTGCCCCTTTTCCGCAAGCATTTGAAAACCATTCTCTTTGATTGTGGTTTGGTGTCAGGTCGGGAGTGCATAGTACATTCTGCATATAGAGTCTCAGACTTGACAAAACTTTTGAATAATCAATGAAACATGGCACAGTGGGTAAAACCTGACCAAATCCAGATTGCCAAAAGATCATTGACAGAGAGCACTACAGTAATCGAGGCGGGAAACCACAAACACAAGGACATGCGAGTCAGCAGCAGAAGTCCGAGAATGATCCACCAGTCTAACTGACCAAATAATAACCATATTTAGTATAATGGTCAACTAGAAAAAGGCCGACTAATGAGCCGAGAATGAAAACAGTTGCATAAAACAGAGGCTATCAAACGCGCATCAAAAGTCGATATTATAATGCAGATGAGATATGGATCCAGATTTAATTCAGTTTTTTACCGTCTCCTCATAACAAACACAGCAATTACGCTGACATGCAAAGGCAGCATTACATACTACGAAGAGACCATTGTACTACCGCCTAGATGAGAAAAAGAGGAAAAATCCACAGAAACAAACACACATGCCTGGCTGCAGGCCAAACAAAAAATCATGGCCTTTGATGTCAATCACACACAGCTGTGTCCGACTGCAGGCCACAGTGACTCTCTTCATCATCTCCCTCCTCCTCCTCCTCCTCCTCCTCCTCCTTATCATCATCATCATCATCATCAAGCAATCTACGGAATGCAAGGCCTTACAGCGTTCAGTGACCCCTGGCTTCTAACGACCATCCGGGGGCCCAGCCAGGGTCGGCGAATGCATAAGGGCGGTTTATTCGGTCTGTTCACAGGAAGAAGCATTGGCCAAACAGACTCTTTTATGTCTCCCTCTAGTCACAAGGATCGGCTCTGTTCGGCTCTGCTTTGAGGACGAGCAACAAAACAAGAAGACACACTTGAACACATGCACTGACCCTTGCAGTTAACTAAGAAGCTAATGAACAAACATTTAATTATTTTCATGGGGAGGAGAGAGAGAGGGTGGGACGCACGAGGCCGTTCATAAACTTCATCCAAGTGAGCTTTTGGTCACCATCAGTGTTGCATAGTGCTACATTCCCTATGGATGCGTAATAGCACAGTCCCATTGCCATTGGAATTTTCGATTCGCAAGAGTTGGTAAAAAAACGCAGCCACGTATAATGATCACTGAATATTGCATGTCCGCGGGTGCGACATGGCACACACAGTCAACGTGCACAAATCCTGAGGCCATTCGAATGCATGATATATCTCGTTAATCTTAGTTCATCGATAGTGCATTATATGGCAAGTAGGCCTAACTGATAATGGCTCCAGGAATGCTGAAAATGAAGTAACACTATGCTAATGACAAAAAAATAAAATATTAGCTAAATTTGGCAAATCCACTGAGCACTCCCTTTAGTCAGTCCAATTACATAAATTTATATTAATCTTCGTTTCATAGATAAGTTTGCTATGGGAGCACAACCGAACCTGAAATTCAAAGCAAATTTCAACCCTGGTGGGATCTGAATCCCCAACACCACTGGCACACAGCCCAGCAACTACCCACTACGCCATAATGCACCGCATTGACAAAAACCCTCGGCGATTAAACAGGAGATTAACTCGCATCTGATTCGTGACACTTAAGTTGAAGACCTACAGTCTTTTTCTCTAAGAGCTTTCATGCATAATGCAAAAAACGTGTATGAATCATTCATCATATTATCAGCTAATACCTACGTGGATGCAGTAGATGCATCGGAAATCTTGCCACAAGTCTGGGCTCTGGCAAAACAGCCAGCGAGCCATCTGCTTAATAAAGGAAGATACCCGCGGGAACGCCTGTCGTGAATTCTCACAGAACAACGGCAGCAGACTCAATGTGATTGGCCGAGTAGTTTGCAGAAATAGGTCAAGACGGTGCAATGGTTATCTGGCAAAATAGCATCTCTCTTGCTAAATGAGGATAAAACCCACGGGGACCTCCCTAAGTTCTCAGAAAATAAGATTGATTAGGAAAGGACTTCCTAAACACAGACCATCTTGGCTTTAATACCCAGTTGCAGAACTTTTATCATCATGAACAGCCTCCATAAACACACACACACACACACACACACTAGGCCGGCCCTTAGCATACAGCCAAAAAATAAAAATCGTACAATTTTGTCTGGCACCCTTTCAACCCATGCCAATTATAGAAATAACATTATGTTGAAAAGGATTTTGGAATTGCAAAACATTTAGGGGTGCCCCTGGGGCGCCGAAATTTATTCTTTAAAACAAATGTGATCTATCGAATCATACAATTTCAGCCAAACTATATTCAACACACTGTCACTCAGAAATTTACAGAGATGACTAAAATACACTCTAGTGATGCAACAATGCCAACGAAACAAGTGTTTACTGTTCAATTATAATTCAGTTATTGTTCACTGTTCTGCTGGTCACAGAAGTAAATGATCAGTACAGAACAATAAAATGTAGGAATCACTGCTTCCTACTAATTAGACACGAGATTTCTTTTTGTGCAGTCAGGGAACTGACGTCGATGTTCACTGACAACCTGCAGGAGAAATTGAAGCTGATCCTCATCTTTTGTTAGCTTTTTTAAAATTTAAGTCCTGGATGAGTGCCACACCTCGTTCAGCTCTATCATTGACGACATTTGAGTACTGCTTGTGCTTCTCGAAATGCTTCATGCTCTTCCCAAAGAGCAGGATCTTTGGAAAGCATCATCTTAGATAGTCCATGCAGACCAAGCACCTGGAATAGTTTTTTGGAGTTGGTTATACAGAATTGTTCCAGACAGCTGGTGCCAAGAAATGCATCTGACTTCACACTGAGTCGTTAAGGCGGATGATCTGGGGCTACTTCTTCCATGGCAGCAATCATTAGCTTCTTGAAGTCATTGGATACCTTTGAATCAAAAAGAGCAATCCCAATAAGCTCTTCAGACAAAAATACCAGAGATGAAGCCCTAGCTTCTTGCTTGTAGCAGAAGAAATTGTAGTATGTGGATAAGTGAGGTTTCCCATGAGAGTGAAGTCATTCAGAGGAGCCTCCACAGCAATAGGCGCAGTTATCTAGGCTTTCAGGCAGACAATAACTGAAAAGATGACAATATCACGAATGTTGCGTTCTTCTGCAGCAGTCTTCTTGAACTGAGCACGAAAGAGCCACATCTTTATGGTATAGATGACTTTTGCCGTCCATTGTGCCTGGTGCATAGCGCCAGGTATTCGAAACCGAATTCCACAAGAAGGAACACCTCCACGAACGAAAACTGAGAGCTCGAGAAATTCCCTGTAATCGTCTCGTGGCTGTGCAGTTGCTAAATGTCAAACTCCAAGATATCAGAACGGTGTGGGGCCACCAATGATTCCACCAAAGAATCTGACGAAGCTACCAGGAAATTGTCGCTTTCAATGAATTTCTAGTGGTCTCGAAACCTCTTGAGAAGAAGAACATCAGGTTCAGTAGAAGTTCCAATGAAAGTTTTTCGAATGCAGCCCCAACAATTAGTTCCATAACATGGTGTCGACATGCCAGGAAAAGGAGATCTTTATTCAATTCTTGCTCTATTAGGAAACATGCACCTGAGCGATGACCTGTGTTTATTCAATTCTTGCTCTATATGTATATATAATATTATATATAGGCTTATATATATTAGGAAACATGCACATGAGCGATGACCTGTGTTGCTGGCTGTGGTGTCAAAGCACAAAGCATCAAGCTGATCTTGAACATTCCACTCTCTCTGAGATGACTGCAGATGCCTGAGCTTAGCCTGTTCCTGAGGGCAGTTTTGGAATGCCCAGTAACTGTTCAATTCCTACACCTGAGATCAACTGGAAGACGGTCAACATGTTCGCGTGATGTCAAATCTTCCAGAAACTTGCCGTCCCAATTAACGGTTAAAGGAACTAAGGCGAAAAATTCGGATTGAAGGCTGTTTGATTTGGTGGTACTGTTGCTCGCCAGTGTTATTTTAGTTCCTGAGAATAGAATAAGAATAATAATTATTTTAATTTCGTTCCATGGAACGAGAACTGGAATAAAAAATAATTCTGGAACGAGAATAGAATAGGAATAAAAATTTCAATATTTTTCTGGAACGAGAACGGAATAGAAATAGAAAATATTGGAATTTTTATTCCTATTCTATTCTCGTTCCAGATTTTTTTTCGGACTGAAGGCGGCTCCTGATTTGTCACCACGCGGCGCTATGATAGTAGCTTCTCCGTATACTCTATCTCTGCATAATGCTTTATGGTCATTTCCGCGTCAGCCAGTTTGTTTACGAATCGAGCTACGGGTGTCACTTAGCCAGAATTAGAAGTGAAAAAGCGTAAATATGAGTTTGTCTAAAAGTTTGGCGGGTAGAAAAAAAGAGTCTGCCGTTTGGCAATATTTTTCCTATTCAGAAGGAAAAAATATTAGTCAGTGTGAAGTAGTAGATGCCAATAGCGGTGAATGCTGTGATAAACAGCTCAGCGGGAAGAATCCAACAAATTTGAAGAAACACGTGCGAACTTGTCACCCGGAATAATTGACTGGTAACTTTTTAGTGTCTCTCTGCCGAGAAACTTTTATTATAGTCTGACTTTTTCTTAACAGTCGCATTCACATTGTCCGCAATTTACTAATCTTATAAATAGGTCAAAAGACTCGAGACACTGTTTTGTGTGTTACTGTGAACATTCATGGGTAAACACGCACACTGAGTGCCCGTACTCCAAACAATATGGCTGCCAACGAATGCAGTAAAATTAGAACGCGACCGATCGACGACATCGCCACATGTATCTCAACATGCAAAGCGTGAGGGTCGGTTAGGGCTCAGGTTAGGCTTCGTGAGGGTCGGTTAGGGTTAGTTGGTAAAATCCCAGACTGGCTGCCCGTACTCCAAACAATATGGCCGTTAACGAATGCAATAAAATTAGAGCGCGACCTATAGACGACATCGCAACGTGAGGGTCGGTTAGGGCTCAGGTTAGGCGTCGTGAGGGTCGGTTAGGGTTAGTTTTAGGGTTAGTGCAGTCATTCTGCTGAAATTGAAGCTGAATTTATGAACAATGTCTTCGATGGTCGCGCTCTAATCTTATTGCATTCGTTGGCAGCCATATTGTTTGGAGTACGGGCAGCCAGTCTGGGATTTTACCGGTTAGTTTTAGGGTTAGTGCAGTCATTCTGCTGAAATTGAAGCTGAATTGATGAACATTGTCGTCGATGGTCACCAGCTAATTTTATTGCATTCGTTGGCAGCCATATTGTTTGGAGTACGGGCACCCAGTGTGCGTGTTTACCCATTCATGTTAGACATAGCCTAACTATGAGAAGTGGAAGTGGAAGTGGAAGTGGAACTAGAAATAAAAATTTTCTGGAACTGGAACTAAAATTATTTCTAAATAGGAAGTGGAACTAGAATAAGAACGAAATTTATTTATAAAGAAGAACTAAAACTAGAATAAAAATTACAACAATGGAATAGAATAAGAATAGGAATAAAAATTAATCCTGGAACTAAAATAACACTGTTGCTCGCCCTGGTTCGTTGAATGGAATTTCGGTTGTTATTCAAAGTCTTGACGTCACAGCCAAGGCTGGAAGCCACTTCGCTAAGAATAAATATAGTATTTCTTGACAAAATTTTTGTTCTGTTCAAAGCCAATGTCAGACCAGGAGACAGACTATTGATTCTGGCTCGTTTGGGCGCAGTTGCTTCATTTTTACCAGTTGTTAGTGCCGCAGGTTTTGTTTCCTTTACATCCAGCTCACGTAATTTTATAAGTAAGTAAGTACTAAATATTAAATGTTGATGCATTGCAAACATTAGTAGGTTGACAGAATGTATTAAAGCACTAAAAATTTCAGTTTGCGATTCCAATTATAATTTGGAAGTTTACTCGTACATTATTGAGACTTCAGAGCTCGGGGGCACCCCTAAATATTGCCCTATTGCAAAGATTTTTTGCACAAATTATTTTCTTCATAATTGAAATAGATTGGAAAGGTGCCAGTTGATTATTTTTAACTTTCATTTTTAAGGGCCACGCTAACACACACACACACACACACACACACACACACACACACACACACACACACACACACACACGAGCATTCCTTTAAGCTAGCCCTGAAGCAGCCAGAGAACTTGAAGGGGCGCTATAGAAATAGATAAATAAATAAATAATAAATAAACAACAGTAAAAAGAACAACAAATCAAACAGACACACGCAGACGCACCACATGTATGCCCTACGCACCACATGCCCTACGACGACCTACGAAAATTTATTCAGACAGAGTGACAGACATGCCTTTGCAGGCCTTGCCCTTGTGGCAGTCGCTCATGTGGTTGAGAACGTTCTTCATCGTCTGGCAGTGAGGAAGCTGACAAGGCTGGATCGGTGTCCCATTGGCCTGCTCACGACGCTGGCACTTGTGAGCGTGCAGAAGTAGAACGAGCTGCTGCTGGATCAGGCGCCTCTTCTCAGGGTCCGCGGTGCCAGCCGCTGCCGCCGCCATCCCCACCGAGGCCATCCCCATCGCCGGAGGAGGCTGAGACACGGTCGGTTGCACGGGTGGAGCTGCCGCCTGAAAGGACAGACAAGTACCATTTATTATTACATGGCACTCGATAATTGCTTAAGCAACAATCGATAGTACTAAGTTGTTGTGCTTGGGTGAACAGTGAACACGCTTGAGCAACGTCTGTACTTGTAATTGCGATGGTGACGATTTCTATGCATCAATGATTTTTTATAGCATCAACAGCACAAGTCATGGGGAATAACCAGTACATTTTATAACAGAGTACCAAATCAGCGTACAATTTTACGGTACTATTTGCCAATCCCGTTAAGAATCGAGTACCATCTGTTTCATATTCGATGTTTCAAATTTTAGTTTAAAAAAGTATTCCAAACAATTATTATCTAAATGTAGTAAAAAAAATTATATAAATAAACTTCTGTACTTGTAATTAAAAAAATGATACATTCTCATTTCAGAATTAATAATTATAAATTATAATCAACGAAATAGACTTGACTTCTACTGAGATCTTTTAAATTGTGCTTATCCAGTGAATTATAAACAAAACAAAAGTTTAACAAACAAAAAATATTAAATACCGTTGATATTTGCAAACTAGAACAACATAATAAAAAAACATGATAATATGATACACAATGAGGTGACCCGAGGGGACCTGGAACAAAAAGAGACAATAATCGACAAGATCAGGCAAAGAAGACTCACATGGTTTGGGCAACGGTCATGTAACAAAGATGACAGATAATAATAGGCTGCTGGGCAAGGTTCTACATGGTCAGGTAGAAGCAACAAGAAGCCAAGTAAGACAAAGACATGGATGGTGAATGTGATGGAAGATCTAAAGATAAAGACAGCATATGGATTGGATATGAGAGAAGTCATGGATAAAACCAGGAACAGGAAGATTTGGGGAGGTCTTGTTATAAAGCCTCAATGTCAGCACATGCCTGACAGGGTGTGGGGGGTGGGGGGAGGGGAGAAGAAAAAACGAAAAACAATTGCAACAATAGATCTGCTTCTACCGGATTTGTATTTGCTTGCCCAAGGTGAATAGAACAATATGTATGATAATTAACAAAGGCCAATGTACAAGGGCGACTTTTGGTTATATACCCTAGCACAGCAAACCACTTCTTGGATGCTTTACACACACAAGTGCGCTGTCAAATGCACCTGAATGTCCTTACATGGACCGTAAGAGGTAAAGTCTGCACTTCAGGAGAGGCTCAAAGCAGTACACTGTGTTACAAGGTGGGTGAGGGCTTAAACCAATCAACAACCAACACAGCTATTTCGCTTCAGCGATCTATTTTTTAGTCTATATGCAGCAACCTATATATTAGGGGTTCCTGTATATGTTCCTGTACCTACTCAGAGGCTGGGCTGGGAGCACCTCTGAGTAGGTTTCTTGAAGAGACGCTATATAAATTCTCGAAATGAAATGAATGAATGTATATACAGAGGTTCTTTAGCAACCTCAGCTCCAGAATTGGCAAACTTCAGAAAAGTACAACAAAACGAGTCTGAAATGAAAACTAGTGTTACACTGACACCTATGTGCACGTCGAATGATCACAGAGTCAAACTTAGAAGCCGATAATGTGTTGAACACAGGCAAGCTGTTTGCTCGTGACTGCATCTGTCCCTAAGCTAAATAAACTGGTACTGGACGGTGCAGGCACGGAAGTAAGAGTCAGGTACTGCAGGGTACTGGCTGTACAATGCTAGTGCTAGTAGTCATTGCACAAACAGAAGAAGTTGAGGACTGATGATGATAATGATGATGATGATGAAGACGATGATGACAATGATGATGAGTAGAAATGCACAGACAGTTTGCTGGTCTCTCAAGAAACCATGTCATCAAAAGTCCAAGACCATCTATGCTGAATTGTATGTAGCCGCATATAATAAAATTAATAGTTGAGTTCTTAGTTAATAATTTTCAACCCTTCGACTATTTAATATCAAGTCCGAAGTCCACATAAACATTTATTTCTTTTGGTACTGGGATCTGAATTAACCTTTGGCATTCAGCATTTACATGACCAGTGTAATTTTTCTTGTGTCTGCCTAATTGAGGTTACACTCTGTTTAATTACTAAGGTTGACCCTACACCCAGTGGAATGTTTATCCCTTCTAGACTTCCATCAGTTCAATAAAGTACTTTCCGTTTGGGTCTATTTTAATTACAATAATTTTTGTTGCAATAAAAGAAGATTTGATTTGATTTATATTATTGAGAATTCAAATGATTAGAGATCAGTCAGTCTTTAGCCAAGACTAGGCAGGCAGAAAGTAGGAGACAGAAGTTCAAGTTACATGGAGAGCGTATATCACGAGGAAAATAGGTATTCTGGTATATAAGCTGTTGTTGCCAATAGGAAAGAACAGACAGCCATGGAAGCAACAGTGAAATTACAGCATTTTTTCCCTGCAGTTCCTGCATGCTACTTGGGAAGTGGTGGTGTAATACTATATAGGGGGAGAAATGTTCTGTGCCTTGTAATTGGAGGGACGCAGGTATGAATCAGAGGCCATTACCTATCGACCAGAGAGAAATTGCACATTGACAATTGTCTGTGAGGAAGGCATCTCATTCTTGGAGAGTATAAAAGACAATAGACCTGCCTATGAGCAGAGAACTCCATTATCATCAGCAGCAGCAGCGTCATCATCATCATCATCACCCTCATCATCATCACTATGCTACATGGCAAACACATTTACTCATTATCTGATTCATTCATTCATTCATTCCGAAAACTTATATAGCGCCTCTTCAAGAAGTCTACTCAGAGCCGCTCCCAGCCCAGCCACGGCTAAAAAAATAGGTCTTAAGTAACTTGTAGAAGGCAGGCAAATTGAGGGGAGAAATTTGATGACTTCAAATAGTAAACAAATAATGTAGACCAACAGCAAGCTTGGTTATAATGTGCTGGCAGAGTAAAAAGATCTCAAATCAGGGCAGTGATGTACTTAAGTCGGCATCTATAGAAAGCTCAGAGATAGTCAAGGGTAAGTTGAGCCCAACTCATCCAGCACTTGAGTAGGAGTTTGAATTGAGGCCAAGTCCGCAAGAAATCGAGGTCAAATCTGAATGCAAGAAATTGAGGCCAAGTCTAAGACCAAAAATCGGGCATAATTTATGTGCACCGCACAATCTATGTGTATATGTACATATCTGCACTATTAAAGAGGACAGTTAAGCCACTCTCAAAAGCAAACAACACAATTCAAAGCAATTCAAGTCAAAATAACACCACCAGTCTGCATAAAGTGTCACTGTAATTTATCTACGGTATATTGCGATTCTTCAACAAACAGATGGGACAGGATTGTATTGGACAGAGATGTGCATCACGAGAACTCGTAAAATCTATCCACTATATACCAAACACATTCAACAGGCAAACTGAGAGCATCACAAGCAGGAACTGTAATAATAGCCACTGGATGTGTAGTCACCACAAAAACAGTTCACTATTTTGTCACAAGAGGAACACTGGAACAGTTCACTATTTTGTCACAGGAGGGCTGTTGAATCAAGCTTTCTCACTTCATCTATCTCAGAAGTGTTTGAACTGCATTGTGTGGCAATAGGGTTAGGAGCAGAGGCAATTTTATGGCAATTATCAATAACAGTCTTTCCTAAATAGCAGCAGAAAGTTCTCTTTCACTGTGGTGGCCATGGAGATGTGGAGTTTTATTACATTCCATCCCAGCAAGACGTGTCTACATAATTAATTTGAAAATGCACAAAGTCTTAAAAAACAGCATGGCATCACACATCCAGTGGTCATTTCCTATAATAATTACAATAATATTAAAGTACAATGTATTATGCATTATGTAAGGATGATGGCAAGGAACATGATTAGATTATACATATATTGTACACAACACCTTCCCCTTAAGCACTTGTATAATGCAGATCTACTAAGCAAATACACATGTTTATGTATGGTGTATTTATCTTGAATGGGCACTATATAAATTCCAAATATAGATAGATATACATATGTATATGGACACTGGCATTCATAAGCATATGTATCGTATAGCCTATAATATTATGTGTATTTATATACTGTATATATATACACATAATATTATAGGCTATACGATACATATGCTTATGAATGCCAGTGTCCATATACATCTGTATATCTATCTATATTTGGAATTTATATAGTGCCCATTCAAGATAACTGTTCAGAGGCGCTCTGACCCAGGTACGCCCAAAGAGGAAAGTCTTGAGTAGTTTATATCTTAGACAAGTCCAGCAGAATGGAGCGCAGGTCAAAGGAGAGGCTAAATTCCATCCATGCAGAGGGATCCATAATCCATATTAAACTGTTCCTGTTGTCTTAAAATGGGAACAGCAAAACTGTTTATATAGAAAATATTATTTAATGCATCAAAGTTTATGTAAAATAATGTTTGAGTAGGTATGTGTAACCATTGAATATATTCAAAGGTAAAGAATCCACAATTATGAACATGCATAAATGTTATTAGGACACTATCTGTTACCTACAGCAACCTAAGTACCCCTACATTCACAGTATTTCACACACATAATTATATGCAGGCACACTCACACACATGTAACCTTTCCGCTTCATTTTTGTTTTCTTACTCTACAGGATTGCCGGTTTTGTTTCCTATTCCACTTGATTGGCAGGAGGAGTGCCTTTAAAAGGACAGACATCAAATTAACTGGATGATAACTTGATAAGGCCATGCTCAGTGGGGGGGACCTGGCCAAGCCTGCTATGAATACCAGGCTAATAAGAGGAATACCAATGATTAGGTCAACAACATAGGAAACGTGAGGCTGGCTTGGAGGTCTCTCAAAATTAGCAAGTCCTCTAGCAAGATCCTGCCATTCCCACACTGACCTAGGGCAATGTATGCAACCAGAACACCAACACTACCAGCAGTAGAAACACTATCAACATCAACTATAACGGCAACAACTACCATTATATTACATACTAGTGTTACCACAGAGGCAAGGACCCTTCTACACAGGACTGTAATCTTCTTACTTAAAATCACTCTACAAAGTTTTTGGACAATCCGAAAATATTTCACATCATTTTTACAAAATAAAAATATTCACTTAATCACAGATCCATGAAGGCAGATTGACAAATAATATGTTTGCAAAGTAAAAAAATTGCCTAGAGCTGGATATTCAAAAATAATCTTTAGCGTTAGAAACGAAAGTTTAAGTGGAACGACAAATTTATGTTGAAAGTAAAATGGACTTACATAAAATGTTCATGACATTCCAGTCCTAGAGATTTAATACTTGCCACAAAGTTTAACAATACACACGGAATTGAGTATGTATACAACATAGGAATATTTAGTGGAATGACAGAACATTTTTTCATAAACTTGTATACTTAAGTACTGGCAGCTGAAGAATCGGAAAGATACTAGTGGGGCATTATGGGTCTCACGATTCAAGACAAGATGGTGCAGAAAAGAAAAACTGCAAGCATGATGAGTACAAAACGAGGAAAGACAAACTATCATGAGAGAGATTTTCATCACGCCAGAGCTCTGCAACAGTAGCAATTCAGAAGGATACAAATATTGCAATGACCAACATCTGCAAGATTCCACATCAAAATTGTCCAAAATATAGGAGTTCAGATATGACGAGGATATCGCTTGGATTGGCGCTATATAAATTCCCATTTAACATTACCACGACAACAGTCACCCAAGCATATGCCCGACGACGTCAGCAGCCAAAGGTGAAGCCATCATATATTTCATGAACCACATCAGCAGATAATTCACAGAATCCAAAGACATGAAATTGCTGTCACAGTAGGAGTTTTCTGCTCAAAAGTCGGAAGAGACAGCATTAACTGAAGGCATCAGTGGGGAGCAAATGACATGCTGACGGCTGCTCAAGTTAAAAGCAGATAAGAGATGATAAATGTCATTTTAGTTTAAATATGTGGTAACCATGTGGCAAGTAAGTATCTAAAAGGACATGGGATAAATATTATTATTAATCCAGATAAGATAAATTTTGAATGTCATGCGTTGAACTTTGAATGCTAAATTCCTACCAGGCACAGTGTTCTTCTTACATGAAATTCTGCACAAAAGTTTTACATTTTTCTGTAATGTATCTAAAGGGGGAAATAAATACTTTGTGAATTAATACCAGACCAAAATTAAAATCCTCAATTTAAATTTCCAGTCCACACAATGTGACGTATATGTAGACATTACAAATGCTGTAATTTCGATAAATCATGCACACAACAGACCCAGTTCATCTAGCATGGTATCCGTAAACAGACTCACAATTTAACTGACTTGCCCTGTTGTCAGCAATGCATCCTTGATGTTCCCTTTCCACTAATTATGCGAATGATCTGGGAATGACCTTGGGCCTGGAATTGACCTCCAAGCATGTGAAGAATGTACGCAGAACGCACAATATGTGGCTTGCATACAACTCGAACTGCTACAACCTTATACATGCATGCTTTCATATGCATTCACGTTTGACCCACGTGGTAACATTGCTTATGCAGTCTTGACTTTTCTGGCATTAATCAGCCATTCTGTTTTAAATAAAGAAGCTTTACCAATTTGTGACAGACCTGGGTTTGGTTTGTGCATAATTATTATAGCTTCATGTAAGTGCAACTACACTGTTACCTGTGCAAAAATACACTGAGTTAAAAATCTCAATACTTATGCACAACTGTCTTGCAGGCTAAGCTGCATCATATCTTAGATAGCCCTGTGTCCCTATCTCTCCCAAACCTGGCTTTAGATTTCTTCTCTGTCCTGCAGGTGACAGGTTGTCCTGCCAACTTCTGTAAAAGTTTTGCCATTGTCTTTCCATTTTTATTAAAAAAAGCTGCCTCACATCATGAGACAATGACCTTCTTGGCCTTTCTTCGCCTCCTTTCCTGAAGCAATTGAAAATTAATATGACTGGTGGTCATGGTGATTTTGCGCTGTCCCAATGATAAGTGGTGGTGCCTCCAACGAGTTTCTCCTTAAGCAACATTGTCTATTGTATAATAAATCATCTTAGATTATTGTAAGGCGCTATATAAATGTCCATACACATACATACATCTTCATCTGTATCATTAGTCACATCACATCTAAATAATGCATTTCCTGCATCATGCATCGTCTTCATCCACATCTACAGTATATGCCTGTGGATCTTGCACTCAGAAATTTAATGGTGCTTAGAAAGAAGATGAGGCTTAAAAACGAGCATTCCAAGTTCTCACATTGCAATTTTATCATAATTTACTCTTTTCTATTGGGCATCAGGATACTGTCTTGGATCTCGTGTCAGGGTCTCAGACTCTCAGTACCAAAATGTAAAAGCACACATTTGTCCTCATCCTACCTTGGTCCTGAATGCTTCAGTCCTGTTTATAACAGAGACTTTTACCTCAGAAAAGACTTCTCTATTCTACAAAAAAACTTATTGATTTATTACTGTCATTCCAACCTCTCTTTAGTGCTATAAAACTGTCTATTTCTTTAGTGGTTCCACCATGCATTATTTGACACCCTTTTTGCAGTTGCAAAATGACATAAAATTCTACTTGTGAATGTAGAATATATTATCAGTCATGTGAAATTCTGTGAGATATAAATTCAATGTCATTAATGCCATTGGAGTCCAATGAAGAGATATACTGCAAAGCTGTTTCCCACACATCTCTGCAGTTTCAACTTGTCGATGAAGTTATACATTCCATGTCAGAAGATTTAACCTCTTCAGTAGGAGTAGCTCATTCAAAATGTGTCTGGAGCAGAAGATAAATCAAAGTCTAGCATGATACCCCGCTGCATTATAAACAAGAAACCACCCTTTCAGAAATGCCTACAATGTCATAGATCTATGCTGGAAGTCATAGGACCACTGCATCCGCCCAATAACAACACAGTTAATAAAAGTAAGCAAAGTTCTCCAACAGCCCGGAGAGTTCAATGTGTCCTACACAATGTTCTGACAATCTGAGCACCAAGTCTGCACACACACACACACACGGACACACAGTCACACACACACACACGGACACACACACGCACGGACACACACACACACAACAACACTTTGACAAAGTATTATAGCCATTGGTGGCCATAGTGTATTTTGCAAACAGCATACATATCCAGAAATAAATGGAATGAGACTCTCGGGTGACATATCTGCAATTCTGCATCCGATTGGTTGTTCTGTATTCACAGCCAAATGACATTCTATAACAATGTCATACATGTCTGGACAAGCTGACAGCTGCCGGTCAACCACCATTCACCAATTGATGAACATATTAATACATTAACCGTCCAGGAAATAAACGAATGCTTCCACTATGAGAATAGAAAAGAAGTGTGGCTCCACAATCCAGGACTTCCTAAACCTTTGAGCAAATTATAACCTAAGCAGCTTAGATTTGCTTAAAAATGCCACAAGTTATCAAGTGCAGACAATCTTCTCTGTGCAATTAACAATCTTTATTGCAGCTTAGAGTCATTAATTTTTTTAAATTTCAAACAGCAGTGCAAGTGCCTGATAAAACACCAACAACAAACTACGAAAGATTTAACTCTGGAACTCTGACGAACTGCTCAGTGCTCACTCACTACGCCACACCGAGACTATCTACACAAATTTATCAAATATATTTGTTAAAATTTGGTTCTAATGAGTTGATTTGTTTGATGTTAACCCTTTCCCGCCGAACCGGGTCACCCATGACCCGATTAACAGGATAGGTATCAAAACAATTCCGGCTGGAAAAATGGTTAGACCTATGATTGCAAAGCTATAAAAATATATTATTAAAGCACCCTAACTAATATAACTACAGAAAGCTTTCAATCACCTTAAGTATAAGTTTCATATAAATGTGATCGCCCCAAATGCTATAGAACCCAAGAAACAACAGTTTGACTAGGGCAGAGTTCACAGGTTTCGGTGAAAATTCAATGACTCAAATGCTGAACGTGGTTAGACCCCCCCCCCAAAAAAAGACCAACATTTTATTTAATTTTTTTCGCATCAAGATGAACAACTTCCAAATTTCAGCAAACTCCCAGATGGTTAGGCAAAGCAATGTGTTGATATGACATGAACAGATTCAGCTGTGAGTGACAAAAGGACTTGGTACCCTTCCATCATGCCACTAACATACTAACCATACCATGTCAGGGAATGGTAAAACCTGACCACTCAGCATAGCTAGGCAGTAGTAGGCATGCACTCAACTCGATTACTCCCCGGCCTGGTTCAAACCAGAGGAACCAGTTCTTATCAGAACCCAGATCCATGATAATGTAAACAGGCAGCCACACTGTGTAAGCTTCACTTCCCCCAGTTGCAATTCTCTGTGTTTAGTAGCACTGCTACAAGCTACATGACACAAGATGGCATCTTCTGCTTACCACTTAACCTATAGCAACCAGCAGCCAGTGAGCCAATTCAAAACCGGTATGGCACATGGAACCGCAAACCACTTGAATTGACTCAATCCCATCACTTAAACTCTCAGGGTTCCATACAATTCCTTAATTCCCAAAACATAAAATCTACCACCTTGGCATAATAATGCAACAACCGCCTGTACACTTTTCTATACAATAAAGCATTTTCCTAGCCAAACTAGGACAAGCTGCTAGCAGACACTTCTATTATATATATATATATATATATATAATATTTTATATATATATATATATATATAATATTTTATATATATATATATATATATACAGAACTGCACCCAGGTCTTTTGTAAACATATCTGCAGCAGCATAGCCTGCTTAGTACTGGGCACTTCGTGAACCCTATCGGTCTTCAAAGCAAACTGATGCAACCCATCCCTGTCTTGTCCGGCTTCTAATAGCTGCCGCGGCCATATCTCATGCAAAAATCCAGGCCCCAGTATTTGCCAATATTAAACGAGGAGACTCTCCTCCAAAACTAGCCCAGATATCCCATCATCCTCCGGGCACTATATATACTGCAGCATGTATCTGCATAAAAGGTAGAAAATCGGGATTACTGGCTGCATCAGTATATAGCGTCCGGTTAAGAGGTAACAGCAAAGCAGTCTTCCGTGCTATCAGCAGCACCCAGCGGAATTGCCCATTTATTTCAGACAGGCCCTTGAAGGCCTATCCAGGGGCAAACTGCACCATACAGGATACTGGACCAGTGCACATCATAAAAGACTGGAAATTTATGTGAGAACATGGCAAGCATTTCCCTGTGCACACGGCAGACAGCAATTTTACAGAGGCTTTAAAGGCACTGTATAAATAATAATAGATCCTGCTATGTCATAGGCTAACCCAATTTGGCCTTTCGGGGGGGGGAGGGAGGGGGAGGACGGGAGGGGGAACCGACCTCCTAGACCTCTCTACATGTACATCTTGCCTAACAGTATTAGGGTATACGCATGGTCAACAATATATGCTACTACTGGTGGACATCTAAATATTGTCTAACTTTATTGCTTGTTGCTGTTTAAGGACAATGCCATTACAAAGATGGTATAGTGTTGCGGCTGTTGCCCTCCTCCTTTATCCAGGCTTCGGACTGGCAGCTCCTATGGTACAGGTGTACATGGTACAAACAGTGATGGAGTTTCTTACTCTATTGACAAAGTCTGAGAAGCTTTTATACTCCATCAACTATCTACCTTATAAGGCATTGAAGAAGACTCTCCAGCATGACATTTGAAGCTACTGACCTTAACCCTTTGAACCCGGAGCTCAACTTAGGGTTAATGATCGTGGCTTCCAATAATCGGCTAAGAGCATCATTGACATTTACCAAAGTTTCATATTAAATAGAATTGAAGAGTGAATGACCTCAAAGAGATTAAGAATCATGTTTGTGGTGCGCGGTGGTGCAGCGGGTATGCTCGTTGCCTTGCAGCTAGAGTAAGGACCTTGGGCAAGGCCTTCATTCGCAACTGATCAGCGCTTCGACGTGAAACTCCAATTCGGCGTCTGCGCTGTAATCGGGAGCGCTTCTGAGTAGTATTCTTGAAGGGCGCTATAACAAGTGCACACCGATACATATATGCTGCAAAAACAGGATTTATGGCAATGGGAGACAGGACAAGAGAGGGAAAAAAAATCTTGTGGGTCTTTACCCGTGCCAAGGGGCAAAGAGCATCAGAGAAATTAGAATAGCATTTAGCACTATATAGTCTGTGGTGGCACCTACATTGACTGCAGAGCAAAGTTGCTGTATGATGTGCCATTTTTCAAAGCACCACCCACATTTGCCGCCCTGAATACACAAACAGTTGACCCCGTTCCCTTTGATCATTTATAAATGAAGTCCAGTGTCTTAACAGCCTCAACCTTGTTATATGATTATAGTACTGAGTCTATCCACTGTCGTTTTAGGCTTCCTTGAGTTTTCCTTCCTTCAAAGCTTGTACACATGCAGTCCCGAGCTTAAGATCCGTTTTATCAGAGGCATTCTCTCCACACAACCAAACCATCACCATCTTCTTTGTCTGCCTGCTTTTTATACCTCCTGCCGTATAGTCTTAAACACTTGGTTAAGAGCAAGCACGAGATGGGACTGCCTATATAGTCGGACAGTAGCATGCTTTTAGAATCGTATGGCTGTAGGCTGCTACAGCAACTGTGAAAAATCACCAGACAATTTGTGCTAAAAAGATACTAACCACACCATCGGCTAGAACAACACGCAACAGTGCCTTGGTAAGGGACCATTACAAAACAGCAAGCACTGCTTGTCATGCAAAAGTTATTTTCGCAGCTCTCAAATTCACCAAAATCATGCACATCTTTATAAAGCACCATGGAAATTCTGGTGCTGCACCTGAGCTTTGACTATAGTACAAGAATACATTGAGAAATCTTAAAAGGGAAACTTACACAACAACAGGAAATTATACTATTCTATGAATTCATGACATGCTCTGGATGTATTATGGTCATTTCTACAATGTAAGTCACCTTTTTTAAAAACTAATGCTATCTTCAAAAACTTAAGCTAGCCTCACAAACCTTCCACAAAATCGTTCTGGCGTTAACAAATAGTCAATTTCTGCTAAATGCAATTAACACAAACACTACACAAAAACACAGATACAAAAAAAGTGGTGGACAACTCACCCGAAGCGTCATCATCGTCTGCTGCGTCAAACCGCCACCAGGCGGCGCCAATCCAACCGACGACGTCGCCATGGAAACCATCGTCGGCATGACGTTGAGTTGCGAGATCGTCCCGCCACCGCCACCGCCGACGGGCGCCGAGACTCTCACGATTTTCTGCGGAAAGCGCGAGATTCCGACGCCGCCTCGCTGCAACGCGACGAGCTGCGGATTCTGGTCGACGGCGATGATCATGCTGTTCGCGGCGAGATTCACGTTCGGCATGCTCACCGAGACCGGCCACGTTATGGCGTTGCCGATCGACGCGGTCGGGGCCATGACCGACCCAGTCGAGGTCATCATCGACCCGGTCGGTCCGATGACCCCCAACCCGTGCGATTGCGATATGAGCGCCGCCGCCGTCGTCGGTCGGCTCGTTCTCACGAGCGTCATGGCGTTGAGTCTCGGAACCGCGGCGGCGAGCATGTTGCCTACGACGCTGTTGCTCGCGGCGACGCCCGGGCCGGGTATTCCCGAGCTGGCCGCCGTCGAGTTTTTGTTGATGGCCGCCAGCGTGAGCGGCATCTGCATCTTGCCCATCGAGACGTGGATCTGCATTGGGAGCGACTGGAGATTCCCGACCACGGATGACGTCGCGGAACCCGCGCCGACGACGCTCGTGAACCTGGAACCGGGCATGGCCGCTGGCGAGGAAGAGGCGGATGCTGAAGGGACTCCGGTTGCTGCTGCTGCTGCGGCTGATAGCAGCTGGGAGATTTGGTCGTGGATGGGCGCCGAGGAAGAGGAGCAGGCATCCTGGAGAAGACCACCGTCGGACAATCCGTTTGGATTATTGAGAAACGCCGACTCGTCGATCTGTATGTTGCCCAACTCATCGGGCAACTTTGCGTTGAAATCGCTCAGAATACTGCTCCATGCAATGTCTGAACGAAAGCAGAAACAAACACAATAAGGATTAGAAAATCGCATCGTAAAAGTCGACGTCAGGCTTTCAATCATTTTGTTTGTATGTGCACTTTAATATGATAGCGGCCCTTCAAGATTTATACTCGGAAGCGCTCCCGACTACAGAGCGGACACTGAATCAGGTTTCTACACCGAAGCGCTGAGCAATTGCCGGTGAAGGACTATCATTGAGACCGACATCATTGTCAGTCAGTATTACTCAGTAAACATTAGTTCTAATTATCAGCAATCAATTGTAATATTTTAGCAACACTAATCAAAAACCCTGTATCAAACCAACCCAGGTCAAACAGAAAACTAATTCACAGTATTTACCAAACACAGCACAATTATAACCATGGACATTCACAGCAAAACAGACCCAATAATTACTACGACCTTACCAAAGACAGTACAGAGAAGTCAAGGCAGTTGGCACCAAAACAACCAAACCAACACTAAAAATGTAACATCATTTGTATTGACCTAGAAGCCTAAGGCGTAAAAAAAAATTGTTGTGTTTCCGGTAACGCGACCGACCCATTTTTACGGCCGCGACCCAAATATTTTTGTAAAAAAAATTTTATTAAAAAAATTATTTTTTTCAAAAACAAATTTTTTTCCCCAAAAAATTTAATTTTTTTTCAAAAAATATTTTTTTAACATTTTTATTGACATAACATAAGAGACGTCAACAAAATGAAATTAATAGGACTGTTTCTAGAGCAGTTTTAGGTGCGGACAGTCGGGAAATAGGCAGTTTATACTTGCTTAGAACACGTACTTTGTTTCAGCGTGCAAAAAAGACTAGTGGGGTATACTTTTTCGGATAGTCACTGCATAAAAAATATTTTACAAAATAAAAATATTTTCCGACCTACCTACCCAATTTTTTTAAGCTCTGTTACCGGAAACACAACATTTTTTTTTTAGGCCTAAGGCAAGCTGCATAATAATTACACAAGCACCCACACACACACATGCACACACAGAGACACGACCAGGCATTAAAAAAACACTATTAATGTATACCAAGTTCCTAAAGGTAACAAAGTAGTCTGGCCCACTGACTGTGTATAATGAGGACAAATAATATAACGACCAGCAGCGTACCCTGTGTACAATGAGGGAAGTATTTAAATATACCTACCAACAGCGTACTCATATAATAGCTGAGTTGGCTGTACAATACATAGATAGCATAGCCTATGTGGAACTTAAAGCTTAACAAACAAATTCCCCTCTGAAATGGATTTTAACAAAGTTCACCATGCCAATCAGTGCCATATCAGTAAACTTTCTGGTTATAAATAGGATACTGGCCAATGCCAATACTTCTGTCCGCTACAAAATACCACATACTGTGGCCACCTTCACAACACACCACTGTGTTTTACTACCAGACACTTTAACAATTTCTTACTTTAATAATAGCAATAATAGTACTAACAACAAATCATTAAAACATGAGGAATGCTCAGAGAGACCATGTGCAGCAATCATTCTATTTGTGTACCATATCTGTACTCCATTCAATATCTTCTGTCTCGGACTCTGTACCCATTGAGTGCACATAATTCTGACTCAGCTGCATGTCCACATCAACATGGCCCAATTGCTGTCACCTGTTGATTGAGCAATGTCAACACTCAGAAGAGGTTCAGAATTGTTCTGGAATATTAGACAAAGTACCTGAATGAGAATGTGAGTTCTGCCAAAATGTTCAGAGATCCTCAACAGTGCCCAATTAATAGTGCTCTGGACCGAGAATCAAGAGATTGGAGTTCAAATCCTCCAAATTAGAAATTAATTATCTTTGAGATTTCAGCTACCAATCAATCAATCAATCAAAATTTATATAGCGCTCCTTCAAAGTACCTACTCAGAGATACATACGTGCACCTCTAATCAAATCTGCTATACAATGCGTACATTGGCCACACACTGTCAGTGGGAAGGTAAGACGGTGAGGGAGAGGACTGGCCACCCGTTCTCATATTCTGAGACAAAGAAAATGAAGTCGCTAACACTTCATACATATGGCTGCCTCTCAAGTGACTGCTCGTCCTCTCGTCCAAATCTCTTTGAGAAGAGTAGTAAAATAATAATAATAATAATAATAATAATAACCCGTCGGCCTCAGACTTCATTAATGAAATTGGCAGCCGCATCTCTTCAATCAGTGGTGACAGACGTGAAGCCTCTTTTCTTTTTCAACGTCTGTCCATTTGCATCCAACGCTACAACCTGGTCGCTTTCAAAGGCACTTTTGCCTCACACCCTGAAGACGAGGCCTGACCCACCAGACATACATTCTTCAGTTAATAATAGTCCATAAGTCCCTGGGGGAATGAAGTACCTCAGGGCAAAAAAAAAAAAAAAAATAATAACAATAATAATAACAATAACAATAATAATAATGACGTCATCAGTTGACCGTGTTAGTCATATTCATTAAGCTTTACGCTATTTATACTTTTTATCCGTTTAAAACCATCGTCAGAACTGGATTTTTCGATATTTTGTTGTTTAAAGATCTTGTGACTACGAAAACTTTATTCATCACAGACGATCTGTACAGGTTTCAATTTATTTCGATTGGATTCAAATTATTTTTCATCATGGGCGATCATCGCAACATTTAAATACCACCGTCCTGTTTAAATGGCCGGTGACGTTTACGTTACCATGACGACGTACCGTTTTTTCAAGGCGGATCGTATCTGTTTACGTTTTCGTTTGAAATAAGATATTTATCAGCGCAAACACAACATGAACAAAATACAATCTAAGGGTAACGGAACTTGCCGTGTTTGCTGGGCAAAGTTTAAAACTCATTCATCTGATGGCACCGTTCATCGTCACGGTCCTAGGCCTTCGCCCTGCCCCGGTTCTAGTCAGCCGTCAGCAGAGTCATTAGCCCCCAACGCAGTTTTATCTGGGGTCCAAACAGAAGCGGGTGCTAACAGCCTCGTTGACCATTCTTCTCACTCCCTCTCAACCCCTCTTCAGCCGAGAATAGGAAATAATGGAGTCACTGACATAGGAGGCAGCCAGCATACGACCGTTATGGGAGAGGGCATGATTCAACATCCGAACATCACAACGAGGCTGCTCAAGCACATCCCGAAAGGGGCTAGATCCGAGTCCGGAAGGCTTTTGACAAACATTATTAGCAGCATCATTTCGAATCCTATGAAAATCGAAAGCTGGCGAAATCTCTTGGCCTTTACAGCCATAGTTCTGGAACAACCAACTCGTGGTGGAAAACGGCACAATTTGACGTCTTGCATCAGAAAACGGATAACGGATTTCCATCATTTGCTGCCAAATAAGCTTCCGGATATTTACGATCAAAACAAATCAGACATCTATCCTACAAAGACTTCGCTCAGCGTCGAACATAAGATGGCCGCAGCAGTAGCGGCTAAGATTGAAGAGGGCAACATCAGGGCCGCGACACGAATTTTGTGCTCGGGAGATGCTCCAGCTCCAATCAATGAAATTACGCTTGATGAGCTTCGATCAAAACACCCGTCACCACCCTCTGATCGACCCCCGATGCCTGCTCCTCCTTCTTCGACCGAGGCCTATCAGGCATCTGAAACGATGGTCCACGACCAGATACGGCACTTCCCACCGGGCTCGTCAGGTGGTCCCGATGGCCTAAAGCCACAACACGTTCTAGAAATGATCAACACAAAGGACACCGGACCGGAGCTGTTGTCCGCCATCACGGGTCTGGTCAACGTTCTTTTAGCTGGAAAATGTCCGGCAGAGATGCGTCCAATTCTCTTTGGTGGCACCCTCTTTGCTCTGAAGAAAAAAACTGGCGGCCTACGACCAATAGCCATCGGCTACTATTGGCGCAGACTAACCTCTAAATGTGCCAACAAATATGCGAGCGACCAAGCAGCAGCTTATCTATCTCCGAAACAACTGGGTGTTGGAATTCCAGGCGGATGCGAGGCAGCGGTTCATGCAACCCGTAGGTTTATCACAAACATGGATGACGAAAACATCGTTGTGAAACTCGATTTATCAAACGCCTTCAATAGTCTCTACCGAGACCGCATGCTGGCTTCAGTGATCGAAATCTTACCCGATCTGGCTCCATACTGTTTCCAGTCCTACGCCGAAGAATCAACATTACAATTCGGCGGCTACATGGTTCAATCTCGAGTGGGGCCTCAGCAAGGCGATCCGCTGGGACCCTTGCTTTTCTGCCTGCCTCTGCAGCCTATTCTTCTTCAGTTGGCTTCACCCCTATCATTCGGATACCTCGACGATCTCACCTTAGGTGGGAAGGCGGAAACGGTTGCAGCCGATGTCGACTTCATCGAGAGATCGTGCTCCACTATGGGCCTGACACTTAATCGTTCCAAATGCGAGGTGATAGCACGTAACAATAACAACACAGGATACGACTCATTGAGAGAGTTCAAACTAATTGATGTGGATGAAGCCCAGCTACTCGGCGCCCCACTCTCATCGGGAAAAGCACTGCAGCAATGTCTTGAGAGTAGAACCAAAGAACTGGAGGAGAGTCTGTACAAATTAACTTTCATAGCAAGGCAGGACGCACTCCTAATTTTGAGAAGTTCGCTGGGTGCGCCTAAAATTATTTACACTCTCCGATGCCATCCAAGCGACAAGCATCCCGAATTGGAGACTTACGACACCAAACTACGCCAAGGCTTAGAAAAGATTCTCAACATTTCTCTAGACGATAACCAATGGACACAAGCCTCATTGCCCATAAAGATGGGTGGTCTGGGGATTCGGAGAGCGTCTTCGCTAGCACTTCCAGCCTTTCTGGCTTCAGCTGCAAGCACTGTCCCTCTCCAGACTCTCATTCTCAGTTCTATTAATCTCGAACATGACTCACACTTTCAAACGATGACAACCGAGTGGCGTTCCAAGACAGAATTTGATGAAGCAGGAATCATGCCAACAAATCAGCAAGCATCATGGGACAAACCTTTGTTGGAGAAAACTGCGAAGACACTGCTCGAAAACACAGTGGATGTATATAACATCGCACGACTAAAAGCAGTCTCATCGCCCCATGCTAGTGACTGGCTCCATGCGTTACCGATAACCGCATGTGGACTACGTCTGGATAACGAGGATGTTCGAGTTGCCGTCGGTTTGCGACTTGGGGCCGCAATATGTGAACCCCACACTTGCGCCTGCGGAGCTCAAATTGACGCCAGAGGCAGCCACGGCCTGTCTTGCTCTCTCGGCTTCGGTCGAATAGCTCGACATAATACGATCAATGACATTGTATACCGCTCCCTTTCAAAGGCAGGAATACCGTCCATTAAAGAACCACCAGGTCTTCTTCGCACGGATGGTAGACGACCAGACGGCCTTACCATGATTCCATGGCGTGCGGGTCGTCATCTTGTGTGGGATGCGACAGTGGTTGACACACTTGCACCATCATATATCCAGGCCACGGCTTCGACGGCGGGCGCGGCAGCCGAGATTGCTACGGAAAGGAAAAACACTAAATACGTCTCTCTTGTAAACACTCACTTTTTCATTCCTTTAGCCTTTGAGACTTTAGGTCCCATTTGCAGTATTGGCCTCGACTTTTTGTCTGATTTAGGCCGCATCCTAACATTGTCGTCTGGTGATATGAGAGAGACCTGTTTTTTGCTGCAACGCCTCTCTATTACTGTCCAGCGCTTCAACTCGGTGGCCTTTAGAGGCACTTTAGCCGAGTCAGACCCAGAGGAGAGCTAATAACTTTTATCATCATTTAGAACAATGAATAATAATAATAATAATAATAATAATAATAATAATAATAATAATGCTCTTTCATTCGAAAAAAATAATAATAATAATAATAATAATAATAATAATAATAATAATTCAGCTTATTCAGACTTGGATATTGTTTTGAACACCTGAGGGATCATAAATACCTCGGGCAAAAAAAAAATAATAGGCCTAATGATAATGATAATAATATCTACGACTATTCAGCGCTTTCTGCAATCGCTTTCTGCAGTATTTTCCTATAAAAAAACATATGCGAAGATAATAATAATAATGACAATTTCTATGGCACCACATTAATTCCAAGCGTTCAATACCTGACCACATAAAACATTGCTGTCTATTAAATTTAAATCAGCCTAAAATACAAGAATCTCTAAGTACTGGTCTCAGGAGTATGGTCCATTTAAATTATGAGTAGGTAATGGGTCAAAAATTTCTACTTATAATGATGACGGATCCACTTCAGTTATAAACAGCAGTGCATACACACAGTTCTGGTGTAGTACTTGACTGGACAGTTCAATTCCACCTACAGGATATTCATGGAATTAGACTCTTCTCATTTCAAGAGATCTTTTAATCTCATTTCAAGAGTTTTAATCTCATTTCAAGAGTTTTAATCTCATTTCAAGAGTTTTTCATCTCATTTCAAGAGTTTTTAATCTCATTTCAAGAGTTTTAATCTCATTTCAAGAGTTTTAATCTCATTTCAAAAGTTTAATCTAGCTATAGCAAATGCATTAATTTCTAGCACATGTGGTTTACTACTGTAATTCACTTCCAGTTGGTATCGCTTAAAGAAATCTAAGTAAACCCCAATCCTTCTTAACTCGCTAGCCAAGGTCATGACAGACACCAGCATATATCAAGCCATACTGCAATCACTGCACGCGATACCCATTGGGCAAATAATTTCAAAATCTGCATTACAGTTCAAGCAGTAAGTACTGCATTTCAGCCAAGCAACAACGTATTCCTGTTCCATGTTCACAGTCCATAAAAACCAAAATGGCCTTTGATCAATGGACAATGCAAGTCCCAATGTGACAAGCACCAAACAGCCCGGGCTCTCGGGCTTTATTCATCGTCGCTGGTCCAAAGCTTTAGAATTCAGTCAAATTCTGTTCATTCTGATGCCATTTACCAGTACATCAAAACCCCAGACCAACCTCCCTCAGCGTAGACATAATCCCAAACACACCCTTCAAGACCAGCCTCCCTCCCCACCCCATATCCATTGTACTGGATATGACCCTGCCAACGTTCTCGTAAAATTGCTTTGCTCCCTATATATGATTTCTTCACCATCCATGGCTTTATGGTTAGCATGCTGCACACTTTAATAGCCTTCTGCCTTCCAGTAACCTTTATTTCGCTCTCCCAATCTTGTTTTATTACCAATTATTTCAAAAATTTGCATTCAAAGCACTAGAGTGCACTTGCTTGCATTTAATACAGAACACACTTACTTATTTACTTACTTACTTACCTAATCACCATACCCTGCTTCGCATTTCTCTGATCTGCTAGTGCTAGATCCTGACCAGGATTCTTACCAAGCTTCAGTGAATTATGATGTTTTTATTGCAATATCACTCAAGGTAATCACCAGCAGCATTGATGACAGGAAAACAAACGTACCATACATAATATTATGTTTTATTACTCTGAACGGAATGAATCATTTCGGTTTTCTTTTCGTGGTAAATTTGTCCTTTGATAAAAGTGGAAATCATCCTTCAATGAACATCAACAATAGTAGGTAGGCCAACAATAAGTGAGCATATAGTTTAACTGCTTAGGTACTCATAAAAGCTGTTCAGTAAGAAAGCACTCAACATCTACTTGGAATAAAACATGTTAAGACAACAAACACAGTTGCCATGCAGGGACATAAATCCAGACTTAAATTCAAGAGTAGGTAACTTCAAGAGACATTCACGACTCAAGCGTGATAGGCCATTGGCAGAATCTTAAAATCCTGGTCATTGATATATGCAAAATATGGGTGGGCAACGATTTAAAATTTTAATTGAAATCAATCGCACGATTAAAAATTTTAATAACTCGATTAATAATAATAATAATAATAATAATAATGGAATTACTTAATCGCATGTCCAACCGATGACAGGTACAACTATTCTACCGATACAAACCTCAACCTGTCAGCATCGTGGCCTCTCAGATGTAGGTCATTTGTTTGGAATAGTCTCCCGATGGAGATACGCATAGATTACTTAATGGTTGACTCATCAGTGTTTTACAGGCTCCTAAAAACCTATTTGCAGCACCACAGTTGGACTCGGAGCACCTCTGACTGGGCTTCTTGAAGGGGCGCTATAGATGTATATTTTTGAAATGAATGATCATAACAATTATGTCTTTTTCCGGAATAAGTTTTATTATGCGAATGTTGTATAACTTTGCATAAATGTTTTTCTATTATTTATTTCGTCTGTAAACTACTGTGCGTTTGCTGGTGGTCTATTAAAGAATTTATTCTTACTTACTTACTTTACTTACTTTTATGTCAATTAACCATACATGCAATGCTGCCTTACAATTTGACCAACTACAGTGCAACTGATTAGAACTGGGAGTTGTCGCTTCAGTTAAAACGCAGCAGAAATTGGCGTCAACAAAAGCTATGAGGTCACGATGACCTGTGAGTTAAAAAAATGGAGCGGAAGTGCTTCCTCCCATGAGCAACGCTTACCATACATAGCATACTAGCATAACAAAGTCTGACTGATAAAATGTCCTGACCTAGGCATCTCTTAGTTTCTCCACACTACCAGGCCAGTGGAAATTAGACTACAGTACAGTACAATGATTTTAAAATATTGGGCTTTGTCGGTTGCAGCATGCATGCAAAAACACTCGAAATAACCATATAACCTTAGCACAGCAGCAGAATTTTAATAATGAATTTGTATAGCACCACTTAAAAGACAGACCTAGGAGGCACACAACTACAGTCAAACAAAATGGCTTTTGGGGTCCAATCCAAATTCCGAAACTTGAATCCCTGAAACAAATATTGGCCAGATCTCCAAATTAATTTCGTACGAGTGATCTATGTGCGACATGTACGACTTGATGATTTTTTGACACTAAAATGTGTTACAATAACACCAATCTAACCATTATGTCATGTATTTAACAGGGCTGTTTTTAAAGAATTTTTTAAACTGCACAACTCCTTCTTTTCTTTCCCATCCTCCATTGTAAATTACTTCCAATCATAGGACCATGACCTTTTTTGCTAGTTTTAATTACGGTATACAGAAGTGCTTCTACAACTGTACAAATCCATTTAGAACTGCACATTTTGTGTACAACTGCACGCTAAAAAAAGCCCTGGTATTTAATTTAACTCTGAACATTTCTCGGGAGTTCGCTCGCATTCGATAAAACTGTTTTCAGGAAATTGGACTTCGTGTATTTTCTTAGAATTCCGGGATTCAGGTTTCATGAATTCGGGTTTACCCTGATATTCGGGTGCCACGAAGCATGAGAAAAGACATGCTTGTAAACATTCTACGCGCTCCTTTCCCCCTTCAGTTGTCTTACCTGAATTGTCATTTGACAAAGGTGATCCTGACAGTTTACTCCTTTTTGCAGGTGGTTCATCCATGAACTCCTGATTAGTTGTTGATCCTATGACATTCGCGACACCCTCAACCACGCCACCACGATAACCAACTGAAAACTTATCGGAAACCAAGTTGACTCGCAAGGTATAACCGATTTCACTAACAATCGCTAGACAATATATCACAGACCAGCTTTGAGCTTCAAAATAAAGCGCACATTCCAAAGGAATGAGCAGACTTCACTTTCATTTTGGGGGCCAACCTTGCAGGAAGAAAGTCCAAGTCGTGCCCTCGCTTTGACCTCTGCCTTTGCCAATGTAGAAAATGCAATTACTCCAAAACGTTCTTCTGCAACTATTTAAATAACGAATTTTGGTGTTTGCAGCAAAATGAGCATCTGTAATACAGCATTGCCTAGATGGCCTATGTACACTTTCTCGAGCTCAAAACAGTAATTGTAAAATCTTGCTTTTCAATAAAACCATCCCAGCCTTCGATTAATACGAAAATCGTTGTAGTTCGAGACACAAAATGGTTAATCATTGACTTTCTAGACTAGCAGACATAATGATGTGATGATGAATCCTGTGCCAAAAATATTTCGTTGGTTTCCCTTCAACTTTCGCTTACTGCGACGCTCGGAAAGGACATCCAACTGCGTCCAGCAAAACAGAACGACTATCTTGGACACGAAGCCACACGCAAATAACAATCATAGTCCAGTTTGACGACTATTAAAATTTAATAATAACCATATTATAAGATACGACTGACATCGACGGGATGTAAGAAATTCCGACAGTTTCCCTTAGCACACGCCCTTTTGCTTTCTCCAAAGGTCGTCCAAAATATCTACCCGACGCTCAACCTGATCGTTGCATTCATTCCCAGTGATCTTAGCGCAAGATAATCCGACTAAATGCAGCCATCGATGCATCAAATTCCGACAAAAACTCCCAGATTTCTACAACGATCGAACACCGACCATTTTTCTTAAGATGGCGGCTGTTGACGGACACGAATTTTGCCGAAGTTTCACGATGTTCTTCCGTCCTATACGAAATAGTTCGCCCTGTAATATCTCACGTCAGACTGCTGTGGTCGCTTGCGCTGTTTCTCGCGCCATCTAGCGAATCCTAAAACCTAAATTAAATATTGACGAAGAAGTGAAAGCACATTCTTGGTAATTATTTCTTTAGAAACTGGACGAACCAGTCTTGCCACCCTGTCTTGCGAGGTTGCGCACCTTTATGTACTAATTACTAAGAAGGTCTACACCGGTAAGCGAGAACGGCATTCGTCTGTTGGTTGCAACGGACTGCGGTTCAAGCCCCGGGCTGGGAGTTGACATTCAGAGATTTATATATCTCGGGCTAGCACGTGTGGGACGCAAGGGCGCAAGCTCCTGCGGAGCGACCTTGGGCAAGTTGCTTACCCATCATTGTCTGTGGGGAAGGCAACGGGAAACCACCTCACTCATCTCATCCCCAGGGGCGTAAAGCCAATGAACCTGCCTTCGGGCAGAGAACCATCATCATCATCATCATCATCATCATCATCATCATCATCATCATCATCATCATCACGGGAACCTAGGCCTAACTGAAGGCACTCTGCCACCCTGGACGAGGCAAGAGGTAGGCCTATCCTCGGAAACATGATTCTATCAACCCTTTGGCTGGGTTGTCAATGCAAGTCTCATTAAACGACCAGAAAGTTACACAGTAGGCCTAACAATAATTTTTGTGTGCACTTTAACGAAAAAGGAGTTCCCAAGGCAATGGAAAGCAGCAGAAGTCTATCGAAGTCCGACTTGAACAAAAGATTATCAATTGTCTTGTGCGTGCTCTGAAGCCTCTGATTTCTGAATCCTGCACTTTGGCAGGAAAGCTGAACCACTTCGCGAAGGGTTAAGGTAACCGAAAACCATTTCCTTGCCTTTCTTATAACTAGATGGGCTACCAGACGACGCCTGGAAGTTTTGGTTTTACGCCCCACCCACCCATCCCACCCGCCCCGACCCGACCCGCCCCACCACTTTTCTGCAAGTAGGCCTATAATAGACCTACTTATTGGCTCTCAGTCAAGACAATAGAAGTATTATTTATTGATGACGTCAAAACAAAAGGATGACGCTAAACGGTGGCGTTTTCGAGACAATAGGACGGGTAGTATAATAACGGACGGACTTATTATTGATACAGAGCCTACTTCCAAAAGACCTAATCATCGTAAGTGCTGCAATCAGGGCTTAAAGAGTGGCTGGACGGTCATGGACGGCGTCCAGCAGGCACTTATTTTTAAATCTTAGCGCAGTCCTGTCACTCAATAGGCCAGCACAGCGTATGGAAAGGTAAGGGACGTCCAGGTAGGTATAGGCCATGCTTCCTTTTTTGCACTTGGAGCGCTGACCGCAATTAGGTCTAATTCGATATAATATGTGATTAGTGCTGGAGTGTCTTTTTAAAGATTCGCGCGAAACTCCTGGACTACTGTTATGCTTGTTTCTTTCCTTTGTCTTATTTTTTATTGTTTAACTTTGTTTCTGCCTTATTTGGCATGATAAACGTGTTCGTGGCTGCACTTGAGACTTGTTGACGTCATAATTGATGCAATATGACGTCACGTGTTACTATGGAGATCGTCAGTTTCCCGGTAGAATCACCTCAGTCAATCACGAGAGCGGAAAAGGTTAGCGGGTCCTTCAGAGTCGTTAAATAAAGAGAGTTATGCTTACGAAGGCTTCAAGCTGTCTGCAAAGAAGAAGAACAAGAACAAGAAGAAGAATCTCAAAGGTCTTACAACTAAATGCCTAAAAAGCCTTCAGTAAATAGAGCTATAGGATTCTCCTACAAGTATTTTCTTTCTCTTTTTAAGCTTCAACATAGGCGTTTTAGCCTCTATAATTTGTTATATTAATTTGCTGTCAATTGAAACTAGCTATGCGCAGATCGTATAAACAAGTGTAAGATTAGTACACAGAGCATAAGAGATTTGCGCAGCTAAAATAGCTAAGCGGAGATTGGCAAGCAGATTCCATCGTGGCGGTTAGAGCCCGACAAAACCCATTGCTGCATTAAGTCGAGCGTCTCACTGACCGCTTGGCCAATTGCAGGTCAAGCGGTCAGTGGCGTGATAATACGCAGCGGTCAATCGGTTGTGTGGACAACCACGCATCGCCGTGCACGATACAGGTACAATGCATCTAGTGTTATCGTGGATAATGTGTGCATTCACCTTGTGGCTTTAAACGCTGCTTTACCTCATGCGTGCACGGAATGACCATACACGGGACTGCCATCTCCGCGTAGTCAATAGGAAGCTCTGTCTTTGGTCAGATACTATTACATATGTAGAGACATGACTCAAATGCAATCTACAATTACAAACACCTAAAAGCAATACCTAGATATAGGCCTATCTACTCATCATTCAAGGCCGTCCCAACCAGACCCCACCCATGCTCTTCATGCACCTACTGACTGTCATCTGCCACTCACGTCTCTTCAATCAAACAATCAGTCACGTAAATTCATATAGCGCACATCCAAGATCTCTACTACTCAGAGGCACTCCCAACCCAGGTCTGGCCGAAAAGTTCCTACTTCCCTGTCCACAATTCCCATCCATCCTTCCTTCCTTTCATCCATCTACCCACCCACCCATCTACGCATCCACCCATCCACCCATCCACCATACATCCATCCACGCATCCACCCATTCATCCATCCATCCACCCAACCACGCATCCACCCATCCATCCACCCAACCACGCATCCACCCATCCATCCACCCAACCACGCATCCACCCATACATCCACCCAACCACGCATCCACCCATCCATCCACCCATCCATCCACCCATCCATCCAACCGTCCGTCCGTCCATCCATCTAACCCACTCCACCCTATCCAGGGACGTAACTAGGATTTTTCGTTTGGGGGGGCTTAAGCCTTAAGTATGACCAATGCTTAAAGTGTAAAGAAGAAGTGCCAGGACGCTGTATTGTAATTGGTCGTGAGTGGCGGCGCCGAAGGCGCGAAGTTGCGAGTGCCGAAGGCACGAAGCCCGTCCCGACTAGGGGGTCTGAGGGAGCGTCGTAAGCTCCCCCAGCGGGGTCTGGGGCGGAGCCCCAGCGACCAGCGCATTTTTGGCTGTGTCGACCTCAAATGGAGCCATTTTTAGGCTCTTGTTTGCCAGCTATTTGTGAACGAAAAAGTTTCGAAAATTGTAAGAATAAGTCGTTTTTCAGTGTCGCAAGGCTCAAGTTACCAGGATAACAATAAAGTTTTCTTTTTACCGTAAGCTCCCCAGCGGGGTCTGGGGCGGAGCCCCAGCGACCAGCGCATTTTTGGCTGTGTCGACCTCAAATGGAGCCATTTTTAGGCAGTCATGGCCGGTCGTCCGTAACTGCATGTACGCCGTCCATGCGGTAGTCTATTTAAATTAGCCGTAAGCATACAACGGCTTGATTTCATTTGGGGGGGCTTCAGCTTCGTTTGGGGGGGCTTAAGCCCCCCAAGCCCAACGCTAGTTACGTCACTGACCCTATCACTCCTCTATCTCAGCCTTTTTTCTTTCTCGACCCCCCGGTCACTACCCCCATGCCCCCATCTCAAGTACCCACTACCCAAACCAACAAGTCATATCTAAAAAATGGCACCACCACCACTCTGCAGCGATCCTTCTCCTTAGTTTCGCGGGCTTTCCGTCCTTCCATCATCAGTGCCACTCGTTCTATATACATCGACCGACCCATGGAGGATCCTAGCTCTGTCTACCATTCCCGGGCTTCAGGAATCAGGATCCTCCGTCTATCACCCCGGGCTTGCCACTCGAAGCCAAAGAATTCTTACCCCGATTCATCTGATCTTTAGCAGCTGATCTGCCTCCACTCTTCATCTCTATATACTCAATACCCATAGAAAACTGACTCGGACTCTTTATATACTATTTATGAGGCGGCGAGATAGGTTGTAGGATGTATCAATAGGTCTATCTATATATTTATCTCTTCCCCACCCCGCCCCTACTGTTACACTGTATCTTATTCCCTCGTGATTTTAGTAAATAATTCGATTTCCGATTTTAAAAAATCCTACGATAACTAACCTACATGGAAGACGTGGCCTTCGTCTTATCACAAAAGAACCCCAGCTGATTTATAAGGGCACTTTTTTAACTAACAGACCGCCATCATTGTAGCCCTACTCGTCTTCAAGTCGTCTTATTAATAGCGATGTAATTATTCTGATGTATAGTGGACGATAGCGACAGTAATTACCAATTAAGTCGTCATAATTATCTGGATGTGATATGTAGAGGAGCCGAAGAGTCTGTCGCCTGTACAGATCATTCGTGTGTGTACGCGAGATAATTCTATTTGCATACACAGAGGGGCAACAGGCAAAATGTCAAGTCGTTACATGGCCAATGGTCAATGGTCTAAAGAGTTCATCGTTCTATATATCGCGATGTTATCAATTCAGCTTCTTTGTATACTGATTACTTAGATGTTTACATCTTGTATAAGCAGTCGTGAATGAATTTAGATCTATATATATAATATATATATATATACGCTATCTTATATATATATTTATATATATATAAATATATATATTATCTTTTGTCTTTACTCGCCTTTCTCTGGCCTCAGATCCTGCCTGTTCTCTCGGGATTGCATTGGAGCGCATCCAAAAGGCTCTTACTGGGAGAACGCGTAATAACTGGTCATATACAATACAATGCAATACAATACAGTACAGTTACAGTATACATTGTAGTATAGTGCAATACAATGCAATACAGTACAGTGCAATACAATGCAATACAATGCAATGCAATGCAATACAATGCAATATAATACAATGTCCCGTTACTCCGGTAATATGGAATAGCCTACATGTCTCAGTTACCGTTGGTCGTCCCCTCCGCTCTTTAGACCGTCATGATCCTCTTGTACCACGATCTCGGACTCCCACAGCCCAACACCGCGCCTTTGCCTCTGTCTGCCCTTTGCTGTGGTCCTGTGGAATGGTCTTCCTGCTGTTATTCGTGCTCAGATTTTGTGTGGAGGCTTTACTTCGCACTGGGAGCGCCTCTGATTAGGTTATACTGTGAGAGGTGATTTATAAATACAAAAATAGAATAGAATAGAACAGAATAGAATAGAATATGAATGCACCCGCAACGCCTCTTCAGATGTCATGTTGACTTCAGAAACAACAGACTTGTTTTGAGAGACATCCCCACATCTAATCTCTTGAAACATTCAGCATTTGCCTTACTATTAGAATAGTTGTTACTATGTCAAGGCTATTATTAAACATTGTTCGCCGATGATTATTATCGACCAGCTGATAAATAATTAATTACTGAATGATTGTATTCCTACTTCTGTCTAATCTCTGACTTCAATTGTCATCATCAATCATTGTTCGAATGTAATTATAGGCTATGCTCAATGATTGCCGATAAAATCATTGTATTGTGATATTGTCAATGACCCTATCCTCTCTGTTCAGATTAGCAGAACGGCTTATGTTTACATCTGCGATATACAATTATACATACTTACAGGCCTGAGACCACTTCGAAAGGACACACTACTTAATAAATACAATCTCTACACAGACATAAATATAGGTCTAAACATAATATGTATATGTATATTATACATGTACAGGTAGCCTACCTGTAATCAGTAAGATTTTTACGTTTGCAGCACGCGTGCTCTCACATGTGTTTGCAGAAACCAGCGTATAATTATAAGCCTAACGTCATTGAAATTTTTAAATGTGTAGAACCAACTTTTCTTTCAGGGGTGACATCTACGACCCTGGCAGTAATAGAAGAAGAAGTCTTCTCCCTAAGATATATTCCTGACTCCCGAGGCAGCCATGGGTGGTTAGCGACTTCATTTTCTTAGTCTCGGCATATGAGGAGGTCGGGTGGCCAGTCCTCTCCCTCGCCGCTTCATCCTCCCACTGACAGTGTGCAGCCAGTGTACTCATTATAGCTGAGTTGGCGAGGGGTGCAGGTGGAGCATAAATCTCAAACCAAATTTTCTGCCGTGGTGGGGATTCGAACCCAAACCTCTCGACGGACGGTCCAACCACTACTACACAATGACCAGCCATGACACTGACCTAAACTATCTCACACTGAAGAAATTTATCTCTATAACCTGCATCCATGGGCGGAGATTTAGGGGGACATAGGTGACGCTCCCCAAAGTTTGTGGCGCTCGGGGCGGGAATGCTGCCAACCAAAAGCTCGTCAGACAACAAGATGTAATCGTTGTTTCTCTAGATGGAAATGACGACAACGTTTTTTTTCAGTGAAAGATTGTATAAGTTACTAAGGAAAAATTTCAACATACTACAATGAACGTATAGGTCTACAATCATGTACTTGTCAATGTTAAAGATTTGTAGGGTTCCTATTGTAGACTATACAGTGTACAACTGTACACGACTCTAGATACAAAGACTACATTGAGTAATAATGCAACATGGACTAAAGTTTACATACATAAAGTTGAAAATGATACTTGGCGTACACATTGTATACCCCGATGTCTTTTCTGCCGCAACAGTAATACTCGTGTATATTCAACAATTTTGCTTAAGAAGTGATATGTCAATAAAAACATTCGTGTACACAACTCAGATTTACGTACAAACATCAATATCATTTTTTATGAATACATAAATACATGCATGTATGTATTTACATGCATACACAAACACGTGTAGCCTACAATTGTACATAATACTATACATTTAAACAGCACATCAATAATATAATCTCATGACTTCAGTAGCACTTTATAATAATATACTAATTACCAATCAATGGTACTCCAGAACAGAGACACAATATATACATACTTACAAACATGCATACATACATGCAAACATACACGCATACATACAAGCATGCATACACACGCACGCACACACACGCCCACACAGTTGCATGACAGAAACAAATCTTTTATAGGCCCTACATTTATCCATGATTTGAAGGTCAACACGCAAAATGCCAGCCTATAAAGGCCTAGGTCTCTATCAAGCTTATAGAAGTACCCTCTCCATTTCTAAATCTGTCATTGGTAGGCCTATCGATAACGGCAACGATACCGATGTTTGACTAATTGTAGGTTAATTCCTTTTACCTCGTAATCTCCACGTTTCTAAAGCGCCACTCGAAAGCCAAGCGCAGGTGGGCACCAGCTTATTCACGAGCGCTGTGACAACGACGCTTTTATTCCATCGGTAACACATTGTCATCCATTCATCAACTATAGGCTACTACGTTCTTGGATGAATCCAGAGTTTAACCCTTTAACTACACTCTCGGCAGTAAAGGGTTAACGCCAACTCATAAGACCGATCCAGGCATCGAGAGAAGGTGAATAATTTTCTTCGGTTGATTAGGTCTATAGCACCATCACACCAAATGTGTTTTCTCATTTTCCCCCCATCTCAACGCCAGTTCGGAGTTAGTGCGGGGCCTCAACATGCATTTACATGCAGAAACGTTTAAGGTTCATCCCGCATTGTACCGAATCAGTTTCGAACCTAACGTAGGCCTATACGGGCCTACACAGCACATGTAGGACCCCGGCAGGTTTCTATTTTGCTGACCCCCGTCTTGATCGGTGTGTGCGTTTTAGTTGATGGGCGCCATCTTTTGTGTGTAAGTCAAAGAAAACACGTTGTGCTCAGCTCAACACCAGACGATCAATCGAAGCAACTCTTTCTCTTGCTGTGACGTCATATCCGTTGAAACGTGGCGTTGGCGTGATGTCATATCCGGCGAGCCAAATCCCGGACTATACGTTTACATAAGATGAGTCAATAGATAGAGCGAATGCCGCGACATCTCGAGTTGAACGCGTTGAACGTCAGATCGTTTGATTCGCTGCAGGTTGTGTGACGTGTGCTCCGATGACGTCGTTGACTTGTGCTGACGTCATCGGAATCGATGATCATCGAAATGAATCTCCATTAGGAGAATGACGTAGACGGAACTTAGGAGTTCGTCCTCGATTTTCGCTTCCGCTCTCGTCTTCGTTTTGGTCGTCGGTGGGAAAACAACTTCGCTTGCCTCTCATCTTCGTCCCTCTCCTCCGCCTTCCCCAATTCCTCCTGCTCTTGCTCCGCCTCCAAGTCGTCGTCGTCACAGTTCTTGAGAAGGTTGCTACACCCAGCCTTCCCCTTCAGCCCCTTTCCCCGATGCCGCTTTCCGAACAGCGACGCGGAGGGACGCGTGAGGAACCGATAGACCGGTCGATGTTGTGGCTTCACTCGAGAAGGACCGACGGAGACCGACGATGACGTGGATCTGTTCCTGGCGGGCCTTCGAGAAGAGCTGTCCATTTCCGGTTGCTTAGTACTACTGCTACTGCTGCCGCTCCTGCTAATACTACTACTACTGTTACTACTGTTTCCGAGGAGCTTGGCTTCACGATGAGGATTAACGTTGAACTGAGGACTCGTCTGAGATGGCTGATCATGAACCCAGCGCTGAATGAAGAAGGCCTTCTGGCTGGGCGCCCGTGACGTCTTCACGGTCACGACCTCGGCCTTCCGGTTGACCCCAACGTACCAGCGTCTGTCGCAGTACCTAGCCTTGCCGCCGCCGCCAGGGCGCCGCGACCGGCCTGGGTCGGCGGCGGCGGCCGTGCGTAGGCAGCGCGAGGCGTTGCGAGGGTACTTTTGACTGGAATAGACGTCGTACTGGTTGGGAAGGAAGTCGTGATGGAAGACACATTCGGATATGTCCATTGTTTCCGCTCCTCTATTCGTCTGTAACGTACAACATGGTCAGCGGAATAAATCAATAAATGGAATAAATGGAATAAATAAATAAATAAATAAATGGAATAAATAAATGGAATAAATAAATAAATGGAATAAATGGATAAAATAAATAAATAAATGGAATAAATAAATAAATAAATGGAATAAATAAATAAATAAATGGAATAAATGGAATTAGTTGTCGTCGGTGTGTACACGATTAGAGGCACATCAAGTAGGCTACAGGTAGGGTAATTTTCGAGTTTTAGTCCATAAAGTCCATTCTACTTCGTTCCATTTTATTCCATGTCATTCCATCAGATTCTATTCCCTGCATTCAATTCAATCCCATTGAATGCCATTAAATTTCGCTCCGTTTCATTCCATTTAATTACATTCCATTTAAGTGTATCCCCATTTTTTCCATCCCATTCAATCACACTCCATTCTATTCTATTTTCGTCCAATTCCATTTAATTTCATTTAATTCCATATTTATTCTAATTGATTCCATTCCATTAAATTCTATCTATATAGATATATTCATTTAATTCAATTCTTCTACATTTTATTTGTTTCTATTTCATGCCATCTCGTTAAATTTAATTCTTCTACATTTTATAAACTAATGTTTTCAATATTATTCCATCCATATGCTTCTACTTCACTGTATTCCATATGGGTCGCACTGGTCGCAGTCTATCTTACGCATGACCTACCATAATGACCTGCCAGAAACTCTTGGTCATTTTTAATTTCTTTTCGACCAGTTGAATAACTCCCGTGACCTTGACAATACCTGCTGAAATTTTATAGCTGATTCTATTCCATGAAATCTAATCTATTAAAAATAATATTTATCCAATTGAATCAAATTTTCCAATTTAATCGATGACAAAGGCTGCCCCACCGATGCGTCAGGTTTCGTGTAGATGTTTGCCGCTTCATCGATACAAAGATATCGATTGGTTTCAGTGAATCGAAGGAGAACAGCGGAGTAGGTCGACCTCTGGTACTGGTCTTGGTCCTGGTTGTCTTGGTCCTGGTCCGGAAGGCGACGGGGTCGGTCTGCCAGCCACGGACTGCACGGCCTGAACTGCTCCGGGAACAGCTGGCACATGAACTGGACTTCCAACTTCGCTGTAATGAGACAGACATCATCAGGTTCAAGGTCATGTCGATATCAGTGTCTGAGAAAAGAGGTAATGTTAATCAAATGATGATAACCATGCAGGGTAGGTGAAGATATCCATCTATCGATCCATCCATTCATCTTTAGCCGTCCAACCGTATATCCATCCATCCGTACATTCATCCATCTATCCAAGCATGCATGCACGCATGCATGCATCCATTCACCCACCAATTCCTCCACCCAACCATCATCCATACACCCACCCACCCATCCATCCGTCCATCCATCATCCATACATTCATCCATCCATCCACCCACCCATCCATTCATCCATCCATCCACCCATCCATATATTCATCCACCCACCCATCCATCATCCATACATTCATCCATCCACCCATCCACCCATTCATCCACCCACCCACACATCTATCCACCCATCCATCATCCATACACCCACCTACCCATCCATCCATCATCCATACATTCATTCATCTCATCCAACCATCCATCCGTCCATCCATCCACCCATCCGTCCATCATTCATACCTCCATTCATCCACCCATCTATCCATTCATACATCCATCCATTCACCCATCTATCCATCCATCCACCCATCATCCATACATCCATTCATCCATCCATCTATCCATCCATCATCCATTCATCATCCATCCACCCATCCATCCACCCATACATCCATTCATCCATTCATCCATCTATCCATACATCCACC
>OX243818.1:11022825-11065325 GCA_945859605.1 Lumbricus rubellus
AGTATGTTAGAATCTAACGTAGCCAGTACGCTCCCACCCCTTTATTTCACGTAGTTCAGTATGTTAGAATCGAACGTAGCCAGTACGCTCCCATCCCTTTATTTAACACAGTTCATTATGTTAGACATTAGTAAGTAGGCTCTCCATTCTTTAGGCACACATTAATAAAATCTAAAACACAACATAAATCTCTCAATGATTCACTAGTGCTCCACAAAAGCTGTAAAGGCGCTATGTAAAATTATAAATTCATAAAATGAATATATGTATAAATTCGAAATAAACCAAAAAATTAAAATAAATCAATCCATAAACCAAAAAAATACCACCAATCAATCAACCATTTATTGGCTCAAGAAGAAAATAAATCAGATGTAAATTTATAAACAGTAAGTTCAAAATTAATCTGTTGCAGACACCCAAAAAGGATAAGATAATTTGAAAATGCTGGGCTGTCTCTTTCCCATGGACACATTTACACATGGTAATTGTAATTGAACATTTATATAGCGCCACTTCAAGAGAACTCCTCAGAGGCGCTCCCGACCTGACACCAAACCATAATCAAAGAGAATGGTTTTCAAACGCTTGGGGAAAAGAAAGACAAAGAAGTTCATTACGGAGACTAATAGGTAACTTATTCCAGAAAGACGGACCGACCATAGCAAAACTTCTATGCAGCACTGTGGAAGATCGAGCCATAGGAACAACCAGGTCACCATGCAGAGAGACAACAATTAGTTATGGTCAATGTGATTAAACAAACTTAACATTGTCTGGACCACAAAATAGCCTGCAACTGAAGCAACAGCAGAACATTGCAGCATAGAATAGAAGAAAAAAATACAGAAGTGCAAGCACATCATAACATCCATAACTGAAACTTATATAATCCTAAAAGAACAATCAAGAAATTTAATTTTATGTAAAAAATAATGTTTTAATTCAGCTTTAAAACGAAACATGTGCAGTCTATTTTTTAAGAATACGAGGAAGTGCTCCAAACTGATGAACCTGAGCACTTATTTGAAAATTATCATTGTTCTGGTTCGTGCAGCATGGATATGATATTTATACTCTTTTCTGGTATCTGACCATAGAAGAACGCTCACCTTCACAGAAATATTTATCAAACAGTGAAGGAAGAGGTCTTTAATCATAGCTGTATATGCGCGGTCCAATTTACAATTTTATAATATCACTCAATTTTAATATATTGTTTTCGTTCAACAATATTTAATTATCAATTAAGAAAATTTATTAATCATTAATTAATTAAACATAATATTAGGTCCGACCAATATCTAAGCAAGACAGACCAAGCATTCAAAATCCATCAACACTTTCACTACGTTAAAACCGCATATACAAATTCCATAAATTTCCAAGATGAAGTCAAAATACACCTGCACTTGGTTATTATTTGAGCACTGATAAAAATCGCATATATTAAAGACAAAAACAAATGCAAAAATGACCACATATCACTAAACATCAATATACTTCATATCTACTAGTTCACGAACCTTTGGAAGAAATTTCCAATCTTTAAAATTAAAGAAGTCTTGTTATTCGAAAAAATTCCTAAATGTTAAAGCGGTCAATGAGACCATATTAAAAAACCTAAAACAGGTTGAAAAGGTTATCAACGCCACACAATACCAAAGTCATCTTGGTATTAGCTCTACTATAAAGCAGAGTACATGGCACCAGCTTATTCACAAGCCAAGTACTGTTTTGCATGATTCAAAAGTGTTAAACAGTCCGAGTCCGAATACTAGACAGAGGAACAGCCGCTGCAATGACGAGTTTAGTTGAGGACGAGAAAGCATCGTTTGTGTCTGGCTAAGAATTCCTGAAGCGCTGAGACCGATTCTGATTGGAAAGACTGTAGGGCAATAAGTCATGTAGCACTTATTGCGAATGACTGTGGGTGTAGCGGCATTGTTGGAGGAACTCTGAGTCTCTCCTCGGACTTGAGCAATGATCCGACCTGTTTGAATCAAAAGACAGACAATTCTATTGAAAGCGTCGAATTCAGTTGAGCATTCAAAGCAGATCAAATATGGTTAATTATATATCAACCATAAACAAATTCGACAGAATACAAAACTATACTACTGTGTAAACAATCTCAACAGCATCCCATGAACTTATTAGGTGGATCATCAAAATGGGTTAACCAGAAAAAACGAACAGGTTCCGCTAGCTCTGAGTAACCCAAAACTCAAGTCAATATCATGACACTGGAGACGCAGGAAGGAAATTCACACACAAGAAAAGGAAGTTCAAGCAGCGAATGGCATATATATGAAAAAAAAATAAAACAAATCTTCAGCAATACACCAAATAAAAAGAAAGAGAATAAAATTAATAATGTCAAATATTACCAAGATTATAAGATAAGATAAGAATATTCTTTAATATACCAATTGCTATCCGCATATTGGTGTACAGACAAGTCAGACATGGTATAGATTAAACAAACGTACATAATTTTATCAATCAATGTCAAAATATTTTCAAATAGCACAAAATCCTAGGACCAAAATCAATATAATTTTACTTTAAAATAAAAATTGCGTTTTTTAATGACCAACAATTTATGCTAAAGTTTGGTTTATATGGTATTATGCTATATTATATGGTACTAGCTGGGGTACCCGGCGATGCCCGGGAGTATTATGTGAACAGCCGTGAAGCTATGGCTTTACCTCCACTGGCTGGACCTGACGGTCCTCTGTATAGATGCAAAGTTTCAGATCACAAGCTGGAAAACTGCAAAAAACTTTCCCCCCCAAATTTCGCCCCCCTAAACAATGCCTTGCCCCACCCGGCCCCTGCGGGGCCAGGTGTGTGTTGGTTGGGGCGAGGTGGTCCCGTGGCACACTATTTTGCTGTAACTTTTCAGGTGAATAGCTGTGAAACTATGGGAATGGTATACAGTTATGGAAAATGGAGTTTTCGCCCCTACCCCATTCTCCACCTGGTGGGAGAGATTCACCAACCCCTCCACTGGCTGGACCTGGCGGTCCTCTGTCTAAATTCAAAATTTGACATCAAGAGCTGAAAAAAATGGCCCCCCCCCCCAAATTTCTCTCCCCTAAACAACGCCCTGCCCGACCCGGACCCTACAGGGCGAGGTGTGTGTTGGTTGGGGGCGAGGTGGTCCCGGTAGCACACTATCTAGCTGCAACTTTTCAGGTAAATAGCTGTGAAACTATAGCGATGGTATAAAAATAGGGAAAATTCAGTTTTTGCCCAACCCCCATTCTCCCCCTGGTGGTAGAGATTCGCCAACTTGTTTTCTGGGTGGACCTGACGGTCCTCTGTCTAAATGCTAAGTTTCACATCAATAGCTCGAAAAAAATGTTTGCCCCCCAAAAAATATTTCACTCCATCCTGGCCCCCATGGTGTTAGAAATTCGCCAACCCGTGCACTTGCTAAGTTTGATGGACACTTGTCTAGGTGCAAAGTTTCAGATCAATAGCTGCGAAACTGTGGGCGTGTATTCTGGACAAATATATAAATAAATAAATATATAAATATACATCCTCTCTTATAGATATAGATATACTATACATATAGTCATAATTTAGTAACGGACCTTAGAATCGTTAATATTGCTTAGTTCTCAACTGCACAAATCCAATTCTGTAAGAGTGAAAATGCCTAGCGAATGTCACAAGTTTAAATGGAAATGAAAATAAAACATGAATAACAAGACGTAACATTTGTTTATGTTAGGTAAAGAGAGTAAATTATGACTTTTAAGCAGAGGAGCAGTGTAAACTGTCTGATAGCAAAAGATTATACTAAATTTTATTGTTCGCTAAGAATGCAAAGTGGTTATTAAAATAAAATATCAAATATTGCGAAATGAGAAATAGGGAAAATAAGTGAGTTATAAATGTTGAATAGAATTGGCTTTGGGAGGCAATCTTTCAGCCTAATTGCAACACCTATAATTGGCATCTAAAATTTGGCATAGTTTCATCTAATACCCTAATAAACAGTCTGTAAAATTTTCATTGAAATCTGAGATGGTCGACCTTGAAATCTCTGAAAAATTTGTTGATTTGGCACGGAATGACCCTGCCTTCTTTCTAAGGCTTGAAAGTAAAGAAATATCCACCCAAGGTTGACTGTTTTTGTCACTGTGTGAGTAAATGACATGAAACAGTTACAAATCAATTTCCAAAATAACAAGCAAATGCTTATCAAGTAGTGATTGGGGTATAAATGCCACTCATCAAGCATGCGGTCAACACAACTCTGATGAAGCATTCAGTCAACCACACTATGATTAGTGAAATTGAACAAACAAAGCTTATTATTATAATAGAAATTTTTAAGTCCTCCCCTCCCCCTTCCCCTCCCCCTCCCCCGCCCTCCCCTCTCCCTTCCCCCTCCCTCTCCCCTCCCTTCCCCCTCCTCCCAACCCCTCCCCTTCCCCTCCCCTCTCTCCCATCCCCTCCGCTTCCCCCTCCTCCTTGACCTCCATCTCCCTCCCCTCCCCCTCCGCTCCCTCCCCACCGTCTTCGTCCCGCTCCCTCCGCTCCTTTCCTCCGTCACACCGTCCATTTCTAGCCCAATAATGATGAAGGCCGCTTTGGGAAAAGGCCGCTTTGGGAAAAGGCCGCTTTGGGAAATTAATATGACGTCACAGCAGGCGACCTCATTGATGTTTCGTCTGCTGTGTTTGGAGACGGCGTTTCTAAAATCTGGCAGCCGTGTGGGACGTGTTGAATTTGCAAATGGCGGGCGAACGGATTGCAAAGTTCACTTTTTGTGGAAAAGGTTGCGTTTTTTCTGGTGAAAAAATCTTAACACACGGTTGTATGGGAATGGAAGGTGTTGTAAAATTTTCAAAACAATCGGTGCGTGACTTTCAGCGTGGTGATGTTACGAACTATTGGAAAGTTCATTTTTATTTATATAGATTATGCATTCGTCCAGCTCCCTCCTTTCCTCCTCACACCGTTCCTTCCCGACAGCGACATATGCGCTATCGCGACTTTTGGGCGACTATACAACGTGATTTCGCGGCAAAGAGTTTCCGAAATTTTGGCAACCTTGATCATCTCGCAACTTTTGGGCGACTTTACGACGTGATGTCGCGACAAAAACTTTTCCGAAATCTGGCAACCCTCATGGACGTTGGGATGTGTATAATTTCAAAATGGCGGTCGAATGGAATTCAAAGTTCTTATTTTGTGGAAAATATTGCGTTTTTTCGTAAAAAAGCATAATACAACACGGTTCTATTGGAATGGAAGGTTTTGTAAAATTTTCAGAACAATCGTTCCGTCAGTTTTCGAGAACACTCATAACAAACTATCGGAAAGTTTCATTTTTATTTATATAGATTGTACTAGCTGGGATAGCCGGCGATGCCCGAGAATTTTATGTAAATAGCCGTGAAGCTATGTCTACGGAATGGAAATAGCAAAAGTTTGGGGTTTCACGCTCCACCATGGTCCCCTCCACTGGCTGGACCTGACTGTCCTCTGTCTACAAGAAAGTTTCATATCAATAGCTGCAAGACTGAAAAAAATGCCCCTCCCCAAATTTTTTTCGCCCCCCCTAAACAACGCCCTGACCCACACGGGCCCTGCGGGGCAAAGTATATGTTCGTTGGTGGCGAGGTGGTCCCAGTGGTACCCTACTAGCCGCAACGTTTCAGGTGAATAGCTGTGAAACTATGGCAATGGTACAAAAATATGGAAAATGGAGTTTTCGCCCCCTCCCCCATTCTCCCTCGGTTGGTAAAGATTCGCCAACTCCTCCACTGGGTGGACCTGACGATCCTCTGTCGAAATGCAAAATCTGACATCAATAGCTGAAAAAATTTCGCCTTCTGAAAAATTTCGCCCCCTCTAAACAACACCCTGCCCCACCCGGCTCGTGCGAGGCGACGTGTGTTGCTTGGGGCGACGTGGTCCCGGTGGTACCCTACCTAGTTGCAACGTTTCAGGTGAATAGCTGTGAAACTATGGCGATGGTATAAAAATGTGGAAAATGGATTTTTTTGCCCACCCCCATTCTCCCCTGGTGGTCGAGGTTCGCCAACTCGTTTTCTGGGAGGACCTGACGGTCCTCTGTCTAAATGAAAAATTTGCCATAAATAACTGCCAAAATTTTTTTTGCCCCCCCCCCAAATTCACCCCATCCTGGCCCCCATGGTGTTAGAAATTCGCCAACCCCTGCCCTTTTTAAGTCTGATGGATCCCTGTCTAGGTGCAAAGTTTCAGATCAATAGCTGCGAGACTGTGGGCGTGCATTCTGGATAAAGCCACATACCTATAACATACATACATCCTTTCTTATAGATATAGATAGTACACTTGTAATAGTGCCCTTCAAGATTCTACTTCGAGGAGCTCTCAACTAAAGCACGAACACTGAATCTCAGTTTCACTCCGAAGCACATGAGTAATTGCGATAGGAGTTGGTCAGGGTCCCTACGCACCCGCTTGAGGTGGATTCTAATCCGCAACCTGCCTGCTCTAAGGCACAGAACATACCCTTGCACCACGACACCCCACAATATAATTTTATGTTCACACGTCATATCCCGGACTTGTTAAACTGCACAACTCTCATCCACTGCTAACAACTGTTTGAACAGACATCGGATGATGAATGGTCTTTTAAAATTCCAGACTCTCAATCAGTTTTACACTTTACGGAACATTGAAGGTATGAACTGATCAAAATCTGGTACTTTGTATAGTAAGCGAAAGAAATACAAAAATTAGGTATTTACCATGATCAAACCACATGCATCGCTAACAAGCTGCTGGAACCATGAAATGAGGAGCATTCTTCTAGGAACTCGTTGAGGAAGACGAATGCATTGAGGATTCAAATACCAGGTTTCACATTCCAGGTCAATCTGAATCAGTTTCATTAAAAAAAACCTTCGTTATTTAGCCATTACGATACGATATATAACAAACATAGAAGTCAGAATATTAAAGATTTTTGTGAAATCGTGTTAAGATAAAAAAAAGGAGGACTGGAACTGAGTAAAAAATCTTGCAATTACAATTACAAGCAAAACACAGTAAACAATATAAATCTCATCGTAAATCTCATCAGAACTAAAAAAAATGACTATGACTGTCTGTTGTGTTTGTCCATCTGTAATTCTTTATGTATATACCAGCAGCCCCACATGTATACAAACCCATACACAGGCACAGCCACACACCCACCCACACAAAAATGCATCCCACTTATCCCGTAGCAGTAGGACACATTTTAATACAATTTAAAAACGAACATATAAACAACAGCCACAGAACCACACACAAATTTAATCACACACACACACCTAAAAACATACCCACCCGCACACATACACAATAACGCATTTCAATTATATCGCATAGCAGCAGCTCTAATTTTAATACAATTTCAAACCACCATCCAAATAAACAACAGACGGAGACCCACACACAGTCTCATCCACACAGAGCACACCCACAAAACACATAACCAACCAACCACACACACATTTTTGGGGCGCGGTGGTCTAGTGGTGGCGTCATTGCATTGAAGCCGGACGGTTCGAGGTTCGAATCCACCTCAAGTCGCCACGTAAGAACCTTGGGCAAGTCCTTCACTCACAATTGCTCAGCACTTCGGCGTGAAACTCCAATGCAGTGTCCGCTCTGCATTCGAGAGCGCCTCTGAGTAGAGAGAGCTTGAAGGGGCGCTATAACAAATGCACATACAAACAAACAAACAAACATAAAATAATACATTCAAACTATATCCCATAGCAGCAGCACTCATTTTAATACAATTTAAAACCATCGTCTATATAAAACAACAGCCACAGTCCTGCACACAAACCCACACAAACCCACAGCTAATAATGCATTTAATACAATTTCAAAACATCATCCATAAAAACAACACCAAAGATCAACACATAAACACACACATCCACAAACACACAAACAGAATACACCCACAAACAAAACCACCCAAACACATACAGTGATATTTTACCATGCTGGGGCGTGGTGGTGTAGTGGTGGCGTCGTTGCCTTGGAGCGGGAAGGTTCGAGGTTCGAATGCACTTCGCCATGTTAGGACCTTGGGCAAGTCCTTCACTCACAATTGCTCAGCGCTTCGGCGTGAAACCCCGATGCAGTGTTTGCTCTGCATTCGAGAGCGCCTCTGAGTGGAGAGAGCTTGAAGGGGCGCTATAACAAGTGCACATATAAACAAACAAAAAGATATCCACTCATACAATAATGCATTTCAATTAAATCGCATAGCAGCAACACTCATTTTTAATACAATTTAAAATCATCGTCTATAAAAGCAACAGCCGCAGACCCACCCAAACACATACACAGAGACAACCCATAAGCACTGGCTTCCTGTCTCGCAGTGTATCTCGTACAGAATAGCAGCACTTGTCTGGCGGTGCCTCACTGGTTGTGCTCCGTCCTACTTATCTGATCTCTGTCGCCCTGTCTCCAACATAGCCTCCCGTCAAGCTTTACGCTCTTCGGCCAATGGGGAGCTGCTAGTCCCTCGAACCCAATCTGCTACCAGACAGCGTAGAGCCTTCTCGGTTGTTGGCCCATCCACATGGAATGGGCTCCCGCTTGCACTACGCTCACTAATTTGGAATAATTTGCCTTCCTTCTATCAGTTGCTTAAGAAAAATTCTTTTAGCCATGTTTGGGCTGGGAGCGCCTCTGAGTAGGCTTCTTGAAGGGGCACTATATAAGTTTTCGGAATGAATGAATGAATGAATGAATAAAAGAAAGTTCCACCCACACAATAATGCTTTTCAATAACATCGCACAGCAACATAACTCATTTTTAACACAATTTAAAATCATTGTCTAGAAAAACCACACCCACAGACCCACACACAAAGCTACCCAAACACACACACACACACACACACACAGACAACCCATAACAAAATCCACCCACACACAATAATGCATTTCAATTATATCACATAGCAGCAGCACTTATGTTTTTTACAATTTAAAGTCATCGTCTATAAAAACACCAGCCGCAGACCCACACACAAACCCACCCAAACACACCCATAAAAAGATGCACTCACACAATAATGCATTTCAATTATATCACATCTATAGCAGCTCAGCACTTATGTTTTTTACAATTTAAAGTCATCGTCTATAAAAACACCAGCCGCAGACCCACACACAAACCCACCTAAAGACACACCCATAAAAAGATGCACTCACACAATAATGCATCTCAATTATATCACATCTATAGCAGCTCAGCACTTATGTTTTTTACAATTTAAAGTCATCGTCTATAAAAACACCAGCCGCAGACCCACACACAAACCCACCCAAACACACCCATAAAAAGATGCACTCACACAATAATGCATTTCAATTATATCACATCTATAGCAGCTCAGCACTTATGTTTTTTACAATTTAAAGTCATCGTCTATAAAAACACCAGCCGCAGACCCACACACAAACCCACCTAAAGACACACCCATAAAAAGATGCACTCACACAATAATGCATTTCAATTATATCACATCTATAGCAGCTCAGCACTTATGTTTTTTACAATTTAAAGTCATCGTCTATAAAAACACCAGCCGCAGACCCACACACAAACCCACCTAAAGACACACCCATAAAAAGATGCACTCACACAATAATGCATTTCAATTATATCACATCTATAGCAGCTCAGCACTTATGTTTTTTACAATTTAAAGTCATCGTCTATAAAAACACCAGCCGCAGACCCACACACAAACCCACCCAAACACACCCATAAAAAGATGCACTCACACAATAATGCATTTCAATTATATCACATCTATAGCAGCTCAGCACTTATGTTTTTTACAATTTAAAGTCATCGTCTATAAAAACACCAGCCGCAGACCCACACACAAACCCACCTAAAGACACACCCATAAAAAGATCCACTCACACAATAATGCATTTCAATTGTATCGCACAGCAGCACTAATTTTCAATAAATGTGCAGAATGGAGGGGCACTGACTGGCCTTGGATACCTTTGGAGCAACAGAGCTCCTGCACATAGTTTTTAATATTACAGAAATTTCTTACGTGTTGTAAGTCGCATTGAAATATGAATCTGAGGCATGGATAGTCAACCATCAGAGGAAGATGGAGTTAGATATCCAAGTACTTGAAAAATCCAAGGAGTTGAACAAAACATGCTTCAGTAAGAGCATACATATATGCATTTACATACATACAGACATACACACACTTACACATGTGCATATACAATTATACATGCACACAAAAAGACTTTAAAAACATATAATACAAACAAACACACATGCATACATATATACATATGTGCAGTCATGAATGCATCTACACGTGGATATGAATGGCTGGCTTGAAAGGTAGGCAGGGTGGCTCAAAAGATAGATAGTACTAAGTACACATTGGATTGGAAGTTGGTTAATGTTGCCCGGAAGACGGGCATGGTGGCTCTGAAAATGGGCAGGGTTGGTTCAAAAGATGGAAAGGTTGGCTTTGAATATGGGCCGAGTATCTCTGCATAGTTGTCTTGAAAGAACTGGACAACGTGGCTCTGAAGTTGTTTAGGTTGACATGAAAGATGGACAGGTTGGCTTGAGAAGTGGAAAGGTTGGCTCTGAAGATGGCAGGGTTTGCTCGAAAGATGCAAAGGTTGTTTCCAAGCATGCATGTACATACAAACACACATGTAACACTGGCACTTTATGTCACACTAACAGTAGCACTCTGTCTCACATGTAACACTGGAACTCTATCTCACACGTAACACTGGAACTCTATCTCACACGTAACACGGGCACTTTATCTCGCACGTAACCCTGGCACATTATCTCACACGTAGCAATGGCACTCTATATCACACGTAGCAATGGCACTCTATATCACAAGTAACACTGGCACTCTATATCACAAGTAACAATGGAACTCTATCTCACACGTAACACTGGAACTCTATCTCACACGTAACACGGGCACTTTATCTCGCACGTAACCCTGGCACATTATCTCACACGTAGCAATGGCACTCTATATCACAAGTAACACTGGCACTCTATCTCACACGTAACACTGGCACTCTATATCACAAGTAACAATGGAACTCTATCTCACACGTAACACTGGAACTCTATCTCACACGTAACACGGGCACTTTATCTCGCACGTAACCCTGGCACATTATCTCACACGCAACACTGGCACTCTATATCACAAGTAACACTGGCACTCTATCTCACACGTAACACTGGCACTCTATATCACAAGTAACAATGGCACCCTATCTCACACGTAACGCTGGCACGCTATATCACAAGTAACACTGGCACTCTTTCTCACACGTAACACTGGCACTCTATCTCACAAGTAACACTGGCACTCTATCTCACAAGTAACACTGGCACTCTATATCACAAGTAACACTGGCACTCTATCTCACATGTAACACTGGCACTCTATCTCACACATAACACTGGCACTCTATCTCACACGTAACACTGGCACTCTATATCACAAGTAACACTGGCACTCTTTCTCACACGTAACACTGGCACTCTATCTCACAAGTAACACTGGCACTCTGTCTCACACGCAACACTGGCACTCTACCTCACAAATAACACTGACACTCTATCTCACACGTAACAGTGGCACTCTATATCACACATAACAGTGGATATCTTCTCGCACATCTAGACAGATTATCTAGAAATATTTTAACATGTAAAATCAGCTTCATAAAAGGTGCTAGGAAATGTTCATCAAGAGTGCGTTTGGAGAAAGAAGAATTTACTCTGTGTGTAGGCAGGCTTTAGGGAAACGTTGAGAGAAGACCTCGGCATTCGTGCAGTCTTTCCAACCACAGAAACATGTCATTAGGTGGCTGCAAAAAATGGATATTAAACTCTTATAAAACAATTTATCTTCTACATACTCCAAGTCAAAGGAACTGCAATGAATACACTAAAATATTTATCACGTCTTCTCATGCACTTGTAGTCTGGACCTCAATTTGGAACAGTCCACAATTGCATTAATATACTGTTTCATCTCTCTCTGTTCAGCAAACACATAGATAGTTACATAGCCATGCACATAAAATATTTCTGATACTTAAAAGGCATCATAATAGTCAGGTGCACAACTGCAGACACAAAAACATACACATAAAAATATGCTTACACATTACATGTATGTACCTGGACATTTGTTATAGACCACGTAAGAATCTGTCCAGGACGCAATGTACTGGCGCAGAAATTTCGTAGACGTGTGGAAGAAACCATCTGCTGCTTGAAATATATACAAACACACATATAGTGCATACATAAATACATACTTACCTACACACTCACAGTACAAACATAAACACATACATACATATATAAAAAGCAAATATAATGTATGCACCTGGAATTTCTCTATGGCACAACTTGGTGCCTCAGATATATATTTTGGCAAGACCTTGCACTGTTGCAAATTCATTTATTATTAATAATAATAATAATAATAATAATAATAATAATAATAACAATAATAATAACTCCAGAACAACACTGTTTTTAGTATTTATTGTTTTTAAAGCCTGAGGGATCATAAATACCTCGGGCGCTTAAAAAAACACAAAAAACAACAACAACAACAACAATAATAATAATAAGTATCTCAGAAAACTTTGTGTGCATGGCTATGTAACAGTTCTAAGAATTTGTTGAACAATTTTGTAAGTCTCCGGATAATTGTTTGAAATCCCGACCTCGGGATCTGAGATAACAAAAAATAAAAAATAATAATAATAATAATCGTAATTTCACCAAAGACTTCGGTGACCATTCAGTGCCTTAACGCTGTGGCCTTCGCGGGATCTTTTGTTGCATAATAATAATAAAAATAATAATATAGTGACACAGAAATGTCAGAGATGTTCAAATGAAATAGAGCTTGACATACATGTCATACAAAGATAAATAAAAAATAAATACATACATTTACAGCATTTGGTAAGAAAATAGAACTACGGAAGAACTGTAACAAAACTGTACACAAAAGAAGAGTACTTGCATCTAAACGAACGAAATAGAGTGTTATTGTTACAGACCATTGTTAAGGATGAGACAGAGTGACACAGAGACATTAGTACTGAATGTTTTCAGTATGAGCTCATACCATTAGAAGATCACTTGTTTCCCAAACATCTGGCCGTTATCATCATATGCTTGTCCTGTGTGCTTCATCGCCAGCATCAAATTCTGGGCAGAGCTACAAATTAATTCAAAATCATTATGAGTTAGTAGCACATACAAATCATACTGGTCATCAATATTAATACCATGTGTAATCATCATTATACAAAAGTTATTTTCACTATTCTTGTAAGTTGACAGAGGCAGAATAATTAATTAAGGCTCATAGGATACAATGCAGAGTTTTCGTGTCCATCGTATTGCATAAGGAAACCCACAAAACTCAAAGCACTAAAGCGTGACTATGATTATATAATTATAATTCTCATTATTTTTAATATAAGTGCATTATTTTTATTATTACAATCAGTAAAATAATTTATTCAAAGCAACAATTTTTACAAGAATAACTACAGGAAATGTTGATCATCATCATCGTAATCATCATCATGATTAATCACTATCATATCAAGTTGTATTAATTCGTGCCTTATGAATATCTCCATATATTCCCAGGCTGTGGCAGCTGTACAGCTCTTCTCCTGCAATTCAGCAACGAGACAATGTAAATGTTCACCTATATTTCAATAAAATATTAAGATCTTAGTCACAAAAAGCCAATAAGTTATGTTCACGGACACTAACTCATTTACTTACTTTAGAAAACACTAACAGGCGGTAGGTCCAATCCATAGATGTGTAGTTAAGAGCTCGCGCTCTATTTTACTCCAATCAGGAGTGACCGTATTTGTTGACAGAGCTGCAAATCGACGACCGAGCTGATGCACTCGTCTACCTACATAATAGTGATAACAGAAACACGTAAAGAGGGGGAGAGCAATCCACATGGCAGCAAATGATCCATGGGTAAACACGCACACTGAGTCACCGTACTCCAAACAATATGGCCACCGTAGATGCGTGCATAACAGAGCGGCCCGACATGCGGCCTAATATTTCCGCGAAAATTAAAGGACGCTTCAATTTCAGCAGAATGACTGCACTAACCCTAAAACTAACCCTAACCGACCCTCACGGCGCCTAACCTGAGCCCTAACCGACCCTCACGCTTTGCATGTTGAGATACATGTTGCGATGTCGTCGATCGGTCGCGTTCTAATTTTACGGCATTCGTTGGCAGCCATATTGTTTGGAGTACGGTGACTCAGTGTGCGTGTTTACCGATCCATGTGTCATTTAAGTGCATGGCTAAAAAAATAAACAGAAAACACACCTGGACAGTTGTTTGAAAAACTACCCTCATGACTGATGCAACGGCCCCTATACTAATACAGCAACTACATACACGTAGAAGGCCAAACTATTTCATCACATCATCTGCTTCAAAGCATCTAGAAAGCGATAAACCGTCAACAGAAGTTAACCATCCGTGTGAATAATGTGCAATTATCTACCATGAAAAAAAGCGTTTAAAACCCATTCTCCTTCATTGTAGTTTGGTGTCAGGTCGGGAGCGCCTCTGAGGAGTTCTCTTGAAGTGGCGCTATATAAATGCACAATTACAATTACATCCATGATAAGTGTCACCGCACTATTAGATACCGTCCGCACTGAAGTAGAGACAACCACACCAAAACCACCGTAACGCTTGAAAATAATGTAAGTTCATACCAAAAAACACAAGCGGAAGGGTTGAATTTCATTTTGCTACATTATTCGACGACATTGAAGGAAATTTGTAAAAACCGAAGTAACAGAAATTGCGCCAATAGCCATTTTGGACCGTTTCCGCTAGGTTCAACATTGCTTTAGCGCCTTTTGAAATCAGTGACTAGGGTCAACACACTATAGGCCTAATATTAATTGATATTCATTCTCTGATAAAACATCTGCAAACGCACTGCGCTGTAACCTTAAAAAATTTATGCGGCACTCGAAAGCCAAGCTCAGGGCACCAGCTTATTCTCGAGCGCTGTCTAGTCAGAAGGGCTGTTCAATAGCGTAGTCCGAAAGTAGTTGTAGGCTACATAGATAGGCCTAGGGCCTAATAGTCGTAATTGCCAACCATCCACCACGGCTCATTTGACTCGGATTCCTCTGTCTATTAGCCTATCCTTCAGGCTTTCTACTCAAAACTGGTCTCACCTCTTGAAGATTCATTCTCAGACTAATCCAGACATCCGTTTTCAATATCCGGCCCTACAAAGGAGCACCGTCCAAAACAGCTGCTTATTCTGAGCTGATGGGCAACAACTCCGCCACTGTTTGTACTCTGACAGTAGCCTACCAGACCAAAGACTGGATAAAGGGGAGAGCAACTTTAGACATATTTTCAATGGCAATGTCGTTAAACAGCAAAAACCGAGCTCGGATCTCCATTTGACTAGGCCTAGGCCTACTCTTTGAACAACATATTTGGTTCAACTGCAGATCTCTTGAATGAGTCGGTACACTTGCACTTGCTATTGAGTGGTAGGCCTACTTTATAAGTTTGGAAATCGTGCCTACTATTTATTTAATTACTCGACCGACTGACCCCATTCCATTCCCCGAATTTCCCATCCAACCTTCTCGCCCAACCCACCCTCCAACGTCGCCCCACCCTATAACCACCCCGGTCCCGCCCCATACTCCACCCGTCTCCAGCCCTCCCCACCCGCCCATTCTCTTCCCAACCCACCCCGCCCCACCACACTCCTCCGTTTGGAGTAAATTAAATTTTTTGTCCCACCCACCATGCAACGTCGCCCCACCCTGGCCTCACCTTAGCCCCACGCCACACCCAACCCCAAACCCAACCCCCATCCTCCACCCTGTCCCGCCACGCACCCACCAAATTCCTCAACAATGAAGAAAATTTAGTCTACTCGCCTCATTCCGGCGTCCAACCCTCAAACCACCCCATATCAACTCTGGACCACCCCAACCCTGGTCCAACTTCATGTCCCACCAAATTCCATCCCATCCCATTGCTGCTATCGTGTAAACCCTTTTTACGCTTTTGGGAGTATGCTGGCAGTCTAACAAAGAGTATTCTTACTGACTTACTTACTTAACCGATTCGGCTAAACAGCATCGCGTACTAGGTGAGCGTTAATGTCCTACTTCACACATGGCCGTGCCAACTGGGCATCCTGTCTACTTTTTCTGATATGTATTATTAAATGGGTTTTTTATATTGCGGTAATTATAGGCCCATGTTTTACTTATTTCTTGTGGAAATTTTTTGTTCAAAATGGCCATAGGCCACAGCGTGGCTAAGGCCCATCATCGTTCTCGCGTGGAAGGGGGATGCCACCTGGTGTATTCATGCGCCTATTCAGCAGTCGCAAACTTGCTTTAATAATGCCGTCCACGTTTATTCTCATACATAGGAATAAACATGGACAGCATAATTTATAAAATGTTGACTAACGTGCTTTCTAAAATTATTTAACAAACTCACAGTCGCAAAATTCGCAAGACTGTGCCTGGACTATTTTTCACATGGAACCATACAAAGGTATAGTTAGAAGTAATTTGTGGAAGTTAGCGTATCGACTACGTTAGCTAAGAGCGTGGTCCACATTAACCGCAGCGAGGCTTAGGCGCATCATTGTTCTCCGCAGAAGAGGCATGACTCACTTGGTGTATTCGTGCGCTATGCTAACGCCTATTGAACAGTTGCAAAGTTGCTTTAAAAATGCTGTCCACGTTTATTCTCATACATAAGAATAAACATGGACAGCATACTTTATAAAATGTTCATTAGCGTGCTTTCTAAAATTATTTCACAAACTTATAGTCGCAAAATTCGCAAGACTGTGCCTGGACTATTTTTAACATGGAACCATACAAAGGTATAGTTAGAAGTAATTTGTGGAAGTTAACTCATAGACTACGTTAGATCAGAGCCTGGACCAGATTAACCTCAGCGGGTCTTAGGCGCATCATTGTTCCCCCGCGGAAGAGGCATGACTCACTTGGTGTATTCATGCGCTATGCTAACGCCCATTGAACAGTTGCAAACTTGCTTTAGGCCTAATAGTGCTGTAAAAGTTTATTCTCATATACGAAAAACATTACATAATTGATAAAATGTTGAATAGCTTGCTTTCTAAAATTATTTCACACATTTATAGTCGCAAAATTCGCAAGACTTTTCCTGGACTATATTAAACATGGAACAATACAAAGGTATAGTTAGAAGTAATGGGTGTAAGTTAACGTATAACTCCGTTAGATAAGAGGGTGGACCAGATTAACGTTGTTTAATATGTTAAAAAATTGGCCTAGATAGCAGGCGTTGACGTTGTCTACGTTGTAAAGTACATAGTAGTATGTAAACAGGGACTATACGTACTGAAGTACTTCAGGCGGTAACGTTGTAATATTAAGAGTGTAGAATGAATAGTTCCAGTGTAGAATGATGTTACTTAGTAGAACAGCAGTGTTCAATTGCGAAAACGTATGAGCAATTGCGAGTAAGAGATTTGCCCAAGGTCTCTATGTATACGAGGCGGCTTGAGGTGGATTCGAACCTGCAACCCTCCGGCTGCAAGACAACGAACATACCCATTACCCACAACACAACCGCACCCCATGTAGCCTATGTATATATTAGGGTGGAGTGAAAAAACCGAAAATTGGAATTCCGAAAAGTAATGGCAACCAAAAGTTGCCCAATGACATGGGGTCAAAAAATGTGTAACATTGTTTTTAAAAATATTAATGTCTTCAGCCCCCATAAGTGGGCCAAAGTTCCAAAAATTGCATTTTTTAAAGAAAATTGCCGGTTTTATCATGAAATATTCTTAGTGCAAAATAACTAACTGCCATTCAATACACCGTTGGAAAGAGCTCTTAAAACTGAACAAAATGGTGTATTTATTTACAGAATAGTCCCATATTTGTAGAAGATATTAATTTTTTACCATACCCCCTCTTCGCGACATGTCGCGAAACCTAAAACAGTAAAACACTAATAACTTTTTTATCCTTTGAGATATTTCAATGCGTAATATGTCATTCGATTCTGTTTAGGACCCTCTTTCTATTGGTGTATTGTAAGGTGAGATTGCATATTGTTTGTCTGATATTATTGGGATGGTATCTAATATGCACCTTGACTGAAAGCACTTCCAAAGACTTTCATGGAAATCGTATTGCCGTCCCAGTAGGGCAAAGTCACAAATGTCAGAATTTGTCTCATATACTGGCATGCATCATTGACCATCAGCAAGTAATCATGCTCTTTTAAAATTTATCCGATCCACTGTGTCTTAGAGGGACAGTAGTGCGTTACAGTCCTATAGTTAATTTTGATTTCAAATATCAGTTTCAGTTCTCGCGATCTTATAGGCGTCCGGACAGACTCATCTTCGTTGTCTGCACCTTAGCTACGGCTGCAATAGCTTCATTCACACTTTTAAGACACCTTTCAAAAATACTCTAATCTGGACATTGAAACTGTCAAACTATCGAGCCTGACCGGTAATATGAAATTGGAGCTATTCTGTCTTTTGGCTGTGTTAGAACAGATTGTTGGAACAGCAACCCTCCAGGTATGAAAGTCAATTAATTCTACATTATCTGTTGAGTTAAGATTCTGAGGCAGAACATGGAAGCACTGCACAGACAACTTTCTATCTTGTTTTCAGCTATTGACATTCTCCTCAGACCAAGTTCTTTCATAGGAGTAGCCTATACACCGCATTGGGATGATATCTATTATGCACCCTGACTGAAAGCACTTCCAAATACTACAGTCACTCTATTAGCCTAATATACCGCGTACAGGCTATTGGGGTGGCATCTAATATGCACCCTCACTGAAAGCAATGCCAAAAACTTTCAAGGAAGTCGTATTGCCGTCGCAGTAGGGTAATGTCACAAAATGCCAGACAGTCTCACATACTGGCATGCATAATTGATTATCAGCAAACAATCATGTTCGCTTAAAATTGTTTATAACCACTGTGTCTTAGAGTGACTGAGGTGCAGACAACGGAGATGAGTCTGTCTTTGCAAGTGCTTTCAGTCAGGGACCTCAGGGTGCATAATAGATATCATCCCAATACGGTGTATAGGCTACTCCTATGAAAGAACTTGGTCTGAGGAGAATGTCAATAGCTGAAAACAAGATAGAAAGTTGTCTGTGCAGTGCTTCCATGTTCTGCCTCAGAATCTTAACTCAACAGATAATGTAGAATTAATTGACTTTCATACCTGGAGGGTTGCTGTTCCAACAATCTGTTCCAACACAGCCAAAGGACAGAACAGCTCCAATTTCATGTTACCGGTCAGGCTCGATAGTTTGACAGTTTTAATGTCCAGGTTAGAGTATTTTTGAAAGGTGTCTTAAAAGTGTGAATGAAGCTATTGCAGCCGTAGCTGAGGTGCAGACAACAGAGATGAGTCTGTCCGGACGCCATTAAGATCGCGAGAACTGAAACTGATATTTGAAATCAAAATTAACTATAGGACTGTAACGCACTACTGTCCCTCTAAGACACAGTGGATCGGATAAATTTTAAAAGAGCATGATTACTTGCTGATGGTCAATGATGCATGCCAGTATATGAGACAAATTCTGACATTTGTGACTTTGCCCTACTGGGACGGCAATACGATTTCCATGAAAGTCTTTGGAAGTGCTTTCAGTCAAGGTGCATATTAGATACCATCCCAATAATATCAGACAAACAATATGCAATCTCACCTTACAATACACCAATAGAAAGAGGGTCCTAAACAGAATCGAATGACATATTACGCATTGAAATATCTCAAAGGATAAAAAAGTTATTAGTGTTTTACTGTTTTAGGTTTCGCGACATGTCGCGAAGAGGGGGTATGGTAAAAAAATTAATATCTTCTACAAATATGGAACTATTCTGTAAATAAATACACCATTTTGTTCAGTTTTAAGAGCTCTTTCCAACGGTGTATTGAATGGCAGTTAGTTATTTTGCACTAAGAATATTTCATGATAAAACCGGCAATTTTCTTTAAAAAATGCAATTTTTTGGAACTTTGGCCCACTTATGGGGGTTGAAGACATTAATATTTTTAAAAACCTTTTACACATTTTTTGACCCCATGTCATTGGGCAACTTTTGGTTGCCATTACTTTTCGGAATTCCAATTTTCGGTTTTTTCACTCCACCCTAGTATATATGCATACATTCATAGATAGTTACATAGCAATGTATGTACAAATCACACACAGTTATGGAGTTTACGCGCATGCATGCATCATTGCATCAACCCTAAATGACATGGCAACCTAAACACATAATTTAAACAGCGTTCTATATGGCTTTAACGAACGTCTATGCTATACGGACTGTCGAAGGCGGGTATATAATATATATAATGGGGTATTTGTTAGAACATTGTGTCAGCCCACTGTTATAATGTGGCCTTCTGACTTAGCATCTGTTTCTTCGTCTGTCATTCATCAGTCTGCCTGCATGTCTATCTGTACATTCCTCGGTCTGTCTGTCCATCCGGTCTGTCTGACAGTCGGTCTGTCTGTACGTCTGTCCGTCTGTCTGTCTGTTCATCCGTCCGTCCGTCTGTCTGTCTGCATGTCTGTCTGCCTACCTGTCTGTCTGTCTGTCCGTCCGTCTGATCTATCTGCCTGTCTTTCTCTACTACCGTCTGTCTGTCTGTCCGTATGTCTGTCTGCTTACCTGTCTGTCTGTCTTGTCTGTCTGCCAATCAGTCTATTAGAGGAGCAGACACTGTTTAGACTGTTAATTGTGCTAACACAACAAACGAACAGATTCCTTTAATCGGACGCAGACGATGTGGCATCGTGATTTCTATAAGAAAACGGAAGATGCGTCATCCTTAGTCCATCTCCAGAACAAACAGATCCAGCGGATGCATTGGCTGCTGAGCCAGAGACCAGTTGCCAAGGCAACAGATGCGGAATCTCGGTTGGTCCTACTGCAAGAGGATGACTTCTATATATGCACCAATTTAATTCCATCAACGATCGAGATGACTGTGTGATCTCATATCCACCCACACCACGACCACCATCACCACCACGACCACCACCATCATCATCACCACCACCACCATCACCGCCACGACCACCATCACCACCATCACGACCGACACCACGACCACCACGACCACCACTACTACCATCACCACGACCACCACCACGGCCACCACCACCATAATCACCGACATCATTATTTACCACCACACCACGACCATCACCACCACAACCACCACGGCCACCACCACCATCATCACCGACATCATTATTTACCACCACTATAATACGACTACCATCGTCACTACCACCTGTGCCATTATTGTTACCACCGCAAATTGCTGCACCACTACTGAGAGCGTCAGAACAATGACCATTATGACTAACTAACCCATAATAATAACAACAACAGCAGCACTTTCTTTTCAAACCCTGAAGACGAGGCCTGACAACTCTGGACTATAGTTTTAAAACAATAGTTAGCAAGGAAGTCCCTGCATGAGAGATCCTATATACCAGCGGTTCTCAACCGGGGGTCCGTGGACCCCTGGGGGTCCGCGGCGACGTGCTTGGGGGTCCGCGAGCAAGTCTTGAAAATTATATATTTCTTAGTTAAAAACATAGAAACAGTCAAACAGATAAATTTTTTGTCAATTTTTCGATACTTCCTCTTTTCAATGGCGACATGAAACTAATAATACGCTGATTAATGACAAATTCATCTGTTTTAGATGGGTCGGTTTGTTTCAGTCTCTAGACTGATAATATTTAGGATAATAGAGTCGCACATTCGCGATAATGCGCCAAAGGCGCACAATTTTATTGGGGGTCCGTGACCGGGGCCCAAAATTTAAAAGGGGTCCGTGAGTCTGAAAAGGTTGAGAACCGCTGCTATATACCTCGGGGCAAAAAATTATAAAATGATAACAATAACGACGACGACGACGACAACGACAATAATAATAACAATGATAATAATAAAATAATAATAATAATAAAATAATAATAATAATAACAATAATAATAATAATAATAATAATAACGCAGTAGCGTTTAGGGGCACTTTCGCTAGCCAAGATATCGACGATTAGGGCCATTCTGGACTGGTTTTTAAACACGTAGTTAGTAATAAGTCCCTGAGGGATCCTAAATACCTCGGGGCAAAAAAAAAAAATCAAATCAAATCAAATCAAATCAGTTTATTTCCTGAATACGCACCAAAAATAACAATCAAGGCAGTGAACAGGGAATTGTACATATTTAGTGGTATCAAGGGGAGACCCGGAAGGGATGGAAATCCCGCTAATTGGGCCACCCAGTAATCATTGAATTGCAAGGCATAATATACAGGACATGACAGCCGGTTTAAACGATTGCAGAAATAGAAATATAATCAGGACAGAAACTTATTAATAGAGGATAGATAACACAACTTAACTAACACTTAACTAACACTTAACTAACACTTAACTAACACTTAACTAACACACCCAATTCAACACAATAATTCAAGCAGTTCGATTGATAATATAACAACGTAGGCGTTTCTTGAAGATATGAAGACCATGTAATTGACTTATAGCTGAGGGGATACTGTTCCAAATATTAGCACCAGTATATCTGATCGAAAATAAACGAGTGTTAGTATGAGCAAATGGTTGTCTATACAAATTTGCACTTCTTGTGGAATAGGAATGAAAATCAGAGGCACGGAAGAACATTTGTCTATACGCTACTGGTAACAAGTTGTGCTCATATCGAAACATAAATTCACCTATCTGAACCGTCCTAATTTGTTCAATCTTTAGTAATTTAAATTCCAGAAATAGCTGATGAGTATGAGAATTGTATGGAACATTAGCCACATAACGAATAACACGTTTCTGTAGAATTGTTAGCCTTTGTAAATTGGATTTATAAGTTGAAGCCCATATTATATTGCAGTAGGTAAGATATGGGTAGATGAGTGTATAATAAAGGGTTAGCCTAACATGGGGAGGTAACAAGGAGGAAGCTCGTTTTATAATACCGATATTCTTGGCAATTTTAGAAGAGATAGCTTTAATATGATCTTTCCAAGACAAATGCTGGTCTAACACAACACCTAAGAATTTAGTTGATATTTCTTGTTTAATGGAATGGCCATCAATGTACAAATTATTTTCGTTGGTGAAAGCAATTTTTCTATGGGACCTAAATAGAATGTAATTAGTTTTATCAAGGTTTAATGATAGTTTGTTGGCACGAAACCAATTAGCAATTTGAGAAAGTTGGCCATTCACTATTTGATAAAGGCTGGTAAGGGAGCTGTGGGAATAAAAGATATTAGTGTCATCTGCAAAGAGGATGAAGTACATAAGTGGGGATGCGTTAGGAAGGTCATTAATGAAAAGAAGAAATAATAAAGGTCCAAGGTTCGATCCTTGTGGAACGCCAAACAGAACAGAACGCATCATTGAATAGGTACCATTGCAGTAAACAACTTGTGAGCGATTTTCAAGGTAACTAGCAAACCATTTATGTTGGACTCCTCTTATACCATAATTATTCAGTTTTTTAAGTAAAATATCATGGCTCACCGTGTCAAAAGCCTTGGCCAAGTCAAAGAACACTCCAAGGGAAAATTCATTATTTTCAATTGCTTCAGATATTTTGTCCTGAATACTTAGTAAAGGCAATGAGGGGGAGTGACCAGCCTGGAATCCATGTTGAGATGGGTATAAAATGCTAGATTTTTCAAGAAAGCTACTCAGTCTTTTATACATTAGTTTTTCAAATATCTTAGCAAAATATGGAAGTACAGAGATTGGTCTATAATTAGCTACGTCACTCCTCTCACCTCTTTTGAAAATAGGTACGACTTTAGCAATTTTTAAAGCACTAGGAAAAATACCGGTGTTAAAGGAACAATTGACAATTTCAGATAGTGGTTGAGCAATAATATTAATGGAGGGGGATGCAACAAAAGGATCAATATCATCAATACCTTTACTATGGGATAAACGAATGGTTTGGTTCAGTTTAATTATTTCCTCTGAAGTTGTATCTTCAAGTCCGAAAGAGTTGGTAATAGGAGGGCTTAAATAACTCTCAAGTGGAGAGAGCGGATCAGGAATATTTTTTGCCAAATTTTGGGCAATTTCTGTGAAGTAGCTATTAAATTTATTGGCTATTTCTTCAGGATCCTCAATCTTAACCCCGTCAGAATTTAAGGAATTGATTACCGATTCATTATTTGTTAATCCAATAGCTGAGCGAATAACATTCCAGGTTTTCTTTAGGTTATTACTACATTTACAAAATTCTTCGGCATAATAATTTATTTCAGCTCTTTTTCTAATAGATTTGAATTTGTTTCGGAATGTGATAAACTTCTTTCTATTAGTTTCATTTGGATTTTTTATATATTTTAAGTATAACGAATTTTTAGTTTTACAGGATTTTAGAAGACCTTGAGACATCCACGGGTTTTTTAAAGTGACCTTCCGCCCTCTACTGACAGAAATCGGAAAAACTCTATCATATAGCTCTTTATAAATAGTCATGAAATCGTCATAAGCTTTATTTGGGTCATAGTTAATACAGGCCTGAGTAATTGGGGACCAATCGATAGTGGACAGCGCCTCTTGAAAGATGCTAATTCCCTCATTAGAAATTATTCTACAATTATCTGTTGCAGATTTAGTGGGTAGCTTAGTTTCACAATTTAAATGAACAAAAGTAGGCAAGTGATCAGAAATATCAGAAGTAATAATCGAGGAGGCAGCTACGCGAGGCCAAGCAGTGGTGAAGATGTGATCAATAAGAGTCGCAGAATGATCCGTTATTCTGGTAGGTCTAGTTATGATGGGCAAGAAGTGGTGAGCTAACAAGCAATTATAAAAACTAGTAGTTTGCTTATGTATATTTACTTTGAGGAGGTCAATGTTGAAGTCACCTAATAGTATAATATCTTTATTTTGAGGAGAAAGTTCAGAAAGTAGGGCTTCAACTTCATCAGTGAATTTATCGAGCTCTTGGCCTGGTGGTCTGTATAATATCCCAACCAGTATGGAACCAGTTTTCATAGGAATTCTTAATAACAGACCCTCATAAGTACATGCATTAGTGCATTTAACATTTTGAACTATCGAGAATGAAAGTTCATTTTTAATAAAACATCCTACACCACCCCAATGGCCCTGCTCTCTTGGTCGGTGCACAAATTGATACCCAGGTAAATTAACAAGGTCTTCAGAGTTTTTATCAATCCAGGTTTCAGAAAGTGCAAGAATGGAAACAGGTAAAATATCAAGTAAATCTCTAATTTCAGTTAACTTAGGTAATAAACTACGACAGTTAATGTGTACAATTGATAAAGAGGAAGAAGAAAGTAATGCAAATTTAGAGCTCAAAGAGTGAGGAGAGAGATACACACTATCAAAAATAGCATTAGAAAAACAATTAAGATCGGGGTCCGTATCCACATTATTAATCAAGGTTCGGTTTTCAAATTCCTCTGTTAATACCTCAAGTCTAAGGTTGGTTGCATTACATTTTTTGCGCTTAATAATAATAATAACAACAATAATAATAATAATAATAACAGCAACAACAATAATAATAATAATAAAGCACATCAACAACAATAATAATAATAACATCAACAACAATAATAATAATAAAGCACATCAACAACAATAATAATAATAATAAAGCTCATCGATCAGCTTACCATCGGAGGAATCCTGGCTTGAACACAATTCTGGACGAAAATTTCTCAGTCAACCAGCAGCCGCACTGCCACGCGGAAACAAAGCCAGCCATACTTAAAAATAATAATTAGGATTAATTGTTGCCATTCTGACAACAGACTCGCTCAAAATGATCAGCCTTGAGGAAACTGACAGACATGCTGAGAACAGACACTTCTTATCGCGGATATAAGAACAATGAAAACTTTGCGATCATATGTACATCTGGCGCCTGTCGGATCTTTGACAGACTACTCGCCTTCTAAGTTTAGATCTGATATATATGGTGCTACGATATACGTGGGTGGTCGATAATTATGTTTCGTCTATTGTTTTTCCCCCACTCGATTAATCAATTCGGTTCTCAGGAAATCCAAATATAAACGCACTTGGCTCAAATCTAGGATCGATTTATCAACACAAGAAAAGAATATATTATATACAAATATAATTATAAGCTTAAATAATGAATACAAAGTACAACTGTATATATAATTATATTTAATCAGACACACTCACGTATACACACATATATTTTATAAGTCTGAGATATACATATAGTCTATAAAGCATACAGAGTTCGTAGTCTGGACTTATTACTGAGGGTGGTTATTTATCTCGTATACATGTATAGTTCATTTATATATCATCAATCTTCACTGTATACATTTTTTGCGCTTAATCTTTGCTAAGTGTTTTCCATACGCTGCCATTTTCTATGCATCCCGTATTATAACTTAGGAACAACCAACGCTTAGAATGATAGGCTACATCGCTCGTTCTCTGAGTTCCTAGATCAAGGAAGTCTTAAAGGGCTAAGACACTGCTACCCAACTACTTGATTAATGACTGCGAAGATATTTAGTCTGACCTTGTAGGCAATTTTTTGTGCTTTGTCTTGTGTTTATTAGTTAAGTTTACCAAATTAGGCTATTTGTCATTTCGTGCTGTTTTTAGCCTAATGCTCAATTCATGTCGTTAACTGTTTAGTCATCAGTTAAAGTAGCACACGTAGGCCTAAATAGGAGTCCATGTAGCGGGATATTCATCCCTTAGGGTCTTCCTTGTTGCCATCCGACTTTATGAAGCATGTTATACTATGACTCAGGGCTGCTTTGAAGTAATTTTTAGAACTGCACAACTCCTTTCCTTTCCCGTTCTCCATGGTAAATTACTTCCAATCGGAGGACAATTGTAACGATTGTCACCGGCGGCGGCCTAATCTAATTTCGCTTAATTTCGGAATGCGCTTGAAACCGCACTTTCACTCTAAATTCGATTACGTAATGGCTAATAATAGCTCGGGACGCGACCTTGGCCAATCAGGAGGCTTCCCTCCTGTCACGTGGGCGGTTCGGCGTCAGTCATGGCGGAGTTGTTGTGATGGCCGTTAAAATGAAAAAGAATTATTGAAGGTTTTTGCGTCCAAAAGTTGGATTTTGTGTCATCGTGGAAGGTCTTTGTGACCGCAAATTTGACTCTGTGTCGTAATCGCTCTGTGTGACTGTGTGGAAGGTCTTTGTGACCGCAAATTTTGACTCTGTGTCATAATCGCTCTGCGTGACTGTGTGGAAAAGTTTCGGACGCTGAACCTTCAAAAATTCCGATCGGAAACAAGGCTGTTGTAAAAGAAATTGACAAGTGGAAGAATTCTTTTTGGGAACAGAAACTGAAAGATTTTCTACGTGTATTCTCTGGATTGTCAGGGAAGTAAACAGTGTCAACTTAAAATAATAATTCTCGATTGAATGTTACTGATTGCGTATTTTATGAATGCTCTATAATAATTACTACGGTAACGAGAATAGTCAGATATTTTAGTTTACCTTTATTCAAGAAATTTGAATGCAAATTAGATTATACTGAAATTAATAATGACAATAGTTGTGTAGGCTGAACTGTAAATTTAATTAACTGGATCCCGATGTGATCCCTTTCGTTCCCCTCGTTAGTGATTGAAAACAGGGCATTTTCCTGTTCGTCGATAGGCCTCCTCTGTCTCTGTGAAAGATAAAACAATTGTCATAATAATTATAACTGTAATAAATGATTAAGGGGACAAATCTGAAAAGAACAATACTTGTATTCTTTGTGTAACTGATAATAATAAAATAATAATGTCAGAAAGTGAAACGGAAAAGAAGGAAGAAAGTGAGAAGAGTGAGTCAGAAGGAGAAGGTTTAGATGACTCTAATTCAATTCGGCTGGGAGGGACCAGTGGGGATCTTTCCGCTAAGGTTATGTCCCAGAGGCTGTCGGAAATCTTTGGGCGCTTTGATACCTTGACTTCCATATTTAGAGAGAGACAGGAGAGATTGGTGAAAGTATCAGAGAAGGTGGAGAATCTAACTGAACTGCTTTTGAAGAAAATTGGGTCTGAGAAAACTGCTGCATGGGAACCGAACCCAGATAAGTCCTCAAGGGGGGCTGTCGTCGTCCACCAAACGACCGTGCGACCATGTCCAGCCACCACTCGTCCATCTCCTGGTGTAGAATCTGGTAACGAGACCCATTTCTCAATAGAAGCAGGAACAGCAGTTACTGATCGAGTCATAAAAGAAGGGCATTCTTCCCTGGAACCTGGGGTTAGGTGTTCCCTGTCCGAGGACCTGGCGAAGTACTCGTTTCCCCAGCAGTTAGCCCTCTCGCGGGTGGTCCAGTCAGAAACTCCTAAAAGGCAAGAATCAGGAACAAGAGTAGGTGGCCACCTAGCGAGTGAGTACGGCGCTACACAATGACCTTTTTTGCTAGTTCTAACTGTACAGAAGTGCTTCTACAACTGCACAACTCCATTTAGAACTGCACATTTTGTGTACAACTGCACGTTAAAAAAGCTCTGACTCTTAGATAGGGTTTATGGAATCGTTTATATTAACTGAAGGCAATGAGCTTGGAGGAGCGTGTCCTTTCCGAGTTTCACGCAGTCTTTAATCTCTTCCATGTCTATTATTAGGACATAGCGTACTACCGCGAACGAAGAACAGGGTGGGCACAAATCAGGAAATTGAGTCTGCATTCTTAGTCTTAGTTTATGACAACGAGTGTTGTGAGTTGTGAATATATCCAGGGAACAGATTGATTGCGTCTCTATGTATTTTTAAACAAACTTATTATCCTTACCAGCGGACCCACCAAAGGATAAGTTGATGTAGGCTAACACCATTTATTTTGCACTGCATGTGCGACAGCTGCTGCAGTGTGCTCTATGATGTGGCTATAGGACGATGCGTGTTACATTCCGCACCAGCAATTAAGTAGGGCCTATAGGCCTAGCCTATATCGTGTGAAATACTCTGGTCGACGATCGCCTGCTGTGATATAAACAGGGAAGCTTTAAACTTAAGTTAATTTTTAACGACAAAAGATCTCTCTTTATCGGCATGCAGGTTGAATATATTTGACAGAAGCTGCAAGCGCTTTGCAATTAAATACATGGTTCATGAGGCTTGGATAGTTTCAGGCTTAAGTCATTGTTTTTCTTTCTGACATCCTTTAAAGTACATGATCCAAGCCTCTTGAACTTCTTCTTTTCCTACATGTATATTAATCCTATAGCCAGAAGGAAAATAAGAAGTTCATGAGGCTTGGATCATGTAGGCTACGGTACTTTAAAGGCGTTAAATGTTAGACAGAAACAAGGACATACGCCTGAAACTATAATAAGTGATCATAAGTCTATACATATAGGCCTACACTGTAGCCTATACTGCGTGATGCTCATGTTATTTTTAAATCGGAATTAGTCTATTATCAGCAATAAAAACTGCATACATGCATGTCTATTGTCTAGTAGCCTCTCCACCAATTAAGATAATGCACCAAATACTGATAAATATATACATAAATATACTTCTTGGTAATCGTGTAAACATACATAATTTTTATGCAAATACAAATGAACTAATTATAGGTCTTAATACAGATAGGCCTAATCATACAAAAGTACTTGTAAGTTAAAGTCTATGGTATACATAAATAGAGAGGCCTACCTATAGCGTGCCTATTCTAATTTACAATCGTACACGGACATTTGAATATACATATATTCATTGATTATGTCAATAAGTCAATATGAATCGTAGAGTTTTATTAATTATGCATAATAATGATTAATGTTGACCAGTTTCTACGATTCGTTTCATAAGTGACACATATAATTCAACTGAATAATTAATGAGCTTGATAAATTATAATGACGGTCAATACGATTAATATGACAAGCACATGGCATAGGCCTACATGTGTGTAGGATTGTAGGTGTATAGTGTACACGTATGCATACCCCTCTCCCCCATCAATACTCGATCTCAAATTCTAGCAGGTACATGTAAGCATCCCATTCATTTTCTTTTCTCACAACCTGTAGACCCACTATACTTCTCTCGTGGCCTTGCGCACTGGGAGCGCCTCTGAACGTTTCTTTCTATTAGAAGCGCCTTTTGAATGTGTTACTATATTCAATACAATACGATACAATAATATGAATGCATGCGTGGATGTGGGCACCATGGGTCCCCTGCTCTTTATGCCATATTTCACATTATCTTTTCAGCTCATAATTATGGGCTTACAGAAAAAACAGAAAACATCGTATGGATTCAAGCCCACCCAAAAGAAAGAGCTAGTGTGTATATTTGTATATTTAGGCCTATATACACGGTGAACGAAAAAAAACCGAACCTCTACAATAAATAAAGAAATTAACGCCAAACATGTAAAAATATTATTGAGAATAGAACTATTTTATTCCCAACTATAAATTTAACTAGTTTTTATAATTATATGCTATTCCAGCTAAAACTTGAAGTTAATTAAAATGTTTGAAGAAGCGTACAGCGACAAAACTAGCGGAGGTCAACAAGCAGGCATGGGCCGCATGGCTTGAGCGATCAAGGCAGTTGTTGATGCGCTATCCTGCAAACTTGATTCATTTAAAATAGCCTAGACCCTTGGACTATAAAATCTAGTCTGTGATGCAAGAAAAAGTTTACAAGAAAAGGTACGTGATGTCGGAGAACTGCGTCAGCGTATGATATTGGCACGGGACGAATCTGATCAAGCTGTAATTGATTCAGCAACAAGTCAGTGCCGAGCGCGTCTTTGTGCGTGTTTTGAGGCTGAAGGAGGATATTTTGAACACACATTATAACTAACAAATGATAGTTATTTGATTCTTGTCCTTTAAGCTGAATTTTCTCCAAATTTTATTAAAATGTAAAAATTATTACACAAATTATCGTAGCAACAGGAGAGGTTCGGTTTTTTCCCGTTCACCGTGTATAATACAGAAGTTATGCGCAGACAAAGCGAAGAAAGATGCAGCAGATTTGATATAAGTTAGCACTATTACCATGCATCAGCAGCATCACCACCATCATCTTCATATAATTCTGATTATCATTACTGAATCGTTTCTATATCTATTCTGTCCGAATAGTCAACTTAAAAATCCAAAGCTTTACCCTAAAGCAGTGGTTCCCAACCCGTGGCCCGCGGGCCAAAAGTGGCCTGCCAGGCCTAAAAAACAGTACTCATCTCTCAAATAATTAACAACAATAATGTGAAAAATTGACAATTTGGACAGGATAGAACACATAATTATTTTCTATTACAAAGAATTTTATTTTGACGTTTCAAAATAACACCAAACATTCTATTTTGGTTCAATTATAACAATTTTATGTGCTTTTAGTTAATTAAATCAGGCTTGTGGACCACCATGTCCTTCAACTAAGAAAAAGTGGTCTCATGTAGGCTACTCCGACTTAGAAAAGTGGCCCTAAAGTTTAAAAAAAGACTGGGAACCATTTCCCTGAAGCTAAGTAGGCGAGGCTCCAGCTGGTATACATGTACTCTTTGCAAAACACACTTCAGTGAAGTATCATTATCTGTTTCTGTTTCTTTTTGTCTAGTCCTCGTCATTGTCATCATTAATATTTCCTGACGCCAGCAAAGACTTAGACCTATAATAGCCATGGATTGCGTAACAGGTCATGAGGGTTAAATTATATGAACAATAGCTATTATACACTTGAAGAAAACATATACAGCAGACCAGTTAAAAAAATTGTGCAGCAAAGGTTATAGACATTCCGGAGAGCCAACTTAAGAGGCGACCTATCTCCTCAGCGTATGTATACACGTTATTTTACGTACTTTTAAGAGTCGTGTATACATACGACCGAAGACCAGACCGGCTAGCCCTCTAGTGGCCATAAACAGTCTGCTGCTGAAGTTCAACCAGTCTAGTCGGCCCGTAAGACCCATGTTTTCTTCGATATATCCTGCCATGGGCGGAGACTTGGGCGGAGATTTCTGGGTCTGGGGGAGGACAAACGAGTGGCGCCGAAGGAAGGATGCGAGATTTTCCACTTTTGGCGACCAAAATTTCTGACGACCTTTTTTAGTCATCCGGTCGAAATTTCCAGAAAAAATACAAATTTTCCCCGTAAAAAAGTTGATGACCTTTTTTCGTAGTCGTAACACTCAACAATTCGGGGGGGGGGCAAATACATGGGTCGTCCCCCCAACACATTCATTGAGGGGGGCCGTCCCCTCTGTCTCCCAAGGTCTCTGCCCATGTATCCTGCGACATGCAAACACGTGTCCGAATGGAGTGAGCGCTTTGCAATGTTACAGTAGGATATAACATACTGCAGGGCAGATATATTCTGACCATGCATGCCAAAGATCTGGTATACTGCAGACGTTCTGCGCGTATAATACATCAAAGTTGTTGTCATTGTTCCTGTTATATACTGTTATACCTTCGCCGTTATCATTTCTGTCATTGTTATCGTTGTTATTCGGTGTGCGCGCTGTAGTCGAAGGCGCCTCAGAGTAGGTATTTTGAAGAGGCGCTCTATATAACAGGTGCTCATACATACGTACATACATTCATATATTTATTTCTTATTGTATCATCGTCATCGTCGTCATCATCATCATTACTATTTTCTACCTGAGGCACCACGTGGATAATAGTCCGACCCCTCCCAGTTATTTTTCATAAAGTGATGGTTCTTGAACATGACCATTGCTTCGCTGATGTACCGAACACGAACTTCCGGTTATCCATCGACGCAATGGGTTGGCTGTTTGAACCACCCCCCCCTCAAATAAAATAATGCAGAAATGGAATAATGCATTTACTTGCATATGATGTAAGAACTATAATACGTGTCTACAGTTTTGGCAGAACCCGATACAATAGCTCACGACGATATATTCTCCAAACACATTGGTCAGTTATAATCTTATAATCTCTCGGTTGCTTGTGGGCTCACTAACAGTCGAGCCCCCTTACCCCCACACCCCCAATAAAATCCTGACTATACGGCCTTGCATCGACTTTAAATACCGGTGCACGCGTACATATATATCTGCCCATTTATATGGCGCCTTAAGAAACCTCGCAAGGACCCAGGACACACGGTTCTCTTTATACCGGCAGAGCTAAGTCCTAGGGGGAATAGACTAAGTGTTTAAAGAGTCTCGAAATGAAAATAATAAGGGGAGGAACTGTTACGTGTAAGAAGCGATCATCACAGAAACGCTATGCACGGTTGTGGTGGAATAGATCTAAACGAGTACTTGACATTGAAAGTTATAAAGGCGATATTATGTTGAACGTGCTCTACAGCCCCCCCCCCCTTCATCCCAAATCCCCAAAATGACTGCAGGGTGGTAGACGAATGCAGGGTTCGCCCCCCCCTTTCACAGAACCGCAACGGGGGGGGCGTGGTCAAACGCTACACATATAGAGCGTATTATATAGACTTCAAACACACACACATCTATTCCCTGTTTGCGGTATCGGCGCCTGCCAACACTGAGTCATTGAAGGGAAGAAAAAAACACCCGCATATCTGTATACGCCTATTTATAAGATCACTGGATGTGTGTAGATGATGAGGCTGCAGCACAGAAATAATATGAATACCTGTGTGTAGGCGATATATATCTATGTATATAACTATGTAATGTATATATAATGTATATATATCTATGTATATATATAGTGTATATATATATATCTCTATGTAGGCCTTTCATGTGTATACACTACACACAGTATTATAACACGCAGTCAATCGGCAGATTGGATTGAAGGGATATCCGATATACATGTTAGTTGGTTGCATGGTTGGTTTTCTGAACACACATAATACACGTGAATCAGTTCATGGCCAGCTCTCTCTGTTCTCTCCGACGCCTTCACCGATTAACGCTGAACGCTTGATGAAACAATGTGTACGTGTGTATGAACGTATGCATGTTCAATGTTGTTCATACGTGAACATGTGCATGAAAGTATGCATGCATGAACGTATGCATGAACGTATGCATGAACGTATGCATGAACGTATGCATGAACGTATGCATGAACGTATGCATGAACGCATGCATGAACGTATGCATGAACGTATGCATGAACGTATGCATGTCCAATGTTGTTCGTACGTGAATATGTGTATGAACGTGTGTATGAACGTATGCATGGTCAATGTTGTTCATACGTGAACATGAACGTGTGTATGAACGTATGCATGTTCAATGTTGTTCATACTCAGTTTAAATAGCCTTTTAATAACATTTGAAGCGCACACACAAAAGGAGAGCATCTCTATTATATGCAAGGCATGAGGTATAGCCGTGGATATATGAAGTGCTAGCGACTCAATTTTCTCGGTCTCGGCATATAAGGCTAATAGGGGCGCGGTGGTGTAGTGGGTATGTTCATTATCTTGGAACCGAAAGGTTGCGGGCTCGAATCCTCCTCAAGCCGCCGCGTATATAGGGACCCTAAGCAGACATATTTGCGTAGGCCTACAGGTATACGTGGCCTACTGACCAACCGACCGACCGACCAAATGAATGAATGAATGAACGAATGAATGAATGAATGAATGAATGAACGGATAAATGAATGAATGAATGAATGAATGAATGAATGAATGAACGAACGAACGAATGAATGAATGAATGAACGAACGAACGAACGAACGAACGAACGAACGAACGAACGAACGAACGAACGAATGAATGAATGAACGTAGGTGTTGAAGACAGTTTACTTACCACACGCAGTTGCCCGTTCATAATCCAGTAGATATTTAGTCCATTCATGCAGTTAAAGTACGACTCTCGTGTCGCTCCTCTATCTCTCCCTCTCTCTATCTCTATCTCTCTCTGCACGTCTCTCTCTTTACCTCTCTCAGATCGCGCTCTCTTTCGTTTTGCCGTTTCTTCCTACTTTTCTCTACACGTTTCGACAGTTCCGCGAAGGAAGGTTCCAAGTAAGCGTCTTTCGTTATAGTTCCACCGAGCAAAGCATGAGGAGACGTCGGTCGTAGTAATAGTCCAACGAACCAGATAGATCACAGTTGTTGCCGCGGGCACCTGCCGCGCGCAATAAACACCCGCGAGTACGAACCAGCGTCTATCGGACGTGTATACACACGAATGCGGTCGACTAGGACTTTTCCCTGCAGGGTCGACCCGAAGAAGAGCTGGCGTATGCAGGCGAGTGGTTCCTGGAAGACGCCACTCTCACATGGAAGCAGCGGTGAGGCTCTGTCCCTGGTTTCGCAGCTGATGCTTCTGGTTCCAACTGCGCGTGTACCAGTCTGTCATCGTTGTCTCAGTGCCACTTTTCCTGGCACTTCTTCTTCTTGTGACCTTGATACGCCGTCGAGAACGTGCACCTTTAGACAAACAAAATTCCACAACCGATTAGTTGTTTATCTTGATGCGGCGCAAACACTTAACAATTGCAATCACACTTAAACGTCTAGTATAGTATACAGGCAGGGGTGTTGATAGAAAGTTTCGTTGGGTTTCCCCATTTCGTTGGGGTTTTCAAAATTTACAGAATTGGTTGTGAAAATCGAAAAATATTTATTTTGGTGGGGCTGAACCCTAACTCCCCCTAATTACACCCATGCTATAGTAGGGTCATACACTTGAATAGCCTATTGATACTGAGTGCGAAATCATTGTTTATGGTATCAGTTAGATCCCAAGTCTCCTAGTTTGCAGAATCATCTTATCTATATTTTCCCCACATTCCCCGCCAGTAACATCTCCACCATATTATAACCAATTTGAAAAGATTAATATTGTAGTTTCGTTTCCTATTATAAACCTATATATGACTTCTGCCTGCATTGCGTGTTCCTCGTGAAGAATAATTGCTAATTCTAAACGTCATATGAGACAAAACATGTCCAACTGCATGTCTAGTCCAACGGACAAACAGTAATTGTGATGATTGTCCAAGACCAACACGCATAACTTCTCTTTTCCTCTCTCAACAGAGACAGAGAGACAGAGCGACACAGAGAGAGAGACAGAGCGACAGAGAGACAGAGCGACAGAGAGACAGAGCGACAGAGAGAGAGAGAGAGAAAAGAAAGAAAGAAACATAGACAAAGACAGAGACAGAGCGACAGAGAGAGACTGAGAGACAATTAACTTTGTTATTGCCCTGTCTGTCAGTCTATATGTCTGTCTCTGTCTGTCTGTCTCTCTGTCTGTTTCCGTGTGTCACTCTGTCTCTTTGTCGCTCTCACTTACTGTCTTACATGGCAAAATAGTTGAAAATACTATAGTTACATGTATGTCACTAGTTGTTGCTGTTTAATGACACTGTGACATACATGTACACAGCATCTCTTTGCGTCGACAGTAACTGTTCACAGCATTAATTACCATAAAAGTGGTTAATACATTGCAAAATATAGCAGTTGAAATAATTATTTCATAATCCCCGTGCAATACTTAGAGTGAGTTAGCCTCTTGATGCTCAAGTCGTTAAGAGGAGAACATTTGTCAAAAGCTAAACATTGCCATAATATATTATTATATATCTATATATCACCAGCTCGACATTGATGAAGGATGCCAACGGATACATAAAACGCCGCACTTGCAAACCTGATAAACCACTTGTAAGTTATACCATTAAAAATCCTAGACTCAAGACCTGCACGCTATCCCATGATCTTCGTCTGTCTGTCTTGTCTGTCTTGTCTGTCTTGTCTGTCTTGTCTGTCTTGTCTGTCTTGTCTGTCTTGTCTGTCTTGTCTGTCTTGTCTGTCTTGTCTGTCTTGTCTGTCTTGTCTGTCTTGTCTGTCTTGTCTGTCTTGTCTATCTTGTCTGTCTTGTCTGTCTTGTCTGTCTTGGCTGTCTTGTCTGTCTTGTCTGTCATGTCTGTCTTGTCTGTCTTGTCTGTCTTGTCTGTCTTGTCTGTCTTGTCTGTCTTGTCTGTCATGTCTGTCTTGTCTTTCTTGTCTGTCTTGTCTGTCTTGTCTTGTATGTCTGGATTTCTGCCTGTCTGTCTGCCTGTCTGTCTGTATTTCTGTCTGTATTTCTGTCTGTCTGTCTGTATTTCTGTCTGTCTGTCTGTCTGTATTTATTTCTGTCTGTCTGTCTGTCTGTCTGTATTTATGTCTGTTTGTTTGTCTGTATTTCTGCCTGTCTGTCTGCCTACCTGCCTGTCTGCCTGCCTGCCCGCCCGCCCGCCCGCCCGCCCGTCCGTCCGTCTGTCTGTCGGTCTGTCTGTCTGCCTGCCTATATCTCTCACGTCGCACTCTTACCAAGGCTAGCACAAACAGAAAAATCAACACCGTTCTTCATACACACGTCGTGTATGACGTCGCTCATGAAGAGCGACACATGTAAATTCACCTCTCGACCAACGACTCAACATTTCAACACGAACGTTGTTCGTTCGGCCATTCGCGAGTGTGATAATAATAATAATCGACGGCAGAGGCGCCATGTATGTGTAACGCTAAAACGAGGTCAGGTCACAGGGTCATCATCGATCGACACCTGGCGACCAAAGCCTGCAACTACGCCATGACCCCGACGAAGTCAGCGCATGCGTCAACAGCATCGAGATGATGATTATTGACGGATTATTGTGTATAATATAGGCCGAGCAGATTGGTTATATAGGGCCTTTTATAGGCGCCGACTTATATGGTTTGTATAGTCTGCGATGTTGAAACTCATCTTACACACGGTTACTTGTGTGTAGGGTTCCTGAGACTACATGTATGTATACAACTCCGCCACTGCTCTCACTTTGGCAGTGCCAGTCCCAAGCCTGGAAAGAGAGGAGGGCGACACTAATCATCCTTCATATGACAGTGTTGTTAAACAGCAGCGAGCAAGACCATGTACTTTTAGGTCACAATTGAGGTCGTTGTATATAGGATTGGTGTTTGTAGCCATAGGTACTGCCGCTATATAAATGAAAAATGATAAAACTATTTGCTTATGATGCATGCAAATATAATTTGCCTTAACGTGACAGTACTTGGTGATAACAATCGACACAATAATATGGCCTACCGCTATCAAATATAATTACCATAAGCACCAATAACACCACCAGCCATTATTACCACTACTACTACTACCACCACTACCACCTCTTACCCTGTCTCATCTGATCCTCCACCCTCCAATTCCCGGCCCAGACGACACCTGCCTTAGTAGTTGTTCCACCCCTCTGATTCTATGGTAACTCGACCGGACCACCACGGACTACTCTCACGGACAACCCTTCTGACTCAACGCAGCGCTCGTGAATGAGCTGGTGCCCCGCGCTTGGCTTTCAAGTGGCGCTTTATAAATTTGGAGATTACGATTACGATTATCACCACTGCCGCCACCACCGTCACCACCACTACCACCAACAACACCGCCAACACCACAGAAACCGCTATTACTATTACACACCATCTTCGCTGCTAGTACCACCACCTAGAATAACCATAATATCACCACTGGAATCACCACCGTCGTTGTCGTCAACCTGCGTCACAGTTACAACAGTTATTGTTGTATACAACGAATGCCTGCAGCAAATTCAGCCTACAAGAAGAGATAGATGAACGTCTGTACAGTTACTGTTATAATACAGCCAGAGCCTGCATGACCGAGTAGACTTGGCTCACGTGGGGAGGCAGGCGTGGGTGGCTGGGGGTGACTGAGGGTGGTTAGTGGTGGTGGGAGATCGTTCCAGACATGTTCAAGTGGGTGGAGACGATCTCTCTGTGCTTCCGGGGGCTGCCCTCCAGCAGAACATGGACGTTTACTAACAGACGATGACGATGATGATGATGAGGAGGAGGAGGAGGAGGAGGAGGAGAAGGAGGAGGAAGAGGAGGACGACGAGGACGATGAGGAGGAAGGGGAGGACGATGAGGAGAAGGAGGAGGAGGATGCAACAAGTGATTTCGGCGGCAGACATTAAAGTTCTGTTTGTGGATGTTTCTGCGTCTAGTCACGAAACATTCGCTTTCATCGTTTCCTCGCGCATCAAAAGCCGGTTGTCTCGTTTTTTATTGTGCTGCTACTGCGGGGTAGGGGGGTGTTGCGACGACCCACGCCCATGTAACCGCTTCAGGAGCTGTCTGTCCTCCAAAGGTGACCTTGAGGAGACTGCTGCTGATGATGATGATAAATGGTCGTCAATCAGTCAGGTTAATAAGGTTAACAAAGAAGCGGCCGACACGATTTCAGGCTCACCTGAAGCATTGAAACTACAGGTTACGATGACGGAGAGAGAGAGAGAGAGAGAGAGAGAGAGAGAGAGAGAGAGAGAGAGAGAGAGAGAGAGAGAGAGAGAGAGAGAGTGAGAGAGAGAGAGAGAGAGAGACAGACAGACAGACAGAGAGAGAGAGAGACAGAGAGAGACAGAGACAGACACAGACACAGACATAGACACAGACACAGACAGATAGAGACAGAGAGAGATACAGAGTCAGACAGACAGAGACAGGCAGACACAGACAGACAGAAGCAGAGACAGGCAGACAGGCAGACAGACAGACAGACAGACAAACACAGACAAACAGACAGACAGACAGAGACAGACACAGAGACAGACAGACAGACAGATACAGAGAGAGGTTGAACACATATATAGTTTGACAGATTACCGTGGCAACATGATGGCATCCACCTACGCAATCCATGGCATACAGTCACTTTATCCCATGCACCTATAGATATCCACAGAATCACCCATGCACCAACGCACATAATGTCTAAAGCAGGGATGTCAAAGAGCTGGCCCGCGGGCCATTTCTGGCCCGCCGACGATTTATTTCTGGCCCGCGAAGCCTTCCCTAAAGATTACAAAATTATAGGCTAAAAGTTCACCTTTTTATATATTGCAGTCAGCGCCAAATGCATGGAGGCTTATTCTTACAGACTCACAGCTCTGTGTAGACCAGCGGTTCCCAAACCGTGACCCGCGGGCCAAAAGTGGCCCGCCAGGCCTAAAAATGGCCCTCATCTCTCAAATAATTAGCAAGCATAATTATATGAAAACATTGAAAATTTGGACAGGATGGAACACAATTATTTTATATTGAAAATTATGTTATTTTTGCGTCTATAAATAACATCAAACATTCTATTTTAAATCAATTGCAACAATTTTATATGTGCCCCCTAATATACTTCAACTAAGAAAAAGTGGCCATCCTGTCCTCCAACTTAGAAAATGTGTCCCCATGAGTCAAAAAGGGTTGGGAACCACTGGGGTAGACTGTGTATTGCTTGTGTGTGCACTTGTTATTTCCCCCTTCAAACGCACTACTCGGAGGCGCTCCCGACCACAGTGCGAACACCGCATCGGAGTTTCACGCCGAAGCACTGAGCAATAATTGAGAGTGAAGGACTTGCCCAAGGTCCCTACGCAGGGACTTGAGGTGGATTTTCGGCTGCAAGGCGACGAACATACCTGCTACGTACACCACCGCGCCCCGCAACATAAAATCAGTGTATCTATGGTTTCCGGTTGGTTGTCTGTTAAAACAAATTATGAAAGTTACTTAAAACTTATATTATTGAAAATGTTCTGGGAATTGGCTGACCAAGCCCGGAGCTCCCTCTCAGATCACTACCCAATTTTGCTCAGGAGCATCGACACCCTGGCCCGCCACTTGTCGGAAGATGTTCACACTGGCCCGCCACTCAAAAAGGTTTGACACCCCTGGTCTAAAGTAATGTAATGTTATGTACTGTAAATCTTTTAATATATCATCGGACATTCATTCATTTTGGAGGTTTAGATAGCGCCAATTTCAAGTTTATTCTACTAAGTTGCAGCACTCCAAATTCATCCACGTCAAATTAAGAAACAATCATAAATTTAAGGTGGGTATAAAATTCGTTCAGCACTGAGCATCAAGGACACTGAGAGCCAGGCAAAGAACCACAGAAAGTTCATTCGAAATTGCACCAGCACTTATACAAACGGACTTCGATTTATCGAGCGAGAGAGAATAAAGTTTTTATTTTAATTTTATTAAACATGTCTTGATAAATTATATAGGCAAGTTTTATATCAAGTGCGCCGAAGACCAAGGACAGAGCGTTTGTTTTTAAAAATTGGACAGCAAAGAAAGACGTTTAGTCTTGCGCAGAGTGACACCTGCCACTCAAAGTAATTGGGACACGTGAAGCGCATTGTTGTCGTCTTCGTAAACCAGTTGAGGAACCAGTCAGTAGAACCATTGACTGAACTCCGTTACGACGACAACAACAACAACAGCAACAGCAGCAACAGCAGCAACAGCAGCAACAGCAGCAACAACTACAACCATAAGAACACAAACAACAACAACAATGATAATAATGATGCGCCGTAACATCAAAGCCGTTACATGGCCGCATCACAGTCAGCTATAGCGTCAGTTTATGCCCGCAAAAATCAGAAAACTGGACAGGAGGAAAACCACTCCAATTATTTTGTCTAAGACACACTCAGCCTCGTATCCAGGACCTTGGGATTCGTCCATTACCGGCTCATGTCCGGGCTCAAGGCCATTGAAAAGGAGATGAGCGCTTCCCTGTGTTCCACATGGAACTGGATGAACTTTACTTTTTACTTTACATTCAGCTAATGTAAAGTTGGATGAGATAATGCAAAGAATGTTGATCGACTCGCAATGTATGTTTATTAATCGGAACTTTAGGAAGCGTTTAAAAGGCAATGTGCAATGTCCGTTACAATTGCATCCAATCCCTGTATAGACAGTCTATGATAGCGGCGCGTTAGTCCTACATGTATAAGCCTACATGTATTAGGCCTACATGTATAGGTCTACATGTATAGGTCTACATGTATTAGGACAATAATTGGATGAAACACGCATTACACCTGAAATCTAATCGTAATCGTCAACGCAATCTCCAAATTCCTAAATCCCCACTCGAAAGCCAAGCGCAGGGCACCAGTTTATTCACGAGCGTTATGTCTATTCAGAATGGTGTCCAAAATATAGTACATAGTCCCAAGGAGGTCTATAGCCATTATACATGTATGTTACGTCTGAGGTAAATTATCTCGTTATATAACCAATCGAAGGCCAAGTCCTGGCTACCGGTATGGAAGGACTTGAACCCTGGACATTATGAGTATTGAGTAGGCTCTTTCCTCAGACAGGGCAACCATTAAAGACTTCATTCACAGATCTCCTATTATATAATTAATTAAACAACATAATACATGTATTTATATGGCAAGTTGATTAATGTCAATCGG
>OX243818.1:11067825-11108173 GCA_945859605.1 Lumbricus rubellus
CTCTTTCCTACAAAAGCAGAAGGAAAGAGAGCCATGCGATGGCGAAGCATCACAACTACTTGTGCCGTATGGTAAGGAAGAGTTGTAGGGAGGACAAAGAAAGATTCATAGAAGGAATATGCAGCAACGTCGAAGAAAGCAGAGCTGGCAACAAGACAAGAGCAGTGTATGAGGGCATACGGAAAATCACACAGGAGCATGCCCCCAGGGTGAAGGCAGTGAAAGATGAAAATGGTATGGTTCTAACGGATCCAGAGGATGTAAAGAAGAGATGGAAGGACTACTTCGACAAGCTGTACAACGACGCAAACAGAACGGACGACGAATATCTAGAAAACATCGCGGTGGCGGACAGCACGGAAAGCATACCAACTGTGGGAGAAGATGAGGTAGAGGCAGCTATCACAAGAATGAAGCTCCGGAAGGCGCCGGGTCTGGATAACATCTCAGCGGAGGAATTGCAGGCGGGAACAGAAGGAATTGGATTAAAAATCATACACAGATTATGCAAGATGGTGTGGGAAAGAGAACAGTGGCCATCGGACTGGAAACGGTCCATCATAATTCCGATACACAAGAAAAAAGACAGGTTAGACTGCTCAAATTACAGAGGGATTAGTCTTCTATGTCACAGTGGAAAAGTCTTTTCATCAATCATTCTGCAAAGAATAAGGAAAAGAACAGAGGAGATTCTATCAGAGGCGCAGGCAGGATTCAGGGTGAACAGAAGCACAATCGACCAGATATTCACCTTAAGACAGTTAGCGGAGAAATACGATGAATTTGGGAATGACCTCTATGTGTGTTACATAGATTTCAGGAAGGCTTTTGACAGCGTGTGGACGAAGGGGGTGTGGAGAGTAATGAGACACTATGGATATCCGGAGAAGATAGTGAGACTGTTGGAAAGCGCGTACCAAGATACTTTTAGTGCGGTGAGAGTAGATGGAGATCTATCTGAATGGTTCAGGACTATTGTTGGGGTTCTGCAGGGATGTGTCCTGTCACCACTGTTGTTCAACATCTTCTTGGAACTGATAATGGCCATAGCACTGGAGGGGACAGAGGAGGGAGCAGTGATAGGAGGAGAACTGATCAGCGACCTGAGATTTGCAGACGACATTGCACTACTAGGGAGAAAGGAGGAGGGCCTGCAGGAATCATTAACGAGAGTAGTGCAGGTAAGCAAAAAATGGGTATGTGCATTAATGTGCAAAAAACGGAATGTCAATACATTGGAAGAGAAGAGACAAAGCTTGGGCTGAACGTGGATGGACAGACACTGGAGCAAAAGGAGAATTTCGTGTATCTAGGAGGTCTTATCGATGCGCAGGGGGGGTCAGAAAAGGACATTGAAAGAAGAATCGGACTCGCTAGAGGAATATTACAGAGACTGCACAAGATCTGGAGATCAAAGGAAATCAGCAAAACCACCAAGGTGCGAATATATGAGACGTTGGTGCTGAGCGTACTGTTATACAACTCAGAGACGTGGACGCTGAAGGAGGCACAGAAAAGACGATTGAGGGTATTTGAAATGACATGTCTGCGAAGAATAGAAGGGGTCACAAGGAGAGAAAGGATAAGGAACACGGAAATACGCAGCAGACTGAGAATACAACGAGACATTGTGGACAGGATACAGATCAGAAGAATGCGATACTTCGGACATGTCACCAGAATGCAGAGCGGGAGATATCCAAAAGTGGCACTGCAGGGGTATGTGCAGGGGAAGAGGAGAAGAGGTAGGCCCAGGAAACGTTGGATGGATATGGTGGAGGAGGACTGTCTGATGATGGGATTAACCGTGGGAGAGGCGACGAGGACAGCTCAGGACAGGGTCAATTGGAGGCTATCCATAAAGGAGCGGCTGATGCGGGCGCAAGCTTCGCCAGGGCCATAAGTCAAAAGTCGACTTCGATTGTTTGATCTCCATCCTCAGCTGTCCGTGCGTCCTTCCTTTTGTCCTTCCTTCTGTCCTTCCTTCTGTCCTTCCTTCCGTCCTTCCTCTCTTCCTTTCGCGCGGTATGCTTCAATCCTTCTTTCCGTCCTTCCTTCATTCCTTCCTTCCTTCCTTCCTTCTTTCCGTCCTTCCTCCCGTTCCTGCCTTTCTTCCTACCTTCCGTTCCGATCGTTAGTCTGTCCGCCCAGAAAGTTCAGTAAAGACATTGACGCAGATCAATAATAATTAATTTACAAGATTTCATTTAAACGCTCATCAATCACACTGTGGTTCGCTGTTTCCAATCCATCCTCTCGTTCGTCTTTCAATCAATCGCCTACAGCATGCAGACGTTGCAGAGAGTAGGTTGTCTGCTGTTTATCGATGTGAGTCTTATTAACACGCATACAGCGCCTCTCAATGAACGCATAAAGATGTCTTCAAAGCGTGGAAGCCTTAATTATTCCATCCTTGCATCCATATGATACATTCCATCCATTCGCCTGCATACGAGGCATGAAACGCTTTTTCTTTCACTCACATCCTTGCAATTCTTCTTTCATTCATTTCTTGGTTTGTACTTGTGATAACCTCCTTGTTATCAGTCTCTTCGGAAGCTTCTTCGTATAAGTTCGTGGTAGCATAGGCCTATCCCTAGATAACTGTTTCATTAGCTAAATGGCTAGGTAAAGAATCTACAGACTTTCACTGTTTTGTAACCAACAACGACGACGTGTTTAAGTCTTCTTATTATACTCCAAAATCCGATGTAAAGTAAAACGATCAGCAACAACACAACAATGACTACACTTGCGTTATCATAACAACTACACGACTACTATCTTCATCAGTCTACTCTATCGCACTTCAACAACAACTATTACAGCCTATCTCAACAGCTCTCAACACACAACACTCCTTCTTCACTTCCACTCCCTCCTTGTACACTCAACGTACGCTCGTCTAGACATCACGCGCTGTCCAGACAATCACCTGTCCAGACGCCGCGCGCCAATTTGCAGTTGGCCTACCTGCGTCGCTGTACGACAATCGTCGTGCACTGATTAAATTAGCTTACATTACCTCCTTCCTTTCTTTTGAAGAGAGCTAATTAATCTTAAAAATTAGCGAACGTATAATGCTTAAACTAAATACAAACAATTCCTATACTAAATGCAATCACAAAATATCTTATACTACAATCTCGATAAGCAGTCCGCTACTACATTCAGCTTTCCCTTCTTATAGTTCAACAGAATGTCAAAATTTTGCAATGATAAAGACCATCGGACTAACTTAGCAGACTTCGACATTGACTCAGTCAAATAAACTAAAGGGTTATGGTCAGTGAACACATTAATCTTGGAACCAATAATAATTTCTTTCAATTTGTTTAAAGCCCATATGATTGCATAGGCTTCCTTCTCAATCGTCGCCCATCTCCTCTGGGTATCTGTCAGCTTCTGACTGATAAATGAAACGGGACGTTCTATCCCCTCATCGTCCACTTGTGACAGCACAGCCCCCACAGCAAAATCACTGCTATCACAGTACAAATTAAATGGTTTGCCAACCTCGAACATGTATAAAATCACATTTGATAAAACAATTTCTTTAAGAGAATCAAAAGACTTCTGGTGGTCCTCAGTCCAAACAATGTTCTCAGGTGTCTGCTTGCTAGTTAAATCTGTTAATGGCTTAGCAATTTCAGCAAAATTACAAATAAATTGTCTGTAGAAACCAAAAAATATCAATCAATTAGTTAGCAAGTGTTAGGATTTTTGGGTTCAGCACCACTTCCTGTTCTACCAATGTACATAATCCAGGTTTGTCCGAAAATCTGTCTGCATAACAGTTCAGTACATCCAGTAGCTGTTTCTGTTGCTCGCTCGTAAGATGTCCGATCTGTTCATAGTCCAATTGCAGCGATTTCTGTGTCGTCTCTGCATGGTCTTCTTTCAATGGTAGCTCTACCACTGATCCGAATTCGTCGTCCTCTTCCACGATGAGACCACACGATAATGTTCTTGCGATGAACTTCCTCATTTTGTTGGCATGGACGATTCGTCGGCCGTTTTCATTCATGTCCACCAGATACGAATACTTGGATCTTCTTTGTAGCACTGTACATGGACCATGCCATCGTGAGATCAATTTATTGGTTGACGTTGGATACAGGACGATGACGTTTTCTCCTGGTTCGAATTCTTTATCCTTGGCCCTCTTGTTGTATTGACTGGCGTATTGTTTTTGCTTTTCCTCTGCACAATTATCAGCAAATATCAAAGCTTTCTCCATGTCTGCTCTTAAGTTCTTCAGGTACTTTGCTGGTTGTACTCCAATGTTTGGCGGTAGATTTATTTCTTTGGTCCAGCTTTCCTTTAAGATAGTTAATGGTCCTCTTGGCATTTTTCCATACACCAGCAGATATGGTGCCACTCCTGTCGTTGCGTTAGGAACTTCTCTCAATGCCCATACGGTAAACGGAATGATTTTATGCCACTGTCTTGGATTTTCCACAATGACATGATGTACCATCTTCTTGAACGTCTGATTCCATCTCTCGACTAATCCTGCGGCCTCTGGATGCCCCGGTGAATCGAATCGTGGACAGCATCCCATCAATTTCAAAAATTCTCTTGTGAGACTGGCTGTAAAATTTGTGCCTCTGTCGCTGGTGATCACAGATGGCACCCCCACGTCAATGAATAGCTTCATCAAAGCTTCGCACACAGCCTTAGCAGTCAATGACTTCAGCAAAAAGATTGTCGGCCATCTTGTACATGAATCCACTATGCACAAGCAATACTTATGCCCAGCTGCTGACTTCGGTTCTATTGGGCCTACCACGTCCATAGTCATCCGTCGGAATGGAACATCTTCCCTTGGAATTGGTGTAATCGGCACTCGATCCATCACCAAACTTCGTGCCTTCAGCTGACACTTCTCACAGGACTTACAAAATTTCACCACGTCTCGACGCATCTTTGGCCAGACAAAGGACAACTTGATTCTCTCTCGTGTTTTCTCTTCTCCCAAGTGTCCGCCAAATACTGACTCGTGAGCTAATTCCATTACTTGAATTCTTCTCTCTTTCGGTAACACCAACTGGTACACTAGCTGATCCAGCATTTGATGTTTCTTATACATCAATCCATTCACCACGCTAAACTCTGATCCTTTGTCTTCAGCGATCCTCCACCACGATTTCAGTGACTCGTCATTTCTCTGCTGCTCCTCGAATTTCTTCGCATCTTCCAGCTGTCTTTCATTGTTCGAATTCTCTGTGAACAAGTCCCTCATACTTGTCTCCAGTTCAGCGTCGCTTCCGGAATCTTCACTATCATTTCGTTCACATGCAGCCATCTCTTCTTCAGTTTCATTGTTCTCAGATGTTGTTCTTTCGTCATCTTGAATGCTGAGTTCATCTTCGCTGTCCATGTCATCTTCTTGCGAACTTTCGTTTATCGTTTCATCTTCTCCGCCTTCGACTTCTGCTCTCCGACTTTGTGCTCTTGTAGTCACATTCGCTTGTAGTTCCCCTTGCAATACACTCACTGGTGGAATCTCTTTCAATTCTGCAATTATCTCCGGATGTAGCAAGAACTTTTCTCCGTTTTCTTTGCACAGATCCGCTGGAATGCTGGCACACACTAAAGTTAAATATGGCGCGATATTTATTGTCCTGTCCTCTGTAGCTGCTCCTTCGTTACGACCGCTCATCCGCACTTCGATTTTCACCAACTTAGCTGGAATCGGCTCTCCAGCTACACATTGCAAATGAACTCTGCCGATTTCTTCTACTGTCGTTCCTTTCAGTAGTTCCTCGTTGATTACTGGTATCTCGGTCCCCGAGTCAATCAACGCCTCGACTTGCACAGGCTGCCCATCAGTCCCACGTATCTCCACATTTACATGCTGCAACGATATCTTCTTTATGCGTTGACACTCCTCTTTACTTTTTGTTTCTCGACAAATTTCTGCAATGGAAGTAGTCTTTATCGCTTCTTTCTGTATGGTGAACTGCGGCGTACACTTCATTACCGACTTCACTTCTGTTTCACGATCGTCCGATTCTTCAAACTGGTCTGGTGCATTCATCACTTGTATCTGGTTTACTCGAAGATTTTCTGCACTTCTGCTAAAGTTCTTCCTCAGATTTGCCGCTCCTGGTGCTTGGCAATGTTTTATTAGGTGTTTGTCAGAATGACAGTTGTGGCAACGTTTCTTTATAAAACTTCTTTGCTCATTGTTCTCCCACTTGTTGTACGGCGTGTATGATGCATTACTTTCTGTTGGGCGTCCCAGCGGCGGAGTTCGATTGTAGGCTTGCCTGTCCCACGTTGACTCTTTCTTATCTTGCCAATACTGCTTTCCAGAATAATTATCTTTCTTTGCATCATTACTCTTGGCTTGGCTTCCGGTGTCTTTGCTATCCTTGTTCCACTTGAATGGCTTTGAGCTATTTCCCCATGCTTCAAATTTCGGTTTGTCTTGGAACATCACACCAATCCGATTGTTTACATGTATGTCTGCGAGGTCTGCAACATTACTAGCTTCCAAGCATTCTGTGCCCTCTTTTGCTAAGACAAACTGCAGTGGACCTGGTGGTAAACATTCTTTCAGCTTATCCGCCACTAACAAATCAAACAGCTTCTCGTAGTCTTTGTCCACTCGTCTACTTCGGACATAATAATTCAACAGGTTCTTCAGCCTAGCCGTGAACATCGTATACGTTTCTTCGGCTGTCTTCTTGGCATCTGCAAACCTTGACCTGTACTCACGAGCTGTTAACTTGAATTCCTTCAACAAATGCTCTTTCACTGCATCGTATTTATCTAAATTCTCAAATGACAATCGATTCAATACCGTTCGCGCTCTCGGGGTCATCAATGGCAACAACAATTTCACCCAGTACTGCTTTTCCACAGCAAAACTATTGAATGCATTTTCAACTGTTTCAAAATATAATGGCACTTCCATCATATCATACGGCATCTTCGGTAACACATGTTTCATTGCATCACCTATCTTCTTAATCTTGGACACCATTGTCTCACTTTCTTTGAGCCTAATCTGTTCTGATACTTCCCGGCTCTTACGATCATCTTCGTCCCTCTTCTTCAGTCGATCTTGATCTTCGATTCTCCGCAGTTCTTCTTGTTCAATCTTCTGCTGCAACAGTTCTAACTGCTTTCTGCGTTCTTCTTTTTCAATGGCCATTTCTTTAAGTTGAGCCTCCTTGATAGCAAGTTTCTTTTGTTCTAACTGCATCTGCTCTTCTCTTTCTCTTTCTGCTTTTTCCAAATTGTCTTTTCCGGCTTGAAATTCTTCCTGACGAATTTCTTCTGCTCTCTCCAGTTCTTGTAAACGCATCTTTTCTTTTTCTTCCTCGCGAGCCTTTTTGTCCTCAATCTGCTGCTTTCGTATTTCTTCATCGCTTTTTCTTGCTTTTTCGTACTCTATCATTAACTCCATCCTTCTTCGTTCTGATTCGTCACGATCTATTTTCATTTGTTCTAACTGAAGCTGGAACTGTTGCTTCTGCATATCTATCTCTTGTTGTCGCAATTCTTTCTCTTCTCGTCTACGCTGCTCTTCTTTCTCCAGTCTCATCCTTTCTGCTTTTTCTGCTCTTTCCGCTCGTTGCTCCTCTTTCTCTTTCTCCTCTTGTTTACGCTCTTTCTCCTCTTGTCTGCGCTGCTCTTCTTTCTCTTTCTCCTCTTGTTTACGCTCTTTCTCCCCTTGGCACCGTCGCTCTTCTTTCTCCTTCTCTTCTTGGCGACGTTCTTTCTCTTCCTGTCTACTCATCATCATGAGTTGTAGCAACGCCTCTATAGACATAGGTGGCTGTGGCTTCTCAACTGGCTTCTCCGCAGCGCCTCCGACAGCACCTTCTTCTTCTTCTTCTTTCTTAGCCCAAACCTCGGCTAAATTTCTCATCAATTCTTCCCTCGACATCTGTTCAACTTCTTCTGCATCTAAACCTGCTTCGATTAATAATTTTATTATTCTTTCGGAAGCCATCTTCTTAATAGCCGCTTGCTTTTGCTCTGTAAGTTTCTCCATCTTACTTCTTTACTTTACTGATGCTAGTCGATAAATAGTAGGCTACTCTTCAAATGTTTGCAATTGACTGACTTCAATTCTTTATGCACACTTCAATAGACAAGCAAGTTTTTCTACCTTGTAGTCGTTGTGTTGTCGTTTCTCACTGACGTACGGATGCTCGATGTATCGTTGCTTCTCCCGTGTGCTCGGCTTCTCGATAAATGCACAGCGTCCGTTCCTCCGCAACTAGGATCGTTCTCCTGCAACTTGGATCGTTATCTCACCGCAACGACACCAAATGTGATAACCTCCTTGTTATCAGTCTCTTCGGAAGCTTCTTCGTATAAGTTCGTGGTAGCATAGGCCTATCCCTAGATAACTGTTTCATTAGCTAAATGGCTAGGTAAAGAATCTACAGACTTTCACTGTTTTGTAACCAACAACGACGACGTGTTTAAGTCTTCTTATTATACTCCTAAATCCGATGTAAAGTAAAACGATCAGCAACAACACAACAATGACTACACTTGCGTTATCATAACAACTACACGACTACTATCTTCATCAGTCTACTCTATCGCACTTCAACAACAACTATTACAGCCTATCTCAACAGCTCTCAACACACAACACTCCTTCTTCACTTCCACTCCCTCCTTGTACACTCAACGTACGCTCGTCTAGACATCACGCGCTGTCCAGACAATCACCTGTCCAGACGCCGCGCGCCAATTTGCAGTTGGCCTACCTGCGTCGCTGTACGACAATCGTCGTGCACTGATTAAATTAGCTTACAGTACTTTTGTGCTCTTTCTTCCTTCCGTCCGTCCGTCTGTCCGTCTCTCCGTCCCTCTCACTCCTCCCACCCTCCCTCTCTTCCTCCTTCCCTGCCTCTTTGCCTCTCTGCCTCCCTCCCTCCATCCCTCTCTCCCTCCTTCCCTGCCTCTCTGCCTTTCTGCCTCCCTCCGTCCGTCCCTCCGTCTGTTTGCCCGTCCGTCCCTGCCTCCCTGCATCCTTGCCTGCCTGCCTGCCTACCTGTCTGCCTGCCTGCCTACCTGCCTCCCTCCCTCCCTTTTTTTCTCCCTCCCTCCCTCCCTCCGTCTATCCCTCCCTCCCTCTCTCCATGAGCAAAGACAATAAGGATATGTCATGTTAAACCAAGCATAGCATAACAAGAGACGACACGTGAGAACAAAATAATAATAAAATATCAATAACATCACGAGACAGCTGATGCTACAAACTTTCTTGGAATAGATCGCAAGAAGATGTTCCAAGGATTACGCAACTCTAATGGTTCGCAATGTATTTATGTGCATGTACGTGTGTGTGTGTGTGTGTGTGTGTGTGTGTGTGTGTGTGCGCGCGCGCGCGTGTGTGGTATGTGTGTGTGTGTGTGTGTACGTTTACATGTGCGTGTGCGTGTGTGTACGTATGCATGTGTGCCTGGGAAAAGCATAGTGGAGAGTAAATACGCCTATCTTGTTCCAAAATATGTGTCAACATAATTCCTCTTAGATCTTTAGAAGTTCTGAAACGTCCCCTAGTAGGCCTATACTGCACAATTATAATCTTTTTGATTCGTAATAATAACAAAGGCCTCTAACATTTTGTTTCGCCAATATCGCATCAAAAGGATTCCATTCAACCTATCAGTACCCCAGCACCTTAACGCGTTTAACACAATCAATAATACTCCCCTACCCCAAAATCAGGGTGGGAAATCTGGACAGAATAGACACCTGCCCGGGTACGAACGACCCCAGGGGTCCCCCTCTCACCCCAGGGTATCACTTCCACCCTGCTGGTACTGCGGCGTCTATAACAACGACGGGGTCCATCGGGGCAGCGTTATGAATAAGGCGACGGTGGGCAGCGGACCGTCAGCGAACGAAGCTAGCGTAGAATGCAAATGCGAAACTAAACTTCAAATAATAATATGGGACGCAGCGACGCGAGGCAACTGCCTACAACTGTATTTGTATTCAATTACATGCTCAGACACACACACGCACGTACTCGCACAAACACACACACTCACACACATGCAGACACACACACAAACACACAAACACAAACACACACGCACAATTCGAATTTGCTTACATCTATAGGCCTACGCTTATGCAAAGGCATACATTACGGACCATGTAAACAACCAAAGGTGCCCGCCACTGCTGAATATTATATACAAAGCACAAACACACTGTCCAACATTAATCTGAAATTAAGAAACAAACATTATAGGACAGTTGCATGGTCTGGTGAGCCATCAGAGGCTAGGGCATTTGGTTTTGGTGAGCCATCGGAGGATGCAGTGTGGCTATAGGGCATTTGGTTTTGGTTAGCCATTGGAGGATTCAGTGTGGCTAGGGCATTTGGTTTTTGGTGAGCCATCGAAGAATGCTTTGTGGCTATGGCATTTGGTTTTGGTTAGCCATCGGTGGATGGTTTCACTGGTGACAATGTTTCGGTTATTATAGTGTACGAGTATGCCTACTATAGGGCATGTAGTACCATGTATACTTGTATAGCACAATCTGAACATACTGTATACAGATAGATACAAAACGATAGCCTATACTTATATGCATTTTCACATTGTATATTTTACGCTTGGGTGCCTGTTCTTTTCATCCTAAGACAGATACATAATATTTTTAGTCATGCATATGGATCTAAGTGGTTAACAATCACACGCAGGTAATTTTTACCTGCGCCGCTGCAGTGCTTCCGACCTCTGTCGCTGTCTGTGTGTCGGCCGTTTCGTTAGGTCTACTGGATCACATAAGACGCCGAATAGGCCTACTTTCAGCCTATAGTCTTGTACCAACATCGTAGACCTATGCATAGGCCTATTGTATAAACATATTATGCCGAGTTCATACACTCAGTAACGCACGAGAAGTATATTTAAGTGGTTCCTTTTGCTCAATAGCAACTGCTCGAAAAAAGAGTCGTGGGATTTTCCCATTGCGGGTAATACCCTATATGGAACAACAATGAACGTCTCCTACGTTTCGTACACCTGGCAATATAACTTTACTACGTGACCACTTCTATAATGGCGCCATAGCGTCCCATATAGTTGCGTGTGGCGCGGTGATGTAGTGGTGGGTTCGGTGCCTTTGAGCCGGATGGTTCCAGGTTCGAATCCACCTCAAGTCGCAGCGTATGGCGACCCTCGGCAGGTTCTTCACTCGCAATTGCTCGTGCGCTTCGGCGTGAAACTCAGAAGCAGTGTCCGCGCTGTAGTCGGGAGCGCCTCTGCGTAGTGAACTTGAAGGGGCGCTAGGTCTATAGCAAATGTGAGAAATAAAGAAATGAAAAGTATCTCTTAGCAAGTCAGCACATTTATTAACCTTATAAACCTGAAGAAATACCGTAAACATCTCACCTTGTGTTTGTATTCTTAGCGAGCTAGAACGCAAAATGGCCACAGAATACTTCGACGCACGTATCGCACTTTGTCAGCTCCTCGCATGCAAGCAGTGCCTAGCGCAGTAATGTCTAGTTGTCTACCACACGTGGGCAGAGGAAGAAAAAGAGAGAGATGTCTAGACGCACAGCTAGACACCGAGCACACGCGCGCACACAATAAAATCCACGGATCGTAATCGTAATCGTATTCGCAAACGTCAGACTTCTGAGGCGCTACTTCTGCAAAGCCGACGGCTGCAGGGCACCGGTTTATTTACGAGCGCTGCGTTGAAGCTGAGAGACGTCCAGGAACGAAAAGTAAGGCCCGGTCGCTTGATGCCCGACGATTTTCTTCTACTGCAATAATTATAGTCAACTGTGGAAGAAGACAAGGTGGTGGGGTGGGCGAAGAGGGGGAAGACGAGGTAGGAGAAGGAGGCGCAGGCGTTGCTCCCGTCGGCGTGTGAGTCGGACTGCAGACCGAAGAAGGAACACAACAAAAACGGAGGAGTAGGCACACGCCGTCTATGACAGTAGTCGACGATTTCGACACTGACGGAACAACACGCACGCGTCTGAATGAAAAAGGACCAAACGTCTGGCGGCGGTGACCCGGGGAGGGAGGGCGTGGGGCGGGAGGGCAGAGACAGGCAGAGGCCGGCGGGCGGGCGGACGGGCGGACGGGCGGCTGGCCTTCGAGACGGGCGGATGGATGAACGGGGAGGTGAACGGAGGAGGGCAGACGCACGGGCATGCAGTGATACGGGAGCATACGCACGCAGACATAAAGGACGGTAATTGGGTTGCTGTGGGGGTCCGATTCCGATGTCGAACTGTACGGCTATATGTTAACTCATGTCTGTCTGATTGTTGTTTGTGTTGGTGTTGGTGTGTGTGTGTGTGTGTGTGTGTGTGTGTGTGTGCTTCCCTGGTTGTCTGTCTGTCTGTGCCCGTGTCTGCTCCTAAATTGTCTGTGTCTATGTCTGTGTCGGTCCTAAATTGTCTCTGTGTCTATGTCTGTGTCTTTGTGTTTCACCCTGTCTTTGTATGTGTCTCTGTCTGTGTCTCTGCCTCTGTCTGTGTTGGTGTCTGTGTCTCTGTTCCTGTCTCTGTATCCGCCCCATATTCCTGACTCTCCAAACTCTGTCTGGTGTCCCATTGACTCTTTGCTATGGCTGTATATACCTCTGCCTTTGCTTGGGTAATCATCCGAGTATGTGTACTTGCCTTCGTATATGTGCGTCTCTGAATAGCAATGTCTTATTAGATGTTTGTGTCCGTATGCATCTCACCTATGCCTATATGTCTGTGTGTGTATATTTGTCAGTTTGAGTAATTCTGTCTCTGACTTTCTCTGTGCATGCCTATGTGTGTCTGAGTGGCTGTCCGTTTGTCTTAATGATTGACTGTCTGCCCGTGTAACCTACAGTCCGTCTGTCCGTCTGTCTGTCCGTTTGTCTGTCTGTCTGTATGTCTGTCTGTCCGTGCGTGCGTCCATCCGTCCGTCCGTCTGTCCGTTTGTCCGTCTGTCCGTCTGTCTGTCCGTTTGTCTGTCTGTCTGTCTGTCTGTCCGTGCGTGCGTGCGTCCGTCCGTCCGTCTGTCCGTTTGTCTGTCCGTCCGTCCGTCCGTCCGTCTGTCCGTCTGTCCGTCCGTCCGTCCGTGCGCACGTCTGTCCGTCTGTCTGTGCTGTCTGTCACTGATTCTATCTCTTTTGCTGTCTGTCTGTGCCCGTGTCTGTGGCGTATGCATGCATACATGCATGTCTGTCTGTCTGTCTGTCTGTCTGTCTGTCTGTCTGTCTGTCTGTCTGTCTGTCTGTCTGTCTGTCTGTCTCTAATCTGGGCCGCCCCCAGCAGAGCTTTGCATCGGGCAGGCAAGCACAGGTAGCGCGTGCCAATCGAATCGTGAAAAGCGATAATTGACATTCGATCCGAACGCAACAACGCCAATTACCCTTATCATCTGCATGATCATCGTTGCCAGAGTTCGACCCCCGTACACGAATAGCCTTCAACGAACAAGACATATATACATGTATTTATAAACACACTTATATGTTTATTTATATATATTTATATATGCTTTATATATTAGTATTATATACATACATTTACATATTATAAACATATATATATACATATATATTTATATATATATGTATTATGTATATGTATAGGCACATATACATATATACAAAAATATATACATACATACATACATACATACATACATACATACATACATACGTACATACGTACATACGTACATACGTACATACGTACATACGTACATACGTACATACGTACATACGTACATACGTACATACGTACATACGTACATACGTTCATACGTACATACGTACATACGTACATACGTACATACGTACATACGTACATACGTACATACGTACATACGTACATACGTACATACGTACATACGTACATACGTACATACGTACATACATACATACATACATACATACATACATACATACATACATACATACATACATACATACATACATACATACATACATAAGCTTACATACATACATACATACATACATACATACATACATACATACATACATACATACATAATACACATGTATATACTATAAGTGGAACGATCTAGATTATCTATGTATGTAGGTCTACACTTGCATACAGACAAAGCGTACGGTGCGTATAAATATCCAGTCTTTCATGTATTACACGGCTCGGTCTGCGTTGTAATGGCGACGTTGGTGTGGGCGGCGGAGGGGTATAGGGACGGAGGGACGGAGGGGGTCCCTGTATTCCTATCAATGCACTCGGCACGCTGTGTTCTCCGATCGAGACAGCGGCTTTATCTAAGTGCGCACAAAGCGGACTGCATTGTTATGAGGGGGTGGAGGTGGTGGGGTGGGGGAGGGTAGGGGAGGGGAGGTCAGCAATCACTGGTCGGGTTAAGTTCGGACATGATCGGGTGTCGGGGGCTTTGGACCGACGTCGTCTGAGGGCTTGAGTTGATTGAGTGACGACGAGACCTTATGACCTAGTGGGATTACTTTATTATTATTATTATTATAATTATTGTTATATTATTATTATTATTATTATTATTATTATTATTATTATTTTTATTATTATTATTATTATTATTATTATTGTTATTTTATTATTATTGTTGTTGCTGCTGCTGCTGCTGCTGCTGCTGCTGCTGCTGATGTTGCTGCTGCTATTACTATTGTAGAAAGACAGACAGACAGACATACTATAGCACATTAGCAGACAGAAGGAGAGGCAGACGAACAGACAGACTAGGAGACTGAAAAGAAAAAACAGATGGCAAGCAGACAGACAGACGGACAGGCAAAGAGACAGACAAATGGGCAGACCAACAGACTGCTTTTTACCAACCTCAACATTTTTATTCCAAAGTTTTAACTCTAGATGAATATCAATCTAGTAATTTTTACCTTGACGGTCACAATTAAAAATGTATTGATATTCGATATCGATTTTTACTATTATAAATTTACAATTTGCTTCAGTATTTAATTCTTGCTTACAGTCTGTATATCAAGAGAATGTAGGCCTATACTGCTACAGACCACACGGCCTTTTTTATTCCGACAGTAAAACCACCGCTGTTAGTGTTGTGTTGTAGGTTTCGTGGTTGGCGTTTTGTTTAATTAATTAAAGCACACTGCGAAATTAATTAAAGCTAAGTTTGTGTGGATAATTTGACAAGCGGTTTGGTAGGCCTTTGGCCTATTTGTGATAGCGTAGGCCGTGCTGGTTATGCGGTAGGCCTAAGTGTTTTTGGCAGCCATGCAGCAGACAGCTCGTATTAATGGTGTGGGACAGTCGGGGGTTAGTTTTGCTGATCATATAGCTGGGTATTCTTCTTGTTTTAATGCTCACTCCATTTTTGTGCTAACTACGAGACAATTCTTGTATGTTTTGTGGCAAATCGTTGTGTGGCAATTCGTTTTTTGGTAGGCCTAATTCGTTTTGTGGCAATTCGTTTTGTGGCAAATCGTTGTGTGGCAATTCGTATTGTGGCAATTCGTTTTGTGGCAATTCGTTTTGTGGCAATTTTTTTGTGGCAAGTCGTTTTGTGGCAATTCGTTTTGTGGCAGTTCGTTTCATGGCAATTCTTGCTAGCAGTTTGGGTAGATCAATTAAGATGGCGCTTTCGTAATAAGCCGCAATGTTGCTCGGAAAACCTAATTGGTTCTTTCGAAGGAATCTGCTATAGACGTTTTTGGGTTGCCGGATGACGCTAAATTACGGAAGCAGCCGATTCACGCACGCATACAATCGCTAAATTACCGCAGACTGTAAAAGACATAGCAGTCCATACACACATGCATCACGTATACAATGGTACAATATTGTATCTATAGTTGGTCGCTCCAGACACGTAGCACAAACCGCGTGCCATCAAAGAAGCAAGATAATATATGGACTTCGGGTGTTGACAGCGTGGGAAGCCCAGAAGGCCTTGTCTTCTTACCGATTCCAGGATAATCGGCAGAAGATTACGACTTTCCCATGGCGTATACGAGGAGTTTGCACGGTATATACAATACATATATACAGCGGTGGTGCGGCGGCCCGAGTCTTACTGGCGCTGCATCCAAAAATCAGGATGCCTGTAGACATGTCGAAGTGAGTTCGCTTGTTTATGTGCATAGAGTCTGCTCACGTATACACTTCGCTGCAAGTCGTGCAGAAAGAAGGATGATGGGTTAGAAAGGACTGAGGCTGCTGCAGCTCCTTTCAATCGTTCTTGGGATATATAGTTTATATAGTTTATATACGGAACTCGTTTGATCTTGATTTTTTGACGGAACCTCTGACCTAAGAAAAACGTTTCTGGTATATTACAAACCTGCTGTTTCGCGCATACAGGAAGTAAACCAGAAGGTTTTTTCAATACAGAACAGTTATGAATATCGGAATTGTCTTTTATTCATTCTCTTGATTCATTCAATGAACTTATATAGCGCCCCTTCAAGAAATCTACTCAGCAGCGCTTCCAGCCCATGCTCGAATCCACCTCAAACCGCATCGTAGAGACCTTGGACAAGACTAGTCATTCACTTGCAATAATATTGGTCAGCGCGTCGGCGTGAAACTCCTATTCGGTGTCCGCGCTGTAATCGGGAGCGCTTATGAGTAGAAATATCTTGAAGAGGCGCTATGACAAGTGCACATGCAGACATACACACACAAACACTTTAGTAGTCAATTGGTTTAGATAGATTCCAGCAGAGGACTCTGCAGAGCAAGAGCAAGCACCAACGCACAATGACATAAATCACAACCGTGCCGTTTTAGAAATAAATAAATCTGGACGTGTACATTTCTAACTCTAAATTACATGCAACCGTAATTTACACGTCTGCATGCAGACGTCTTCTTACCTGCAGTTTGGTCTGAAGCTACTGTCTCTATAGTCCGAATAATTGTTGTAAGCCACTCGAGATAGTTTACCGCGGACTTCAGCGAAGCAGTTTCATACGTTCACTGATGTATTTATGGCCTATACATTGATATGTGATATGATGATATACGGCTTCTTCAAACCTCTGTTATACGAACTTATCGTGACACTCTCTCTCTCTCACCAGTTGCAAAACAAGTAGAGACGAGCAGTAGCCTTTGCTTGAATTTCAGTCGTCTGATCCACAGCTTATACCGTATGCTTTTGGGTTCAAAATGTTTGAGGCCTTCTAGACACTTACGCATTTGTGTTGACGGCCCAAATTGTCTGCATAGTAAACTTATGCATGAAACATGTCATAACCGGAACAGCCGCGTAATGAATTTATTACACTCTTCTTATAGCCTAACACGACGTGAACATAATTATCAGTTTGGTTGTGATCTTGCCAAAGGCGTAGCCCGGTTCAAATGCAGACGTTACATTTCGAGGATTTCCCAGGGAGCATGGTGGTCACAAAGTTAACAGAATTAGTCTTTAATAAAAAAATTGAAAATTACTTATTTCGAAGGTAAACTATGAATCATGCTATAGGCCTAATGCGCCAGTGGTTTCTGCATGCCTGCTTATATATAGAGGAACTTTGTCAGCCTGTCCCTGTCCTGCTCTGGCTTCCTGTTACAGGGTGAGTCCATAGTCGAGGGTTAAGAAAGGAATCGGAGAGAACACAGACGCAGAATTCAGAAGATATAAATAGAGGAAAACACGATCTTTGTGAAGATTGAAATTTTAAAACCGGAACAAAATTTGCTCGGCGAACGTTAGCCGGAATGCAATTTTCAATAATTATGAAATTCAATTGTGTATTTCAGTCCAACGCTCGTAATATCATAAATGCACAAAACATGACCGACCACACGACACGTGACCATGTAACACGTGACCATGCAACACGTGACCATGGAACACGTGATCAGACAACACCTCCCAAAAAGGCCATTCGTTTTCTTACATGTAAAATGAAATATTTCCACGTTTAGCTCCCCCTCCAAATGTGAGATTCCATGAGATTTTCGACACAACTTTAAAAAAGGTCGTCAGAAATTTTGGCGGATGAAATGGAAAATTTCCTCCGCGATTATTCATCACCGCCCCCCCCACCCCCCCCCCCCAAAAAAATGAAATCCTGGCGCCGCCACTGTGGGGAAGAGGGCCGCAGAAAGGGTGCTATATAAACTGCCAACCGTATACATACATATGAAGAGATCCTAAGTGGCCGAGTGGGTTGGTAGCCCGCTCGCCACGCCGGCGGCCTGGGTTCGATTTCCGTTCGGTTCATCAGAGATTAATTTCTCGGATCTTTACTGCGGGTGGCTCGGTCGCAATATAAACGTGGAGTGAGAGGTTGTGCTCTGCCTCCGACACTAATCATCTTCGAAATGAAAAAGTGTCGTTAAGCCCGAAGTACAAACACACATACATAACATGTATACATGTGTCCATCATATTATGATAGACCTTTAGTCCTGTACATAGATCTATTATCAATCTAGACAACTTCTGCATATAAGTATACGCAACCCTTAGACAATACAAAGATCAGCTGAAGCCTAGCAAACCACTCGAGTCTGAATGGATCATCAGCGACAAATTAATTATTTTAAGCGTTTACGCGTCCGATGCACACGTCTTAAGACTTGAAGTCTCGTATGCGATCTCGACTTATTTACGACTCGATTAATTATTAATAGTCTCGACTTCGGCAAAGTGATTCCGTTGTTTAACTAGCCTGTCATCGCCGCCTCTCTGTGATTATTTCAATAGAACAAAGCCCCGATGACACGAACAGTTAAAGAGTTAAAGCCTGCGTATACATCTTCGTCTACTTCAAGCATTGTTAATTAAACAGACCTATATTTTACGGCCTTGGTCGCATTGTGTCTGGCTTGGAGTGAGGTCCAGATCATGGGCGTCCGCAGGAATTTTTCTAGGGGAGCGCAGACTTTTATATAATTGTTACGGGGCTAATTAGGCCTAGGTTGTCAAAACAACCGATCACTCCACCTTCGACGCTTACTCCTTTTGCGCTGGCTCCCTCTCGATCCGCTGTCACGGAACCCATTCAACCCAGCATGCGCAAAAATCATATAGCCTAGCCTAGACATTCATTGTCAAAACTGTTATGATAGGCCTAGCCTAGTTAAATTGTATGTGACTGAAATCTGACCTTACTCTTGAAATAACAATTGCAATCGTCTGGGTTCTTATATCCAAACTGATTTATCACTTCATGAATCCGCTTTAATTTGCTGACGGACACTGTTTCCGAAGTACGATATATCGTACATGTACAATGTATAGGCCTACATACACTCATTATACAGAGACCTGATAAACGGTCGTCAGTCTGGTTGCAGAACGAATGCATTCATGTTGGCATGTAACATGTTCGTATACCCTCCTTATAATCGTACCGTATCGAATGACCTTTTTACGGTGCACGCTGTAGGCTTATACTGGTATTTAGTTTAAAGTCTGGCCGATTACAGAACTCAACTTCAAGCGAAAACGAAACACCCCTTCACTGCCTGCTCCGTTCCTTAAATTGTTCTTCGCTCAATCGCTTTCTCCCTTGAGCGGGAAGCTTTTGTCCCATGTGTTGGGAGTTGGGATATCAATCAGTCAGCAAGGGCGTAACTTCCCCAAGATAGAGGTATTGACTGTATTCCACTGCTCACAGCTATGATCCTTCTCCCCTTCTCTCTCCCCTGGCACACTGTATACATATATATATATACAGCTATATAATATATATATTATACAGGGTGGGCCAATAGGAATGCAACAACTTTGACGCCTTATAACTTTAACAGTTTTTATCTGACCGTCTTTTCCTATATATCCAATTGAACATAATTATCCATATTATCATTCTACAAAATATCTAAGAGATACTAATACGAATTTTTGAGATAATGCTATTAATGTTCGATGTCCCCTTTTTGCCATAAAACTGCAAGAAAAAAAAACAAAAGTCTTAAACTGAATGTGTCATTGACTCAATTCTAAGCAATCACTAGTTCTAACAATTAATAACAATTCATATCTTGAGTGAATTTATCATCAGTCAAACAAATACTCAATATGTCCACCACGTGCTTTAATGACAGCATGGGCACGAGACGAGCACTGATCGATGACTGAGTGCTTGGGTTATTTCAGCCCAGCAGTAAACAATCAATTTTTTCAAATGTTCAACGTCACGTATCGGTTCATGCTGAAGACAACCCCAGATTGAATAGTCAACCGGGTTTAAATCTGGGCTGTTCGGTGGCCAGTTCTCCGGTTCAATAAACTCTGGTACGTTAGCGTTCAGATAGGCCTAGGTAACCGTATGACGTGAACGATGCGCCGGCGGGAGAACGTTTGCGACCACAGTTGCGGCTGTTAGACGTTCCCGTGGCATCAATTTGTTTAATCAATCGATGTAGAGCATATTTATTCCATTTTCTAGAAGGGAATTCTATCAACATCTGATGTGCATTGTATTCTTTTTCTACTCTTAAGATTCTGATTAAAATCCTATCCTCTCCCGTGAGCGGCGCCATGATGTTCATTATTTACATTCAAATTGAGAGGTGTGCGCCGCACCGAAATTTTTATTTAAATGGTGCCGTATATCAGCGCAAGATTTGGCACAGTAGTAGAATGGATAATTATCTTCAATCTAGTATATTGATCACAGTGTTCGGATAAAAATTGTTTAAGTTATAAGGCGTCAAAGTTGTTGCATTCCTATTGGCCCACCCTGTATATACACTATACAGCTGTATATATACCACCATATCAAGTATCAACTTTGATGTGATGTTGTTTCCTCTTCTCTCCCTCCTCTCCCTTTTCTCTCTATCCCCTTCTATCTCTTCACCTCTGTCTCTCGCTGGCACACTCGCTCTTGGCTGGCATCTGAGGGAAGAAACTGATTTGTTAGTCAGAGATAGACACTGTCGCTCCAGCCAGTGCCAATTAAGTTTGCTTATATATCATTGTGTGTGTATATGTGTGTAATGTGTGTGTAATGTGTATGTGTGTGTGTGACTAATCGCGTTTCTCCAGCTGGATCTGTTATCTCGCAGTGATCGCCAGAAACAACACAAGAGCCGCTCTTAACGGGAACAAGATACCAATTACTTGTCTATTAGGCGACACGAATGAATGCATTTTTGCCGTATTTGGGGTCACAATATGAATTTCAATATTACCATGAGAGAACTCTGTAGGTCTGCCTATATGTTTTGCGTCCAAAGAAAGTTATAATAGGACATAGGTCCAACTTGTAGAACGCAACGAAAACCACATTGAAAATTACTTTGCAATAATCCTAACTAAATATTCTAAATTTATTATGCAAATAGTCTATGCGAAAAATCCAGGGGGGCGCACTTGCGCCCTCTTGAGCCCCCCTGCGGACGCCCATGGTCCAGATATATAATAGCGAGCGACATGTCGAAGTCAGATTGAATGTGATCTGTTTTTTAACCAGCGGGAAGAACACGTGTGAGATGTTGATCGTGTTGTCTAGCCGTAGGACGCTCCGAATTCCATTTACCACATAATGTGAGGTAGATTCTGACACATGCAACAGTCGTGTCTGGTGTCCGCCAGCATGACTTTCTTCATATGATTGCTGCACTTCTATCTGCGATATACTGTATATATACGCTCGAGTTGAGTGAGTGTGTGCGCGTGCGAGTTTGTGTGTATGCGTACATGAGTGTGCATGTGCGTGCGTGTGCGTGCGTGTGTGAGTGTGTTAGTGCGCGTGTGCGTGTGTGAGTGTGTGCGCGCGTGTGTGTGCGTGAGAGAGAGACAGAGACAGAGACAGTGACAGAGACATAGACACAGACACAGACAGCGACAGGGCTTTCACGCAGCTGCAGGGCTTTTTAACGTGCAGTTGTACACAAAATGTGCAGTTCTAAATGCATTTGTGCAGTTGTAGAAGCACTTCTGTAGCCTACAGTTAGGCCTAAAACTAACAAAAAAGGTCATTGTCCTCCGATTGGAAGTAATTTACCATGGAGGATGGTAAAGGAAAGAAGGAGTTGTGCAGTTCTAAAAAATTCCTTTAAAACAGCCCTGCGCAGCTGAAGCAGACGATCCCAAACGATGTGGATTTTATGTCTACACTAATTTCGCACCATTCGTTGATTGTCTCTTTTTATTGTCGGTAGGCGGCGCTTTATAGTTGACGCGGACGTTAACATCCCGGGATTTAATTGTCGCTGGTGACGTCATTTTAAGACGAACGATCGTATAAAAGATGCCCGACTGCATGTTAATTCCTTGCCCCCCCCCACTAACCCCCCTTCCCCACCCCAATGCGTTCGGTGCACTCTGCTCCTATGATCTGAAAAAGTCCACGTTAAGTTTGATTGAGAGGGCTACTTCGACCGCGATGTGTTTGTGTTGGGTTTTTGTAGCGCTACTTTTGCAATCTCCCGCCCGTTTCAGAATATAGGCCTTGGACGGTCTTTTTAAGTGGATTTATTTGTGCTCTTTTGAGTAGGCCTACGTGGGGCGGTTATTGATGAATGACTGCACCACGATCCTTCCACTCAGGGTAGGAATCTTGGGGCTAGACGTAGACCTAGTCCTAAACGTTACATAAATTACCATGCTCTGCTGGCCAACAAGTGGCAGGACGGCGTTAAGATTTAAAAATGAGTGTATGAACGCCGTCTAGGACCAGCCACACTTTGAGCCCTGATACAAACTTCTTCTTCTGGTTCTCTGCCCCTAGGCAGGTGCGACTGTGATCAAAACTAAGTGGCTTAAATAAATTAATAAAAAAAACATTTGCTCAGGCCTATTCCTTATTTATCTATATAAGGCACTTGTTAGGCCTATTATTATAGGCCCTAGATCTATAGGCCTATATGCTTAGCTTAAATTTGTTTAAAATTTATTCTTAGTGCACAAAAGTTGTCAAAGGACCTAGACCCTTTTTTCTTGCTCAAAGTAGGCATGATGCGAATGCGATATCGTCCGTAGGCCTACTGTTGACAATAACTAAATAATTAGACCTCTAGCCTACAGTTTGATGTGCTCAGAATTACATGTAGAAGGAATTGCTTTCTGTATCCAATAGCGGCGCGCCTATCAGTTTTTCTGACCCAAAAAGCGATTCTAATGATTGCCTTATGACTTAAATCTCGTATGGTGCTGCCACACTGCGAATGCCATGAAAATAAAATTTTATACATAAATACCAACACCTAGTCATGTCATGTCAATCACCGACGTCGCTGCGCGACGGTTGGTCGCATGCATGGACTACAGCTCTCCACTGCCTCCTATCGCGTGCAGCGGCGAGAAGATTGGATCCGGAAAGACGGGACCAAGCAAGAATGTTGTCAATCCAGCTAATACGCGGTCTACCCTTGCGTCGACAACCTTCCACGTGACCCAGCATAATGGCTTTTTCCACGCAATCCTGGGGAATCCTGATGGTATGACCGAAATAGGAGAGTTTGCGAGCCTTAATGGAACCCAAGAGCTCTGGTGAAGTTCCGGCAAGCCGATAAACCTGCTCTGTGGTAAGTTTGAGCGTCCAAGAAATGCGCAAAAGCTTACGGGTACATTTGTTCTCGAAACTCTGTATCTGCTTTTCCTCCGCCTTTTTAAGCACCCATGATTCGCAACCATAGGTTGCAACTGACCTAGTAATAAAGCGCTTGTAAATGTGAAACCGGCTTTCGACTGCATGCACACCTAACGTGATATCACAGTATATATAACAATATTTATACCTTGATGATGTGGTCACAAAAGCGCAATTTAAAAGCTGCATTGTTAATAGCTACGAAATAGGTTTCAACAACGAAGCAATCGATTTTCCAAGCAATTCTGCCATTGTTGCGCCTTGTTTACCGTCGTGTCAGGATGGCCGAGTGGTCTAAGGCGCCAGACTCAAGGCGAAGAGCCTTGCCTGCACGGGTTTGAATCCGGCCGGGTTGAGCATTCTGGTCCACGTATGTGGGCGTGGGTTCAAATCCCACTTCTGACAGAATTCTTTTTGGCATTTTGAATTATCGACAACGCTGACTGTTTTTCATGTTCAAGCATTTCAATCAGTCCTGAAAAATGATTGTAGGCCTAAGAATGAGCAAAATTAATCGTTATTATTTCTAATCAAAGACATAAACTGCCATCCATACTCCATAGGCCCTATGCGTTTTCCTCTAACGTTTAAATGTGTGCAGGAAATAACTCGGGTCTACTCCATGGCAGATGTTTTTCAGAGGTCCGGTCGCAAAAATATTTTTAGCAGGAGTCTAAAAATGAAATACAGGAAATTAAGAACATTGATATTTTTCATAGAGGTTTTAACAAGTGCAAATTCTCAGTTCCACATTGTGTATCACTAGTAGCCTAGCTATCACTAGGCCTAGTGAATAAATTTTTTAAAGTAGTAGGCCTAGTTAAAAGACGTCACTTAGTCTGCGATAATATTATTGTTGTGCATTATTGACGTCGGCTGGGCTAAACATTAAGGGCCTACGGTACTTATTTTGTAGGTCAAGAATCGTTCGACGGTTACCTGCCTGGGCTATTTATTTACGTAATTTGTTATTCTAAGGAAAAACGTCGCGCCTATGGCATATACAAAGTGGGCCATAAAAAAGTAAAAGTAACCCTCTACGTTTTTTTTGCCCATATCTTGGCCAGAAGTAAAAATTTTGAAATGAAATTTTAAGGGCTTAAAGACAATTCATATTTACACATGATGGCCAGATTTCATCAAAATATTTTAAACAGAACAAAAGTAATATCACTTTTAGTGAGGCCACCCACCGTTTTTTGACTGCAGGGTGACGGCAGGTAAAAAAAAGGTGTTGATTTTCCTGAGAAACAGGTGTCCTCTGTTGCCCTTGTGTGCCATAGTCGTGATGTTTGCCAATTGTTTGGATCTTACAAATACGAAAAACAATCATTTTTCGTAATTACAGTAGCCTACACTGGAGACGATTTCCTCGATTTGAACCAGATTTATACCAGTTAGGAATCGTCAGGACCTGGCTTGAAGTTAGGCGGGTTGCCCAAGGTCGATGTTTGCGTGAGTTAGGCCTACTGCTCTGTGTGTCACTAGTTAGTCTTTGGTTTTGTCATACGAAGTCTTAGAAGTCTTAGACTACATAGCGCTGTCTCTGGCGAATATTTTTATCAGCCAAAGAAGTCAATTGTGTTTTTTATATAAATCACTCGAGTTGATTTACTTTAAGTATTATTGCATGAATACAAGCGTTCCGCTACGTGTGTTACGAGTCGTGATACGCGTGACTTTTCGTGAAATTTTGTGCAAGCGAATGTGCTAGTTCCTGTTAAGACGCGCACTGAGGTTAGGGTTTGAATTCGAAGTAGGCCTAGGCCTACCAATCCCACCCACGTGATATCTGATTCATCCGACGAACTTACCAAATTAAAGTTCTTCTCTTGCAATCTCTCCACATTATGTCTCTCATTCAAATTCGAAGACAATTCTTTTTCACAAAACTTTTATTTTCATTCGTCCTCTTCACCTCCCTCGCCATTTCAAATGTAAACATCACCCACCTTAGTCTAATAGTCTTCCCACTGTCTACCAGGCTCTACCTGCCTAACTAGCTATTAGGATCTTGGCCCACCCACATGGGGCTTTTCAGAGTGTCTCCATGGGTGTACACTCGCACATGATGGCAAGAAGAGCTCTTGCTCCCCTGAAAATTTGACCCCAGTTGTTTTCAAATTAATTTATGCTTTTAACAAATTTCACACTGGCGCACTAATAATAGGGGGCCTGCGAATGATAGGCCTGTGCGAAGTGAACCTGAGATATTAACATTTAGAAAACTTTATGAAAAATACCCATGTTCTTAACAATCCTGCTTTGCGTTTTTTAAGCTTATATACAGGGTGGGCCAAAAAAAGTAATCCCCTACGATTTTTGGTCAATATCTTGGCCAAAAGTAGGAATTTTTCAAATCCAGTTTCACGGACTTGAACGTTATTCATATCTACGTACAATAGCCAAATGTTATCGCCATATGTGAAACAGAACAAAAATTATACCACTTTTAGTGAGGCCACCCACCGTTTTTTGACGATTCAAAAACGAAACGCAAAAAATTTAGGTTTTTTGCTAATATCATGGCCAGAAGTAAGAATTGTAAAAAGGAAATTTTACAGGCTTAAAGAAAGTTCATTTTTACACATGAAGGCCAGATTTCCTAAAAATATCTCAAACACAAGATAAGTTATACCACTTTTAGTGAGGCCACCCACCGTTTTTTGACGATTCAAAAACGAAACGCAGCAAAAAGTTTAAAAACTACGATTTTATTATCTCTCATGTCAAATAACTGTTGTCAAATGAACTTAGTAGTGCTTCACAACTTGTGTTCAATGTGCCCACCACCAGTGCCAAAACTTCTTTTGAGTCTCTTTGCAAAGTTCTTGATGGACCTGTTTATTAATCTGCCAGATTCCTTATTTACCAATTTGATGTCATCTTGTTAAGTGACTTCTCAGTGACGTGCGGCTACGCTGGTACCCTGTTTCTTTTTAAAATAGTAATACTAATGATCATCTGGCAATATTAATACTATTTGATAACACTTATTTGAGATGAGACTTAATAAAATCGTGTTTTTGCTACTTTTTGCTGCGTTACGTCTTTAAATCGTCAAAAAATTAGGGGTGGCCTCACTAAAAGTGGTATAACTTTTGTTGTGTCTAAAATATTTCAATAAAATCTGACAATCATGTGTAGATATGAATTGCCTTTAAGCGTGTAAAATTTCATGTCGATGTTCTTGCTTCTGGCCAAGATATTGGCCATAATAATTGAATTGATTTTTTGTTACTTTTTGTTGCGTCGGATTTATGAATCGTCAAAAAACGGCAGGTGGCCTCACTAAAAGTGATATAACTTTTGTTCTGTTTCACATATGGCAAAGAAATTTGGCTATTATACGTAGATATGAATTACCTTCAAGCTCATAAAACTGGATTTGAAAAATTCCTATTTTTTGCCAAAATATTGACAAAAAGCCGTAGGGGATTACTTTTTTTGGCCCACCCTGTATATATATATATATATATTATATATATATATATATATATAATACATGCGGGTGACCATGTCTGAGACTTAAGTGCTAGAGCCAAGCGCAGGGCACCAGCTTATTCTCGAGCGCTGAGATAACCGGGTCGATGCAGAGCTGGTAATATACCCATGGAGACCAGATGGATGGGAAATGTCGACCCCGTTTAATTTCAAAATGCTTATTAGGCCTAAATATCTTCGTATAGGCTATAAACAATCAATGCTAATTACATAACTGTCATGATGATATCATTTATATGATTTCTGCATATAATGTATACAGGCACATTCTACATGTATGCAGAACTTTGCGTTAGCGTAGGTCTATTTGAATTATAATATTATTAAAATTGACCATTTCCGTGATGACAGTAGGCCTATATATATATATATATATATTTGATTTATCTATATTTTGACTGAATTAATTTTAATGTTAAAGGATCCTGTATCCGCTGATTCTCTATCAGCGAAAGGAACGCCCTTCCAAAAATCGTAGACCAATGCCACCATCTGGCCCACCTGGCCCATTTGGCCCATCTGGCCCACTTGCCCCCTTCTGGCTCGCTTTCCCCATCTGGTTTACCTAGCCCCTCTGTCCAGGCTTAGATATAATTAGGCCTTCTGATGTCGCAAATGCCGAGGACTTCTACATGCGGGGTTTGTCATTGCACGAGGCGGTTAGTTAGCGTGAGCTGGTACGACATAGTTTCGGCAATAATAATTGCCTGTCGCATGAGAAATCTTGGCTCTCAGGTAGTTCCTCAAAGTTCTTACCCCATCACGTGCGATTTGGAGGTTCTTCAGTCGGGCGGCTGTGCTACTTCAGCGGTCTACATGTATGTCTTTGATGTGGTCACTGGTCAGGCGGGGACGTTGAAATAGTTTTGCCAACTTTCGATGTCAGATATATGAATAAACTGATGATTGTTACAACAGAAGACAGTGAGCTTTTTAAGTGTGGCGATCGCAGCGTCGAGTAGGTTGTTGTTGTTTACATGTAGGCCTATGTTGTCTTTTGTAAGTGACGGTTTAAACATGCTCGTAGTCTAAATGCTATGCATGTAGCCTATTAAAGTTTTGCGTGCGATTTCTGCGGCGCCTTTGGCGTTTTCGCAAGAGTCTTAATTAGACCTATTTATAATCTGACTCACGCGGCAGAGAATAATGAAATTATTCCGAATTTCTCAGCACTTGCTGCTGGTTGATAAAACGATTGAAGGCTTGGATTTCATTTTCATTGCTTGACAATGTAGCCTGGTTTCCGAAGGCATACACGTCACGCATCAGTGCGTAGCCTAAAGAATTTGCTTTAAAAGCGCCGAGAGATTGTTAGCTTGTTGGCACGCTAAGTCGTCCAAAGCTGCATTCCTGTGAGGACTGTGAGGGTAGGTGTCTGTTGACAAATATCGGTTAATCATTATATTAACAAACTAATGCAATATACATGGTTTTCATTGTTTTAAACTTGGAGAAGACAGCGTGGAACAAAATCAATGAATTTAAATATTGATCGCAGGTAAGATGCAGAGCATAATTAATAATAATAATTATATGCTAATTATCAGTAAAGCACTAATATAACTTCGCAGCCGCTGCGAAATAATTATGTATACGGCCTGCCGGGTATAGGACTATAATAGGTCTTTACAGGGCGAGAATTGTCGGGGGATGGTTTGAGCGATTCAACCCTCTCCCCATAATTATAAGCCTAGTTTTTCTTATGACCCCACAATAAAGTCCCCTTTGCACACCCAAACTCCACGTAGTTTAAATCAAAATCTTATCCCAGGTTATTTTTTTATATAATTCTCATACTGAATTCTTTCAAGGTCACCCATGGCGAGCGTAGGTTCAAGTACGTTAACTACCCGGTACCCAAAGATCCCATATATACATGTATATATATATATATATATTATAATTATAATCCACTTAAGGGAAAGAGCTGTTTGTAGTGGTTGTTGGACGTTCAGCCAGTCCCTGAAACTCCTTTCCCAAACAGTTTCTTCTGTGCAAGAGAAACCATAGATGTAAAAAACGATGGAAACGGATTAAAAAACGGAATAAAACGTCATTTTTTTCGAAAAAATAAAAAACGACAAAAAACGATAAAAAACGGAAACGGAAAATAATTTGACTTTGCTGCATCTAAACCCGCATCTTAACCTTTAAAATCTTGATTAGGAACCTACCACACGCAGGCTATCTCTTAAATGACGATGTTAAACGATGAAATAATGACTTTAGTTATAGCTGAATCTTTGAGAGTTGGCGGAAAACAAGGAATATCAGAAAAAATTAAAATTAAGGAAAATAATAACAGAAAGTAAATGAATAAATAAAGTTAAAGAAAAAATAAATAAAACAATAAAAAACGATGAGAAAAAAAAAAAAAAAACACGTTTTTTGGGAGAGAATAAAAAACGAAAAAAATGTTTTTTACAACTATGAGAGAAACCAAGAGATGGCGTTTCACTAAAGGGAATTTCGCATGCAGCATTTAGACATTCTTTCTTGTATATCCATCTTTTTCTTAGTGCTGCTGGCGTTTTATAATTAGTTCCTAGTTAGCTGGACTATAAACTTTAATTGAAAGGCAGGGAGTTAAAATCCAACTAGGGCAGAAATTTGTTTTGAGACTCCGGCGGCAATTATTGTTCCTCGTTGCAAAATCAGCAGTAATGAGTTCGCAGAGTGAAGGGATCAGGTGGATTGAAAAGACTCTATGTCTCTGTCGATGTCTGTCTGTCTCTGTCTGTCTCTGCCTATCTGTTTCTGTTTATCTATCTGTCTGTCTATCTGTCTTTATGTATATCTATCTGTCTATATGTCTGTCTGTCTGTCTCTGTCTCTTGCTATCTGTTTCTGCCTATCTGTTTTCTGTTGTCTGTTTGTCTGTCTATCTCTCTATCTGTCTGTCTGTCTATCTGCCTGTCTGTCTATATGTCTGTCTGTCTGTCTGTCCGTCCGTCCGTCCGTCCGTCCGTCCGTCCGTCCGTCCATCCATCCATCCATCCGTCCATCTATCTATAAATCTGTATCTCTATACTATAATATGTATATATTTATGATGAGGCTATGTTAACTTGAATTCACTAATAAGTTGTATAGCGATGTCTCTCTGTCCTCTGTGTTAGATGTACTGTACTTATGCCCTCACCTAAGCTTGTCTGGTCTTGTCTAGCGAAGTTTAGACAAGTTTAACCCAATAATCTGGCCAAGCTTGACTATTACTCACAACACTGGACCCTGGACCAAATGCACTGTGACCACTATCCTATTGTTGTGATCCTGGAAAGTACAGCCCAGTTCAATACAAAGTATACAGTCATGTTCTTAGTGTGTCAATTGATCTTAATTGATCTTGATGTTCCACGTCTCATACAATGACTCAAGCAGGGTTAAACACGTCCCCCATACAATCTCAACTGTTGTAGACACGTGACCAGCTGCTGCTTTCCCTCTTCTTATCGCATAAACAAAGGCTGTGGATGCATGACATTGTGCAGATGGATAGGTGGAGAGACAAGGTTGTAGCTTATCTCTGAGGTCTTTGACGTGTGTGTTAACGAAGTGTAACTACCTAAATGGTGGTGGGTGGGGGGGGGGGTGATTCTCCAGGGTGAGAATTGGATACCATTGTAAAATCTAATCTGCACACCTTAGCTCCACATAAATCAGCGTCTGGTGTAATATATTGTCACCCTCTGTATAACAATAGTTCATTGTTTCTCGGTGCACTGAAGTATCGGGAGCAGGTCGGGTGTGGCGCCAACGCGTAGAGATCTTGAAGGGGCGCTATATAAATTCCAATGTTTCGGCTCTTTTAGTTTATTGGTTCTTTGACATTAAAGTGCACTGTATTATTTTTACACGTTTTTAAATAGCGGTTCATAACGTTGCATCCGCATAATAATTATTTCATTTACAGGACACTGAACTGCCTCTGATAATTGTTAATGTAAATTTCCATTCGAGTACATAGGTCCATATTTGATTGCTTTACACCGCATTGAATGTGTTTCAATTGTGTCCTTTTAATATACACGACCATACATCGGAACGTGCAGTGTGAGAAAGGGTTTTCTTTGTTGCACGCGGGTGGCTTCTTACAAAGCTACCGTACCTAGGGTTGTTTACCAAGAAAATACTATAGGCTCAGTGGTGCTGTGGTGCGGCCTTGCTCCATTTATATTGCTCTCAGCATGTAGCCGTGAGCGAGTGAATACATCTAGCCCGCAGTCTTGAGCAAACAGTCTTGTTAACACTTTGATGACGACCTGCATTGCTTTCCCAATCGCCTTCAGCACACTCTCGGCGTTAAGGTGTTAAACCTTCCGGCGTCTATAACGCCATCTCATGGTTGACATGGCCGTTGGCTTAAACCCTACGGTATATACCGTACAGCATAATTATATGCGCACACATACATACATACATACATACATACATACATACATACTTACATACATACATACATACATACATACATACATACATACATGCATACATGCATACTGTAGTAGTGTAGAAATACGTCTGACGCTCCAGTTAAGTATTATTACTAACTAGTAATCAATTAGTAATTAGTTAAGTATTATTAATAATTAGTTAAGGTAATTAGTTAAGGTAATTAATTAGCCTATTATAGCAATTAGACTATATTAATTATAATAATTGCATCAATTAGTAATTAGTATAGTAATTAGTATAGTAATTAGGTAATTATATTAGTAATAGTAATTAATTAACCCTAACTAGCAGCGGTACAGGGCCCCGCGCGCCCCGCCCCGGGAACACGCCATCGGTATTGCGTCATCGGTAATGCGTCATCGGTAATGCGTCAACGATAGCGGTGCTGGGAAATGCTGGAACCAATCAGCGAGCAAGAATTTCATTAACCCAGGAAGCAGCGACCAATCAGCGAGCGAGAATATTGCTAGACCAGGAAACGACACCCAACCAGAGAGCGAGAATCTTACTAGCCCAGGAACCTACGACCAATCAGCGTGCGGGAAACTTATTAGAAGAATTTTAATATGAGAATTTCTAAGTACGAAAGAACAAACACAATAGTTTTTCTTCCAACGCAAACACTTCTTTATTCAAAGAGCACACAATATCTTCATGCAATAATAATGTTCAACGAATGTTCAAACATTTACAACAAATAGTGTCCATTTTGCTCAAATATGCGATTGCGCAATAACAATTATGTAATACCTTAACATATTTATACAGAGTCCAAATGTACAGAGTTCAACGAATTATACGAGAGAGGCAATTTTTACGTGTCCATATGCCAACGATTCCGACGAATTGAGTAGGTATCGCTTATCATCATACGGAGAAAGGGCCGCTTTTCGAATTTCAACCGTATGAAGGTCATGTTTCTTGCTTTGAATAACACAAAATTTTGATGATGTTGCTTTCTCGTTCAATATGCAGGCCCTATAGTCTGCGTGGCGAATACTCTTCTGAACGAATCCCTTCTTTATGCCCTTCGCAGTCTTCTTCTCTTTTTCATTAGGGAGCAGCAAGCTATACATTTTCGACCTCAAGCCGCAAAATTCCAAAACAGCGGTCCCATTGCACTCGTCCTTAAACTTCCCAATTACCTTAGCGTTGGAGCGGCTGTGAAGGAAGTGCCCACAGGGGTAGTCTGAGGTGTCATATTCGTCTAGATTACTTTGCATGTCTTTGTACACGTCGGGTGTTTGTATGTGATAGCAAAGACTATCTGTGTCCGTGAAAAGGAGTTTGCAAGCGGAATCGTAAAGAGGAATGATATGTTGGTAGTGAAATTCATACATTTTTAATTTTGAAATGTCCAAAATGCACATGCCTGCATAGAGTGGCTTGTTCAAAAAGACGTTTGAATTTGTTAATTTTATGACAGTCAAATCTTCATTTATTATGGTGTACGATTCGAAATTTGGTCGGGCAACAAATTTTTTCGCGCGCTTTCCACTCATGACTAATTTGACCTGCAGGTGTTTCCTGTTATTCTGCATTGTTTTGCCGTAAATAGAGTTGTTCATAAGCTTGTAAAAGTCTTTTTCGAAGGAAGATTTGGCCACCTGTCGTTTGGATGTGTTGAAGTCGATATAATTTTTCAACCATCGACTTTGTTGGAATTCCAATATTTTGTGAATTTTGACCAATTTCAAGCCCATTTTCAGGTAGAATTGTAAATTTCGGTAGTGAACGACGTACCGAGTCTTTGACATTAGATTTGGTGTCAACTTTTCGACTCCGGTACCAATTTTAGCCGAAATTTTCTGCGAAACGGATTTTGCGTAAGGAGATATCATCTCCGGTCGTATATGCAAACTCTCTGGAGCGAGGGGGTAGTCGTTGTGTGCGTCGTGGAGATGTGAAGGGTACTCCAAGTCCACGTCCAACAAATAGCCCAAGTCGTCGTCAGTCTGTTTAGCGTCCAAGTCGAAATTGTCAATTTCGTCAGTCTCTAAGAATCTAAATTTGCCGGTTGGGAGCGGTTCGGACATGGCGTAACCGTACAGATTATTGCAATCCAAGTACATGATGTAACTATTTGGAATGTCAGGATCGTATCCTTGGGCAAGATACGGGTTATTCGCCTTTGCGTATCGATTTGAAATCATGGAGACACCACCTCTCATCCCCCGCTCCACAAAAAGGTATATGTCTGGGTCTGTGATAAGGTCCAACTCCACTTTCGTCATGCGTAAACACGCGTCAAAACTAAGGCCGGGGCTGCTGTAGTAGTGAAGCGCGTCAAGTCCGTAAAATTCCATAGACATCTTTCGAAAAGATTCGAAAACGTCAGCTAGTAGAATAACGTCAGTCTGCAAGTATAGGTCATGATAGTCTTGGAGAGTCTGCATGTCGAATGTCTGCCAAACCTGTTGGGCATAGTCATAGTCAGTCTGTGAAATGTCTTCTTCAGTCAGTTTGCTATAGAAGCAGCCTTTGGGAGGCAGAGTCCTTTCGGTCATTCTGCAGGCCGAAGTCATGTATTCGTAGGGAAATACCCCCTTACGCAACAGTAATTTGTAATTGTCCGGAAAAAGTCGACGCAAATGGTTGAATTTGGAGTCACCCTCTTTCGCCAAATTTTTCACCAACACGTCCAAACCACAGGTTAGAAATTGTAAAGAGTCCAAAAATCTGATATTGTTCACTTCGAACGAAAGATATTTTTCCATGTTAGTGGCTATTACTTTAATTTCTTCGCTTGCGAACTCCTTTGTCATGTGTTTCAAGATGAGATGAGAGTCGTAACCCTTAAGGTTGTGAAACACGACAGGAAGGAAATAGTTTGGAGTTTTCCGATTCTTGGCCTTTGTAGGTTTTCGAAATTTCATTTTGAGATTGCAGGGTGAGCAAAGAGCAGAAACAAAGTTACCAGTCATGTGACAGTGGTGTCGAACTTTGTTTTGAGATGTCAAAGGAGTAGAGCAAGATGGGCATGCTGTGCAAGAATCAAAGTCTATTTTCTGCAGAGGAGTCAGTGGTTTCATAGGCAAGTTGGTGGAAAGAATTTTGTTAATACGATTCTGTTCAGATTTGATGTGTGAAAAGAAATGATCCATGACGTCAGGCCCAGAATAGACATATGGCTTGTTGTCGTTCAAGTGCGGAAAAGAAGACACAGTCAGACAGCAAAACCCGCTGGGAGTGTGCGTGTCAAGTATTTTGGTTGCATTGGTGTTGGAAGCACAGTCGTTTGGCGCCAAAAACGATTCGAAATCTGCGTACAGGACATAAGGTACAGGCATTTCATGCTGCGTGTTTGTGAATTTAAGTGTGGCGTTTTCAGGCGTTGGATATCGCACGGACTGAAGTCCGTGCTTGCCACATTCCTCCATGTGTGCGTGTTTCCCAGCAGCAGTGGTGAAACAACACAGACAGTATGGGCAAGGGAAGCTTCTGTTTCCACAAGAATTACGAGTGCTCAAGAGAGCAGAAAGGTTTCGCACCGTGATGTAGTGGCGTTTGTCCCCAGAATCGAGAAGAAGAAGGTTGGTAATGTGTTTTCTACCCCTGTGAGCACTTGCATACAGCGGTGTAAAAGTTTTGTCGTCCGGGTTTGAATACATGACGTTTATGCTATAGTCGGGGTTGAGCGCTTCAAAAAGCGGGATTTGTTCGATTGTCATCGGGAATTTAAGCCCTCTAGTGAAAAGCTCTCCCAGGTATTGCTTGTATTTGTTGACTCGCTCTGCATGATCTTTTTGGTAGTGGGAAACTGCTAGGACGCTGTACAGAAAGCAGAACTCGTCCTCGTTTTGGATGTTTAGAGTAGCCCGCTTATTAACAATGTATTGTGGTGTAGGTATGTAGCTCGAGGCTCCCACAGGGTCGAAGACGGCATTGCAAATTTTAAAGTCAGCCACCCCATTTACCAACCAACCAGAACTTTCCGCAGTAAAGGCATCTACCAACTCATCGATTCTTTGCACGGCCTCTTGTAGTTGGTCTGCAATCTGCGACGGGTGTGTGAGTGTTGCCGGTACGGACTTGAAGTAACCGATCGTCTGAGCTTCTCCGTCTGGCGTGGAGCGCTTGAAGTCCACGTCGACCGCCACGTACCATTTCACCGGTCTAAAGAAACAAGTCGTGAAAATATTCGAGTATAGCATGCACTTTGCAAATTTTCTAAGTCCAAACAATGTACAAATTTAAGTTTTACCCACGTCCGAACACACTGCAGAAGTTCAAACAAACTGTAAGAACAGAAATTTTCTAAGTTCAATAACCGCACACATATAAAATTTACCCAAACGCGCTAGAGTTGTAAATTTTTCTAAGTCCAACCAAAATTTTCTAAGTCCACACAAAATGCAGTATTTTCTAAGTCCAAACAATATGCATGAGCAAAATTTTCTAAGTCCGACAATATTTTAGAGCGAAATGCTGTGTTTAATACAAAGTTTGTAGCTTGTGCACGCTTACCCTTCATCTCTGAATGTGTCTTCCAGTGTGTTGATGATACGCGACGATTCTGTCAGCAGCATGTTATGGACATCGGTTGTCTGCGGTGCTGGAAACGATACGTCTATGAACGTATTTTGAGCTGAACTGCGGACGGCCGGGTTGAAGTTCTTCTTGATGCATGTGACACAGTGGTCTTGCCCGGTCCTGAAGAAGCGCGAAGGTCGCCGATTCTTGCATTGCTGGCACTCTCGTCTCAGCAAGCAGACTTCACACAGCCCATTCGTCAATCTGATTGCTTTGTACGATCGACAGGAATCACATCGATCTATAGGTTAAAACCTCTCATTAAAGACTTGCTTGTGATATACTACTTACAGAAAGCATAACGTACAATATGTGAGTGTGTGTTGAAAGTATAGGATTTAAACTTGTGGCTTGTACAAAACATGTAAAGGCTGTTAAAGTTCACATACTGTATATAGAAAACGTAGTGTTGAAAGTTGGTATGCTGTGAAGCGCGCATGCGCAGCATGCGCCATGTAAAAGAGACAAAGTCTGTAAAGGTGTCAAGTTTGCAGGAACTTACTTGTCGAGTCTGCCGCTGCAGAGGTCTCGCCAGCTCCACTGGAGCCAGCCGCCGCTGCCGCCGCCGCCGCCGGGACAGGGCCCGAGCCGTCAGATTCCACATTGTTGCGCTTTGCTGCACGATCGACGTTTGCGTCTGCCTTTCGCTTCAGCTCTAAAACATACAGAGTTTGACACGAATAAAAGACTCCGAAATAATTTTAAATAAAGCAGATATTTTAAATATTGCAAGTACAAATTTAAAATTTATTTTAAAAGCTTACAATTGAATTGTGACGAAGTAAAACTTACTCATTTCTTGAATTCTCGCCTTCAGTTGAGCTTCTTCCTTGAGCAGTTGTTCGAGGTCTGCATCGTGCTTGCTCGCTAGAAATAGAAATACATAGGTTTTGAGAGTTAGGAAACTACGTGACATCTAATACAGAACACAAAGAATAAGAAATTTATTTACCCATTTTCTTGTAGTCGAGTTGCAAAGATTGTCTTAAGTTGTTCAATAGGAAAGAATTTTGCGATATGTGCTTATTTTTCGCAAAGCCACACTACTTTTACAAAAGGAGCTAAATTTCAAATGCTCTGTAGAATTCTAAGACTGATGTGTTTCGAACGTTCAACACTTCTCGTTATTATAGCCCTGGAACTACTTTTTCACAAATTCATACGCGAAAGTAGTTCTACGTACTTGTGTGTATGACCGCGGAAGGATATTTTATGGGTGTGATGCGGCTCATACAGTACAGAGTAAGTGTGTGTGTGTGTGTGTGTGTGTGTGTGTGTGTGTGTGTGTGTGTGGGTATGTGTAGCTTACACACATAGGGAAGACAATACAGACTGGGTGAAAGCATAGAAGAGACTTGCAGAATGTTTGAATATAAGGAAAACAAGTCAAAATGTCCGACAACACTTTAGCCAAAACAATGCAAAACAATCACAAACACTTAAAGTTCTGTAACGACCATACATACCCTACTTATGAAATACATTGAAAATTTTCGAATACAACTTACTTGATGGACCAGACGACTTTCTTGCCGTGGTGGAAGACCATGGTTCGACACGTGCTTCTGTCGGCGTAGAAGGTGGGTCTGTCATAGTCGAAGACGTAGTTGCAGCGCCACTGTTCTGACCGACTTCTATAAATGAATAAAATTATGCTGAATATAAAATTTTTCTTGTGTGGAGAATTAAATTTGTTCCTCCAAAGCAATGATGTCATAGTAAGGTATGCGCAACATTAAAATGACGTCATACGACACAGCGTGAAAGCTGGGTGCTTTTTACCTGTAGAAGTCAAAATATGCTATAATGCCCGAGTCCGCACGAAAAAGAGAGCACTGTAATAATATGTGGTTTCGATTATTATGGTGAGGACCTTCGCACTATGTGATGTTAATAATAATAATAATAATAATAATAATAATAATAATAATAATAATAATAATAATAATAATAATAATAATTTCTATAGAAGATATAGCGCAATGAATTCTATAAGATGCCAAATGTTAGCTTCTTCCAATGCTGTCAATAAAGATCTAAGAGCGAAAATTTGCTAGAGAATAAAGAAATATTTCCTACTTGAATGCCTGGGAGCTGTGCCGGTGTTCATTTCATCCGCTTTTCTTTTTCGCTCTGAAATAAATGCAATTGCCATAAGGTCTATGTCTGAAAATTTAAAATACTGCGTTTCTATCTAGTAGAATACCTGAATTCTTTACAATTATTTATAACAAAAATATGCCTTGAGTAAAATATTTCACACAAAGCACTACATAAATTATAAATTTCCTGTGCAGGCTACAAACCCATTTCAAGCAGTCTGTTACGAATTCTCGCTTGTTTTTCCATTTCCTCCTTTTCGTCAAGCATTTTGGATTCTAGAAAAGAAATAAAAGGCGTGTTTAAGACAGAGCCTATGGAATTATTTTAAGTTGGCGAAAGAAGTATTATTCGGGTGTTTAAGACAGAGCCTATAAAATTAATTTAAGGTGACGAAAGAAGCAATAAACGGGTGTTTAAGACAGAGCCTACGAAATTATTTTAAGTTGGTGAAAGAAATATTAGACGTGTGTTTAAGATAGATGAAGAAATTTAAGCTCTATAGCCCTATACATTGCAATACTATTAAATAAATTCTGAAATTATTCAAGCTGGTACAAATTAAAATAATACTATACATACGTGAAGACATTCTGTTGTAAGTTGAAGACTTGTCGCTATCGTCTGACACAAGTCTGTAGGTCTCAGGAACACACGGTAGTTGTAGTCGTCTGACGATTTCGAAGATCCTCTGTAAAGGCTGCTGACATTTCCTCCGTTTTATAGAAGCGTGATACGGGATGACGACAGACTTTGTGTATGTGTCAGATGAAAGAGTCTTTAGAAGTCTAATGCATTCTTTGATGAACAAAGAGAGTAGGCCTATTTGTGATGCCTGAGTCTTTAGAAGTGTATTGGGGAGCTTTTGATGATCAAACGGGAATATGTGGAGATTAAAGGCTCTTTAGAAGCGATCCGTGGTCTTTGAGATGGAAGAGTCTTTACAGCGTTCGGTGCAAATGCGAATATTTGTAGAGGAATGGTAAATACTTTGTTGTGACATTTACGTCTGTGATATATCAATGCGTATGTGGCAATGTGTGTTACTGTCCAAGTGATGGATATCCACAGGTGTGCGATCAAAGAATGTATCTTCAGACAGACGTCTTTGTATTAGCCTAAACGAATGATTAGTTCAATAGATCACTCGATCTCTGCCAGTCTCATTGCACAGGGATGTAAGATTGTTATGTTTGACCGTTATTACACGCGCTTAACCGTCGGTCGCTTCTTTGAAGCGCGCGGCATTCACGAGTGTGTTTGATGTGTGTCAGCGCCCATAAGTACAAGCGTTACCTCTTGGGAGGCTATGGGAGCGCTTAATAATTCACTACATACGTGTGTAATTATTTTGACATGCGCTGTATACAATACAAGTAAGAAAGGCAGACAGACAGACAGACAGACAGACAGACATACAGACAGACAGACAGGCAGACGGCAGACAGACAGACAGGACTGTTGGTTTGTCTGTAAGGGAGACGTAGCCATAAGAGCAGATGAAAGAAATGTTATTCATTATCAAAGGACGTAAATCAAAACAATACTTATGGGCTTGCTATTACCTTGTTTCCGGTTCAGACAGTTTTCCTGAACCACTTTTCCAGACCAGTAATACTTTATTAGCATAATAATATATGGTTAGGTGTCAGCATTCCCAGCGTCGCTACCGATGACGCATTACTGATGACGCAATACCGATGGCGCGCGGGGGCCCTGTACCGCTGCTAGTTAGGGTTAATTAATTACTATTACTAATATAATTACCTAATTGCTATACTAATTACTATACTAATTACTAATTGATGCAATTATTATAATTAATATAGTCTAATTGCTATAATAGGCTAATTAATTACCTTAACTAATTACCTTAACTAATTATTAATAATACTTAACTAATTACTAATTGATTACTAGTTAGTAATAATACTTAACTGGAGCGTCAGACGTATTTCTACACTACTTACTGTGCACTGTCCAAGCTATCCGCTGGCTTTTCTTTAGTATCGAAGTTTGTCTTTATTCAACACAATTGAGTGGTAAAGAAAGTCTCAGAAAACTAGTTCCGCCTTTTATTTCAGGATTTTGTTAGATGATGCTGAGCTATCGGTCTGTTCCACCCAACTCACCGGGTGAAGACAGTCACTGTGGTGGGCGTGTCAGTCCAAACGAGCATCTAGTCTCTAATTCAAACTCATCGTTCGAAGATGAAGACGTGTTCAGTGGTTTAACGTTGAAG